>OX393558.1:66626609-66974844 GCA_947650365.1 Chamaelirium japonicum | reverse complement strand
CACTAGATCGCGTGTTATGCTCGAGGAATTAAAAGACCCGGACCTAACCCATTAACCACTACAACACAAATGATCTGTGTGGTGGAATAAACGACGGCCATCCCCTACCCGGCCAAAAAGGAATCAAATCGCGTGGCCATTCAGCACCGCCGAAAAAGCTTGAGCAAATACAGTGGCTAATGTCCACCGGCCGAATAAAAATAAGCAAATCCGGTGGCCAAAGTCCACCGACCGAAAAAAAGAGAAAATCCGGCAGCCAAAGTCCACCGGTCGAAAAAAAAAGAGAGCAAATCCGGCAGCCAAAGTCCACCGGCTGAAAAAATTGAGCAAATCTAGCCGCCAAAGTCCACCGGCTGAAAAAAAAAGAAAAACAAATCCAGTGGCCAAAATCCAACAGCCAAAAAAAAAAAGAGAATCCGGCGACCATCCAACACCGCGGGAAAAGCTTGAGCAAATGCAGCAACATAGCCGCTGTTAAAGCCCATGTATAAGCAGCGAATTGATCGTTTAAAGCTTTTGCGACGGGTGCATATGCAGCCACCAGTTTCGGCGGTCAAGTTGCCGAAAAAATATTTAACCGGCCATATTTAGCCGCCGATAAAGTCCAGATCTGTTGTAGTGAACTAATCATGTCTAGACCCCAAACTCGTACTAGACCCGTTTAAAAACAGGTAGACCCAATAAGATGGTTGTGGGGTTTTAAATTCTTGCATTCTCCTAATGATTCTACGACGTACGAAAAACGTTGTCATAAAAAATTGAGAATCTGCGTTGTCATAAACAATGTTTCCAAAACAAGACTTTTGCGACGTATAACTATGTCGCCGATTGCAACTAACAGCATGCTTAGTCTCGTCACCAAAACTTTTAATTTTCCGCGACTAAATTTATTTCGTCGTGAAAAGTAAATAATTTAGCGACATCTTATTGTGTCGCCAAATAGCCATTTATCGTCGCCAAAAAAATGCTCTGTGAAAATTTATTTTACAGAACGATTCTGCGACGCACATACAACGTCGCTATAAAATATTAAGAATCTGTGATGTAATAACAGGAATTTCACGACGCACAACTACGTCACCAATGCAACTAGCAACGCACTTAGTCCCGTCACCAAAATTTTAATTTTGTCGCGACATAATTTATTTCGTCGCTAACGTAAATAATTTAGTGACGTCTAACTGCGTCGCCAAATAGCCATTTATCGTCGCCAAAAAACTTAATCCTTCTAGGCGCGAACTCAACTATGCTACAAACCTTTAGCGACACGATTTTGCGACGAATACGATATTACGTCGTGAAAAGGCAACTTTTGGCGACGGAAAATGATCTGTGTCGCAGAAAAGCGTCGCTAAAGGGTGGAATTTCTTGTAGTGTTAGGTGATGAGAGAAAACCACGTACCATAACGCTCATGTATATCACATGGTGCAAATTGATGAGATTACATGATGTATGTAAATTGAGCTGACGTATCGGAGAGGCTATCATGGTTGATATGCAGCATACGTGGTTGCATTGTCATTTGCCATCCTTGAAATATTGTCATCTACCTTGAAATATTGCCATTGCTCACAAAATATTATTGACATCCTCGAAATAATGTCACCTCCCTCGAAATATTGTCACCGCTCGCTTTCGAATTATTATCACCTCCCTCGAAATGACCTTATTTTAATAACACCACAAGTTGGAAGGCGGACCTAAGGCAAAGAGAGTATATTGTCACCGCTCTAGAAATTTTTGCAACACCCTCAAAATCTTTGCGTGCCTCGAAATATTGGTATAGCCGTAGAAATATTGGCACCTCTAGAAATATTGATATCACCCCTGAAAATATTGATCAATGCATGTCACCATAATGATCAGTACATCACTGTAGACACACGAATTTCGTATGACACGGACCCGACTTACGTATGCCAACGCGGATGCAAACCCGATGCGCGGACCCGACTCGTACGCACCAGTGCGAACCCGGACCCGATTCACACCCAGCAAAAGAGGAGCGGACCCCAAGCTTAAAGGGGGGGCCGACCCCTACTAGGGTCCGAACCCTATGGGGCCGGCCCTACTAGGACCCGAACCCCATGGGGCCGGCCCTACTAGGACCCGAACCCCTTGGGGTGGGGGGGGCCGGCCGGCCCTGCAAGGAAAAAGAAAAGAAAGAAAAGAAAAGAAAGGAAAGAAAAGGAACGGAAAGAAAAGAAAGGAAAGAAAAGAAAAGGAAAGAAAAGAAAGAAAAGGAAGTAAATACCGCCATGCGCGGGGGGAGGTTGCGTATGACATCTGCACACGCACGGATCTGCGCTGATCCCTCGATCCGACGCACAAGAAGAAGCGCCCGATCGCCATCGATTTCGTGTGCAAACTCCAGCCATAATTGCCCCGCCAGGAAAGGAAAGCGAATGAAGACTTATTCCCCTCATCAATGGATGAATAAATCTTGGGCAATTAAGAGGGAGATATCAAAGGGATTTAAAATTAAAAACTTCCCATATCTCCCCCCCTCCTTTTGCCTATAAATAGAGGGGGAGGGGGAAGGTTCAAAGGGTCGGTTGAAGACTGAAGACGAAGCGCGGGAGCTCTGCAGAAGAGGAGACGCTTCTTCATCGACCCAAGGCTTCACGAGGCACGGGCAAGCCTGTCCCGTCGGGATCGGCTTAGCCCATTGAAAGCCCTCATCAACGTGAAGACCCTTGCACAAGAAGATCAAGACTTCGACTCCGTGCACGAAGAAGAAAGCTCGGATAAGAAGACCCTTCAACTTCGAAGACGCCAGAAGCAAAGGCCGGAGAAGAAGCTCGGAGCGGCACTACCCCGTCGGCTCCAACAAATCCTCGACTCTGACCAAGCTCCAAAGCCCGGAGGAGAGAAACGAAGCGTCATCAACCCGTCGCCTTCGACAAACGTCTGCGCCATCCACGAAGAAGAAAGCCTGGAGCAGACCGCCTGAAGCGTCGCTACCCCCGTCATCTTCATCAACAAAAGCCGACGCTACAACCGTCGCACGGAGACCGTCGCTACTCCTGCCGTCTTCACCAACAAAAGCCGACGCTACAACCGTCACACGGAGATCAGTGCTACCCCCACTATCTTCGAAAGCGTTCTTCGACTCCGATCACGCCAAGGAAGCCCGGAGAAGAAGAGAAGTCCAGCCAACCCACAAACCATCGAAGCACCGGAGAAGTAGCCCACGTCGTTCGAAGAAGAAGACCGAGTTGACGCTGAAGCTAAAGCCAACGCAAGAAGCCAAAGCAAAGCCCCAGTAAAGCCCGCGCCAAAGCAACGCAAGTACCAAAGCCAAGTGACTACACCGGCCACGAGCAAAAGCACCACACGTTCTAGCCGATATGATGCGAAGTCCGGAAGAACGAAAGCATCGCAAGTCTCTCCCCGCTACGTCCAAGCGCAAGCGCCGAAGCAAAGCAAAAGCCAGAGCCACGCCGGAGCCAAGCCAAAGCCAAAAAGCCGAAGCCAAAGCCGATGCCAAAAGCACGATCGACGCCGTGAACCGACAATCAAGGACGCTGAGGTCAAGCAAGGAGTGAGGAAGACACGAAGACCGAGGAACGAAGCCAGAAAATCCCCTAGCCGAGAAAGCGCGAAGCACGGAAGGGACAAAGCAACAGTGGACATTCCTTAGCCTCTCCAAAACCCTCACCCTGTAAAGACCCCTGTCCTAGGGCAACCCCTTTAGAGCTCTCGCACAAACACCACGTGGAGACGCGGATCAAAGGGATCCTCCAGAAGATCTTTCTCACAATCCCCTGATCAAAACTCGCCGCAACTCGGACTCGCTACACCCGAGCCACCCGGGTCCTGGCCACACTTGTAATCTGGTTTTGCGCAATAAAGCCGACCCGTACCTTTTCCACGCATACAGATTTCTGGCACGCCCGGTGGGACCTCTTCTCCTTTCATCCGTACGACTGAAGAAGCTGCTTGAAGTTTGCAATGGCCGGGACAAGCAACGATGCGTTTGCTCCAAGCCTTTCACCGATCATCGAGTCTCCTCTACTCCGACACGGTGATCTAGTAAACCCAGAGGGTGATGCTCCCCCGATGGTACGCGTCTACACTCGACGTACTCGAACCCTTGCGGATGTCTTCACACCAGAAATTACTGCCGAAGATGCTCGTCAAAACGCCGATGAGACCTTGGTGCATGAAGAAACGCGCTTCGATCCTGGAGTCCATGTCCAGAAGTTTGGGGAGGACCAACCCCAACCCCGAGCCCGTTCGGATTCTCCAGCGGATGTTGCACCTCCTCTGCAGGGGGTAAACACCAATCATCAACCAGAAGCAAGCCGGCGTAACTACGTCTCCGATGACGACGGCGAGGATGCTAGCATGCAACATCGAGACGTCCTCCGTCACCATCCTCCGTCCGCTTTCCAGCTCCAAGTCATGTAGATGAGCGAGCACATGGCGCAGATTACTCGGCTGATGGAGGAGAAGGATCGTCACATCAATACTCTGCTCCAAAAGCTAAGCGCAAAGGACACTGCAGCAGTCGGCCAACCCGTCGCTTCTCCAGTAGCCGCTCCAGCTCCGTCTTCAACTCCCGCTCCTGCAAAAGTTGTTCCGACAATTCAAGCAGTTACTCCAGCGCTCTCCTCGGCTCCCGTCCCAGTGGAAGTCGTCTCCCCAGCGCCAGCCTCAGTGGCCACACAACCTTCGGCAACGGCAACGATGAATACTCAGCAAGTCCAAGCGTTGATAGCCGACATGATGCGGTCCCACGGCAGTGGCCTTCCTCCGATCACGGCGGCATACTCGAAGCCCTACACCACGAGGATCCAGCAGCTAGCTTCCCAATCGAATTCCAGCCACCAAAGTTCCAGCACTTCGACGGAAAGGGAAATCCAAGACAGCACGTTGCCCACTTCATCGAGACCTACAATAATGCCGGCACATATGGCGACGAGATGGTGAAGCAATTCGTTCGCACCCTCAAAGGCAGCGCGTTCGACTGGTATGCTGATCTTCCTCCAGGGACCATCGACAGCTGGGATCAGATGGAGAGGGAGTTCCTCAATCGCTTCTACAGCACCAGATGAACCGTCAGCATGACCGAGCTTACTGCAGTCAAGCAAAGGAAGGACGAGCCGGTGATCGACTACATCGACAGATGGAGGAACCTCGCGCTAAATTCACGAGACAGCTTGTCTGAAGACTCGGCCATCGAGATATGCACCCAAGGCATGCACTGGGGCCTGCTCTACATCCTCAAAGGTATCAAACCTCGATCTTTCGAAGAACTCGCGACTCGGGCTCACAACATGGAACTCAGCCTAGCAAACCGCGGGGACTCGAAGAACAAAGACTTCTTGAAGGTGGAGAAGAAGGACAAGCCACCGGCATCGAAACCAAAACAAGTCAATGTTGCGGACATAGCTTCAACCTCCAAGCCGCTCAGGATCGATGGCAAGCCGAATCAGAAGAAGGGAGCCGCCATACCGCTGCCTCCGCCGCCAAGACAAAGGATGACTCTCGAGGAGCTCGAAGCCAAGGAGTACCCCTTCCTAAACTCGGAAGTCTCCTCCATGTTCGACCAACTGCTGCAAGAGAAGATGATAGAGCTCCCTCCTTCGAAGAGGCCCGAGCAGATGCATCGCATCGATGACCCTCTCTTCTGCAAATACCACCGGGTGGTAAGTCATCCCATCGAAAGATGCTTCGTCTTCAAGGAAAGAATCATGGCGCTCGCAAAGCAAGGAAAGATAGAGATCGACTCCGGAGAGGTTGCTACGGCCAACATGACGTCCATCACCTTCGGCTCCTTCTCGCCGGTACTCGTTGCTGCTCGGCGAAGCAGGCCTAAATTGCGCATTAACCGTCAAGCGCCAACCGCTAAGTCAATTTCTCAGCCAAAAGTCTCGAAGCGACGTCAACGTACTCCTACGCTCACCGAGGAAGAAGCACCGCTGCCCTGGGGGCAACCATCGCTCACGCCAACACCTCTTCCAAGTAATACTGCATCCCAACGAGCGCTCCAAAGGAGATACGAGCAAGGAGATCCAGAAGTCGGTCTGCTGGGCCAACCTTCGAGCAAATTTGACTATTACGTCCTCTACTCAAGGCCTCCGTCCATTTCAATCGACGAAATCAAGCCCACCGGCTGGGGATCGGAAGACGAGCCAGTAGAGCTTCAGGAAGAGCAAACCCCTTCCAATCAAGCCACGTCCCAACACGCTCTTCGAGAAAGATACGAGCAAGGAGATTCAGAAGTCGGTCTGCTGGGCCAGCCTTCGGGGAAGTTCGACTATTACGTCCTCTATTCAAAGCCTCCATCGGTTTCAGCTGAAGAAATCAAGCCCACCGGCTGGGGATCGAAAGACGAGTCAGTAGAGCCGCCGGAAGAACAAGTGCCTTCAAGGGAACCAGTTGCTGCTATCCACCATCATCCTAGCGGAGGGGAATCCACTGACGAAGAAGCATGGGTCATGCTACCGCGGCGGCGAAAGCCATGGCAAGAAAAGAAGCTCAAGCAAGACCGTGTGATGAGGGGGTTCACCAAGCGGAAGGCCTACAAGAAGAAAACCAAGACTCCAGGGAGGAAGGCGTTTAAAGTGCCGCCAGCAAGCCAAGACGATCTCCTTCAGCAGAGCCTTCCAGAGCCGACAACCCTGCAGGAGTTCTTCCCGGATCACTTCCTCCCAGTGGACCAACACATCAGGGTGTCTTGTTGCATGGTCGAAGTTCATAAGACGTCGGAAGGAAAAGACGAAAGCGAGACTTCTAAAGAAGGCGACTCCATCGATGAGGGAGACGATTCCGACAAAGGGGGCACCGCCTCTCACAACGAAGCAATCCTGCACATGCCACTCGTAGAAGCTTTGCATCTCCCGAAGAAGGCTCGCCTGGCAATGGCCGCGGCTTTAGCCGATCCAGATAGCTACAAAAGGAAGAGGAAGAACGACCAGGAGGGCAAAGCTGTGGCCTCGTGTGATGCGACGATAACCTTTTCGGATGAGGACCTGCAACTCGGGCCGCGATTGCACAACCGGCCTCTTTACGTTTTGGGATACATCAAGGAGAAGCCAGTGAACCGAATCCTGTTGGACTGTGGCTCCGCCGTCAACATCATGCCTATCCAGACAATGCGGCAACTCGGCATCACCAACGACCAGCTCTCACCGAGTCAGTTGGTCATTCAAGGGTTCAACCAGGGCGGACAGTCCACTATCAGAATCATCCGCCTGAAGCTGTCAATCGGCCCGCTGGATACAACGGTCTTCTTCCATATCATCGATTGCCAGACGTCATACCGCCTCCTGTTAGGAAGACCATGGCTGCATGAGAATGGCATATTGGTATCCACTTGGTACCAGTGCCTCAAGTACTACGAAGAAGGCGTGGAGAGGTGCATAGTTGTGGACGACAAGCCATTCAACGAGGCCGAGGTACATTTGGCCGACGCTAAGTTCTACCAAGCAAAGGGCCTAGTCGCGGAAGTTCTTCCAGCTAAAGCCCCTCGAGCCCAGAAGATTGAAGAAGTGAAGCAGGATAAGACTCCTCTTCCCGCAAATCCGATGCCACCTTCTGACGAGGCAAGACTCAAGGTCCAAGGAACGCCGAAACCTGGGCAAAGGATGCGCATCGGCCCCGAGTCAAGAGCCGTGCAACATACCCCATTGCCTGCCCAAGCGACGCCAGTCCTGCGTCTCGTGCCTCAGTGGCTCCGTAAATCCGAGCGATCGCCTTCTACTCCGACAAGGAAGCTGGCCCCGTCGTTATCACAGGCCAATGTCATCACCCTTCAAGAAATGATGTTGCCATTACCTAGTCTGACGCGAGCTCCGAACCCGAGCAGACCTATCGAATCAGTCGACCCAAATCAACTCGGATTCAAGCCGAAAGGGAGTTGGGGGCAAAACGCTACCAAGTTGCTGTTCAGAGCCGGCTACAACAAAGAAAGCGCCATGGGCACACTTCCACCAGCAGCAACTCCACATGGGATGACGAGAACTCAAGCTCGATTGTTTCAAAGCGGAGAACAAATTCTCCCGAACCGTCGAGGCATCGGCTCCAGTCAAGCTCCATTGGTCATCAGAACCGCAACAAAGAAGACCTTGACCTTGAACTATATCGGGGCGAAGATGATAGACGAAGCAGCTGAAGGATCGACAATCTCCGATGCACACTCTACCCACCCCAGCCGTCCCGACAGCAGAAGAAGACGACGGCGAGATCGATGCCAAGCCTTGCTCTAGAAGCAAATCAGAGGTGGTAAAAACTGGTCGAATCGAAAACGCACGTCTGTGTTCGAAAGGCTCGGGCCAGCTAAGCAATCAAAGAAGAAGTCAGTACTCGATCGTCTGGGAATGCCAATCGAGGACTTCGTTTCAACACCCACCCACCCACCCATGGCTGCCGTCAATCATATCTCCATTACGGATCCCGACAACGGTGATACTTCTACTTCGGACGACGAGTTGCCCGACGCCCCGCCAGTCCTCGAAGAAGGGGGGCAGTCCACCGTTGATGACTTGAAGGAAATCAACTTGGGCACAGAGACGGAGCCTCGGCCTATATTCGTCAGCACACTCTTGACCCCTGAGGAAGAAGCCGCATACATCAAACTGCTTAAAGAATACAGAGACGTCTTCGCATGGTCCTACAGGGAGATGCCGGGTCTCGATCCCAAAATCGCAGTACACCCGCTCAGCGTCAAACACGGAGCCAGCGCTATTAAGCAGGGACAAAGATGCTACCGGCCAGAACTAGTACCCCAAATAGAAGGCGAAATCAATAAGTTGATCGAAGCCGGCTTCATTCGAGAGGTCAAGTACCCGACATGGATCTCTAGTGTCGTCCCAGTCAAAAAGAAGAACGGCCAAATCTGAGTGTGCGTGGACTTCAGAGACTTGAACAACGCATGTCCAAAGGATGACTTCCCCTTGCCAATCACGGAGCTAATGGTCGACGCGACGACAGGTCACGAGGTGCTAACTTTCATGGACGGATCATTGGGCTATAATCAGATTCGGATGGCACCCAAGGACGAGGAGCTCACGGTATTCCGCACATCGAAAGGAATCTACTGCTATAAGGTAATGCCGTTCGGCTTGAAGAACCCGGGAGCCACCTACCAGCGAGCTATGCAAAAAATCTTCGACGACATTCTTCATCAAAACGTGGAGTGTTATGTCGACGACCTCGTGGTGAAATCCAAGAAGAAGTCGGCACATCTACAAGATCTCGAGCTAATCTTCAAACGGCTTCGAAGGTACCAACTCCACATGAATCCACTCAAGTACGCGTTCGGAGTCTCCTCAGGCAAGTTCCTCGGCTTCGTCGTCCGATATCGTGGCATTGAGATTGATCAATCCAAAATTGATGCTATCGTCAATATGCCCGCACCAAAGACAGTGCGAGACCTCAGAGGCCTCTAAGGGCACTTGGCATATATCCGAAGGTTCATCGCCAACCTGGCTGGAAAGTGCCACCCTTTTAGTCGCCTTATGAAGAAAGGAGCGTCGTTCAAATGGGATGAAGCCTGCCAAGAGGCACTCCGGAACATCAAGGCATATCTACTGAAGCCACCAGTTCTATCAGCACCAGTGCAAGGAAGGCCGCTCATCCTCTACATTGCTGCCCAGGAGCAGTCCTTGGGGGCACTCCTGGCTCAGAACAATGAACTTGGTATGGAGACAGCTTGCTACTACCTCAGTCGCACTCTCGTCGGCACAGAGCTGAATTACTCCCCAATCGAGAAGGTTTGCTTAGCGCTTATCTTTGCCACGAAAAAGCTGCGACATTACATGCTGGCTCACACCATCAGACTCGTCTCGAAGGCCGACCCCCTCAAGTACATCATGTCAAGACCGGTGCTTTCCGGACGTCTGGCCAAGTGGGCCCTGCTGCTACTCAAATTTGATATCACCTTCGTACCACAGAAAGCGGTTAAAGGGCAGGCCCTCGCGGACTTCCTCGCAGAATACCCTCTCCCAGCAGAATGGGAGTTATCAGAAGAGCTCCCAGATGAAGAAGTGTTCTCCATCGATGTCGCCCCATCCTGGAAAATGTTCTTCGACGGCGCAGCAAGGCAAGACATAGCGGGAGCCGGGGTCATCTTCGTTACCCCGGACAACGAAATACTCCCCTTCTCATTCCTACTGTCAGAATCATGTTCCAATAATGTGGCAGAATATCAAGCCCTGCTCATCGGTCTCGAGCTGGCCGACGAAATGAAGCTTCAAGGACTAGAGATCTTTGGTGACTCTCAACTCGTGATCCAACAAGTCTTGGGGGCATACGAAGTCAACAAAGAAGACCTGGTGCCGTTGCACGTGCGGGCTGTGAGGCTCCTCGGCAAACTCAAGGCTGCTTCCATTCAGCACGTCTCCCGGAACCTCAACCAGCAGGCTGATGCACTCGCAAATCTGGCGGCTACACTCCCGTTTCCAGAAGAACGTTCGCTGGTCGTTCCCGTCTGCAGGAGATTCGTAATCACCGAAGAGGAAGGTCCGCTCGATGTACCAGTTCAAACCAACGCGGTGCATATCCTCGAGATTAAAGAACAAGACTGGAGGCAACCATTTGTAGAGTATCTCATTCATGGTAAACTCCCCGAAGATCCGAAGCGCAAAGGTGACATCCGTCGACGATCTCTAAGGTTCTACCACTTCAACGGCGAGCTGTACCGACGAAGCTACGATGGCACACTCCTGAGGTGCCTCACAAAAGAAGAAGCAGAAGCCGCACTGGAAGAAGTACACGCAGGAATCTACGGATCGCACCAGTCCGATCTGAAACTTCACTTCCGCGTCAGGAGGATGGGATACTACTGGCCTACCATGATCAAGGACAGCTTGGAGTACGCGAGGAGATGTCAAGCTTGCCAGATGCACGGGGACTACATCCGTCAACCTCCGGAGCCTTTGCACCCGACAATCACGTCTTGGCCCTTCGACGGGTGGGGACTCGATATCGTCGGTCCCCTGCCCAAGTCATCCAAGTAACATCTCTACATTTTGGCAGCAACGGACTACTTCTCCAAGTGGATTGAAGCAACGCCTCTGCGGGAAGTTACAAAGCACTCCGTCATCAGCTTTATCCAGAATGACATCATCTTCCGCTATGGGGTCCCCCGCTACATCGTAACAGATAACGGGAAGCAGTTCAAGAATGCTGCTGTCAGCCAGTTCTGCGCATTGTACAACATTAAGCAGAATTGTTCGACGATGTACAACGCTCCGGCCAACGGTCTAGCAGAAGCCTTCAACAAGACTCTGTGCAAGCTGCTGGAGAAAACCGTCTCGAAGACAAAAAAAGATTGGCACGAACACATGGGCGAAGCACTATGGGCTTACCCGACGTCCTTCCGCACGCCGACGCAAGCAACACCGTACTCCCTCGTCTATGGTGTGGAAGCCGTTCTTCCGCTCGAGCTCCATATCCCGTCACTCAGGATAGCAATCCAGGAAGGCCTCACCGATGACGACAACGCCCAGCTCCGCCTAGCAGAATTGGAAGCATTGGATGAGAGACGCCTCGAAGCTCAACAACGTCTGGAGTGTTATCAGGCCAGGCTCTCTCGTGCCTTCAACAAGAAGATCCGTCCTCGGTCATTCCAGATAGGGGAACTGGTGCTGACAGTCAAACGCCCCATCATCCTCTCGCATCGAGGAGGGAAGAAATTTAATGCTAAATGGGATGGCCCGCACTCCGTCAAGGAAGTCTACTCCAATGACGCCTATCTCCTCACCACTCCAGAAGGGCTGACACTCGGCCCTATCAACGGCAAGTACCTCAAAAGGTACTATGCCTAAAGCAAGGCCACACCCCTTGCGCAAAAAAAAAAAAAAAAAAAAAAGAACTACGTGCGACTTGATCCCCCTTAGGGGGTACGTAGGCAGCCTGAGAAGTCACTTCAGGTTCAGTCCGACCAAAATAAAAAGTCAACAATGGTCCATGCAAAAGATGTGGCAAAACGAGGCGATATTATTAGATAATGAAGAAAAGGCGATACATGGCATAAGTCCCGAAAAGAAAGCTACAATGAAACAAGGAGCAACTAAAAGAAGGTGTCCAGAGCTCGAAGACGGCGCAGTAACTCCTCTCTAGTCGCCTCCACTCGTTGAAGTTCCACGGGACGAGTGGCCAGAAGCTCAAGACGAGTCGCCAAGTCCGACTGCTGCTTTAAGTAACTCGCCTTCAAAACACTCTCCGCGGCCTCGGCTCGCTCCAGACGAGACTCCGCCTTTCGAAGTGAGGCGCGCACAGAATCTATCTTCCTCTGAGCCTTCGACAGGCTGGAAGTCGCCTCCGCAAGTTGGAGCTCTAACTGACTTAGACTCGCCTCAGCAGCCTCCAACTCAGAAGGGGAGCTCCCCTCTAGCAAAACTCGCCGGGATCGATAAGCCTCGCTATCGGTCACAAGCAGGGTCATCTGGGCGACGAAAGAAGAGCTGTCGACTTTGAACTCCTTCAGGCTCGTGCAAAACTCCACACCGTCCGTCGACCACCAGTCCTGGAGGGCGCCAAAGCCAGCATTTTGGAAAGGCTCCAACGTCGACTTGATATACTGCCGGCAGCTCGCAAGAAGGAACTCTGAGACTCTCCTCCTTGGCCTTATCCGAGCTGGACAAGTCCCAGTAAGTCCCGCTGAGAGCCCGGTACAAGGCGCATAATATGGCCGGGGCTAGATTGAAAAGCTCGCCCCTCTCCATCCTGGAAGCTGAAAGGAAGGTCCCCGGACGGATAACCTCGCCAGAACACGGAAGCACGAACCGATAAAGGAAGATGACCAGCCCAGCAGCTCGGTAAACCGCTCGCCACTCCTCGCTGTCACGCCTCAAGCCAAGGATTTCCCAGGGACACTGCTTCCCCTCCATCGAATGCTTCTCTCGAGCCAAAGAGTCGATAGGCCTCACGAAGGAACGAAGCGGGGGTCTTTGCATTTGAGCGATCTTCCACATCGGATGGGCCGAAGGTGCCGGAGACCTATATTCGCCTTTGAACCAAAAGCCAACCCAAGAAGGACGCATTCGATCCGACTGATCCCGCGCCGCGATGATAGCATATGCCTTGAACAAAAGAAGGCAAGAACTCGGAGCGAAGCTGCTGTCCAACAGATCCTTCAAGGCTGGCACCTCCTCCTGGTAGTAATTCTGTACTTCGGGGCACCCGGAAACAATGTGGACGTCGCAAAGCGAGATTCCTATCTCCCCCGCTCCAGTAAGGAAAGTGTTGGTGTTCGGACACCAGAGCTCACAAAGTGCGCGATACATCCCCTCAGGACGGCTGTACTCTCGACGAGCCGGCGCCAGAAACTTGGCTAATAAGTTCATCTCGGGTTCCGCGCCAAAGACCTCGTAGAGCTCGCCCATCCATTTGCGAAAGCCGCAAAGGTATTGGACGTCTCCCCGAGGCCAAGAATCGGTACCCCATCGCGTCAGTCGGGCACAGATCTTCGAGGCAACAACCGGCATGGGCACGAAGTCTTCATCACAATGGTGGAACGGAATACTCAAACTCGGCCGGAGAAGCTTCATGGAGATCCCTTCGTCAGTATAGATCTTCTCGCTCAATTTCGGCATCCCGCAAGTCGAATCTACGACTCCATCTTTCGTGATGCGCTCGTGGACAAAGATACGGAGCAACGACAGAAGATCTTCCCGCCTCGAGTTACGGTAACGGTGCACACGAGTATGGGGGAAGCGAAGGCACCTCCTCCCATCGGAGAGGTCCTCAGCTATCCACCCCGGAGAAGTCAAACTCTCGAAGATACGAGCCCTGAAGGACCATGAAGGGAAGCAAGTCAAGACAAGTGCGTATCAAAAAAAAAAAAAAAACCAAGGGGCCCCGCACCCCCTATTAGGCGGACTGCTTGACTCATGGTCATGCCACCCAGCCAAGGTCGCAGCCCGTGCGCCACACACCTGCTACTACCATCGTCGCCTTCGGAGTCCAGAAGAAAAAGGGGAGAAAGAAAAGAAAGAAAGTGAAAGTCTCAAAAAAAAAAAAAAAAAAACCAAGGGGCCCGCAGCCCCCTCCCCAATGAACGCCGAACAGCAAAGAAAGAAAAGGGGGGGGGGGGGGGGGGGGGGGGCGCTGCCCTTGCCCTTCTCTGAGACGATCGGGGCCAAGCCCCGAAGAAACCGATGCCGCCGTCGGGCCCGGCCCCCGCGCCCGACCCATTCGGCCCCGCAGCCGCCGGACCCAGCCCCCGCGCCCGACGCATTCGCACGCCGGCCCCGCGCCCGACCCGCTCACACCCGCCACCCTGCACGCCGGCCGCTGCGCACCCCGCGCGCTGCCGCCGCCCCCCCCCCCCCGCGCGCCGCTGCCACCCGCGTGCCGCCGCCGCCTGCGCGCCACCGCACCGCGACCCGCGCGCCGGCCCCACTGCTGCCGCTACTGCTTCTACGGGCCGGAGCCGAAGAAGACAAGAAAGAAAGGAAAAAAAAAAAGAAAGGAAGAAAGGGAAGAAAGAAAAAGAAAAAGAAAAAGAAAAAGAAAAAGGAAAAGAAAGAGAAAAAGAAGAAAAAGAAGAAGAAGAAGGAGGAAGAGAGAGGCGGTGAAGGCGACTCGCACCTCAGCCGCGCTCCTCCATCCTCCCCGCCTCGGTCCTCGCCGCATCGTCGCTTTGAGCCCGCCTTCGCAATGACCTCCAAATCGCGCACCATCGCCACCGACGAAAGAGGCGACACCGGGAAGACGGAGCAAGTCACGTGCAACCCCAGGCAGCTCTCTTCCGACGGCGGTCTTCAGAAGCCGGCAAAACCTTCGCAAAGAAGCACAATGGCGGATGAAGGGGGTAGGGGTCCTTAAATAGACTCCCAACCCCACCCACAAAAGGAATCAAGGACAAGCGCTCTACGATTCCTACGTGTCCAAAACCTACACGTTCTCACCGACGCACTCGTCCTTGAGGGGGAATTTGTAGACACACGAATTTCGTATGACCCGATCCCGACTTACGTGTGCCAATGCGGATGCAAACCTGACGCGCGGACCCGACTCGCACGCACCAGTGCGGACCCGGACGCAATTCGCACCCAGCAAAAGAGGAGCGAACCCCACACTTAACGGGGGGGCCGGCCCCTACTAGGGTCCGAACCCCATGGGGCCGGCCCTACTAGGACCCGAACCCCATGGGGCCGGCCCTACTAGAACCCGAACCCCATGGGGCCGGCCCTACTAGGACCCGAACCCCATGGGGTGGGGGGGGGGGCCGGCTGGCCCTGCAAGGAAAAAGAAAAGAAAGGAAAGAAAAGAAAGGAAAGAAAAGGAAAGGAAAGGAAAGAAAGGAAAGAAAAGAAAAGGAAAGAAAAGAAAGAAAAGGAAGTAAATACCGCCATGCGCGGGGGGAGGTTGCGTATGACGTCTGCACACGCACGGATCTGCACCGATCCCTCGATCCGACGCACAAGAAGAAGCGTCCGATCGCCATCGATTTCGTGTGCAAACTCCAGCCATAATTGCCCCGCCAGGAAAGGAAAGCGAATGAAGACTTATTCCCCTCATCAATGGATGAATAAATCTTGGGTAATTAAGAGGGAGATATCAAAGGGATTTAAAATTAAAAACTTCCCATATCTCCCCCCCCCCTCCTTTTGC
This sequence comes from Chamaelirium japonicum, assembly GCA_947650365.1. NCBI lineage: Eukaryota > Viridiplantae > Streptophyta > Magnoliopsida > Liliales > Melanthiaceae > Chamaelirium > Chamaelirium japonicum. Next base: position 66,959,273 of record OX393558.1, on the reverse strand, counting down.
CTATAAATAGAGGGGGAGGGGGAAGGTTCAAAGGGTCGGTTGAAGACTGAAGACGAAGCGCGGGAGCTCTACAGAAGAGGAGACGCTTCTTCATCGACCCAAGGCTTCATGAGGCACGGGCAAGCCTGTCCCGTCGGGATCGGCTTAGCCCATTGAAAGCCCTTATCAACGTGAAGACCCTTGCACACGAAGATCAAGAATTTGACTCCGTGCATGAAGAAGAAAGCTCGAAGAAGAAGACCCTTCGACTCCGAAGACGCCAGAAGCAAAGGCCGGAGAAGAAGCTCGGAGCGGCACTACCCCGTCGGCTCCAACAAATCCTCGACTCCGACCAAGCTCCAAAGCCCGGAGGAGAGAAACGAAGCGTCATCAACCCGTCGCCTTCGACAAACGTCTGCGCCATCCACGAAGAAGAAAGCCTGGAGCAGACCGCCTGAAGCGTCGCTACCCCCGTCATCTTCATCAACAAAAGCCGACGCTACAACCGTCGCACGGAGACCGTCGCTACTCCTGCCGTCTTCACCAATAAAAGCCGACGCTACAACCGTCGCACGGAGATCGGTGCTACCCCCACTATCTTCGAAAGCGTTCTGCGACTCCGATCACGCCAAGGAAGCCCGGAGAAGAAGAGAAGTCCAGCCGACCCACAAACCGTCGAAGCACCGGAGAAGTAGCCCACGTCGTTCGAAAAAGAAGACCGAGTTGACGCTGAAGCTAAAGCCAACGCAAGAATCCAAAGCAAAGCCCTAGTAAAGCCCGCGCCAAAGCAACGCAAGTGCCAAAGCCAAGCGACTACGCCGGCCACGAGCAAAAGCACCACACGTTCTAGCCAATACGACGTGAAGTCCGGAAGAACGAAAGCATCGCAAGTCTCTCCCGGCTACGTCCAAGCGCAAGCGCCGAAGTAAAGCAAAAGCCAGAGCCACGCCGGAGCCAAGCCAAAGCCAAAAAGCCGAAGCCAAAGCCGACGCCAAAAGCACGATCGACGCCGCGAACCGACGATCAAGGACGCCGAGGTCAAGCAAGGAGCGAGGAAGACATGAAGACCGAGGAACGAAGCCGGAAAACCCCCTAGCCGAGAAAGCGCGAAGCACGGAAGGGACAAAGCAACAGTGGACATTCCTTAGCCTCTCCAAAACCCTCACCCTGTAAAGACCCCTGTCCTGGGCAACCCCTTCAGAGCTCTCGCACGAACACCACGTGGAGACGCGGATCAAAGGGATCCTCCAGAAGATCTTTCCCATAATCCCCTAATCAAAACTCGCCGCAACCCGGACTCGCTACACCCGAGCCACCCGGGTCCCGACCACACTTGTAATCTGGTTTTGCGCAATAAAACCGACCCGTACCTTTTCCGCGCATACAATCACCTATTAGTGTGCTAGTAAGGATCGAAACATGTCATCGTGATGGTCAGTGCATCACCTACTAATGTGTTGGTAAGGATCAAAATGTGTCACCATAGAGGTCACTACATCAGGTATTATGTGCCGAACACGGAAGTCAAGGGCTGATGCATGTCACATCGCTGTGTGTACTGTTTTGTATGTCGGATTTTGTCCAAATAGCATTGCTGCCGGAGAATGGTACTCGGGCACAGAAGCGACGTTCAAAACAGGGACAAAGTGTCAGAATATACAAGGATGATGATGAAGACACACCCTTCCACCCTATCTTTACGTAATGTCTCCAACTCAACGGTCCAGATACGCTCAATGAACAACGCCCAACCAATGCAATGGAGCCGTTAAGCCCCTCCGAAACCCGGACGCCTACCTCGGCGGGAATATAGACCAGCAAGAGGCTCGAGCGAGTGACACGTGGAATTTGACCTGGCCAAGACTCCACCCTAACGGCTTCTATCTTCTCCTCGATCCCCGATTTATCACTTTCGCTTGTGATTCCCCGTGCGCGCTGCCTTTCTCTCTCTTCTTTCTTTTTCGCCCCCTTCTTCGATCAGCTTTCCCTTCTCTTTCCTCTCTCTCTCTCTCTCTCTCTATAAAATCTCAAACAATGGTGGCCTCTTCCTCTTCCTCTTAGATGATGGCTTCATCTCCTTCGCCTAACGAGGTATTCGAAATTTGCAATATTTCTGTTCTTAGTTAATTACTGGATCAATTTATTCATAATGTATTATATTGGATCTCTGTATTTTTTTTGAGAAATCTATTGGATCTCTCCCTAAAATAGAACTCCATAAAAACTCTCTCTCTGTCTCTCTCTAATTTGGATCTTGGTGATTGTTTCTCCTTTTATGATGTCCATCAAGTAGTTAGTTATACATGTCAATAGATCTCCAGATGTTCGATCTGGAAACTCACTGATCTATCTCGTAGCCCGTGAAGATGGAAAAACCAACGGCAATGTTCGTCACGCCAATTTAAATCCATCCCAAATTTGAGGAATTATGAGCATTTTGAGAGATTCTCTAAAGAATCAAATGATGACATTGATTGATCGAATTGTTTCTCTCGGTACATAATTTTGGAGAATGAATGCGCTTTCTAGATCCATTTATGTCCAACTTTAGGCTCCATTTGGATGGAGGTATTGCACACACGAGTAATGGTGAGTTATCCAGATCACTAAAGTGTGGGAATACTTCAGTATTGGGATACCTTGTTGGGTTTTCTACACGAGAACAACCCCAATCGACAGACCGAGATTGTCGTCTTGGATGAAGAATATACCTTCGTGTGAAGAGAGAGATCGTTCGCAATACCGGGTGAAGATCTTCCACACGCTGCCGTCTCCTGCGGATTCGATGGGTCCTCCTGAATCCCTCTGGATTCACAACGGCGGCTCTGAAGACGTGCGTGTGGGGAGTTCACCCCTGCACATCTATTTATAATAGATGTGTCCAACCGGTAGACGCAACCCATCAGGGTATCCACCAGTTATTGGGTGCACATGAGAATGAGACTAGGTTCACCACCAACCCTGTCAAGCCTCTTGGCTGAGTCGCCCGGTCTGACCAGGAGCGCGACAACCAACTCGGTCCACCTAGTTCAGTAACTCTCCCGTAAAGGGCCATCAAAAAAACCAACAATCTCCCACTTGACCCTTTACACCATATAAGTGTGGGAACTTGTTTCAAATACACATATATAATTTTGTAATGAAAATAATTTTTTTTTGTTGAAACATTTAGAGAGTCACTCAGTTTTGAAAAACACGATCCGGATCGATTTAAAAAAAAAAAAAACGAAGGGATCATTCATGTCTTTGTTTAAAATGACCCTGATAGGAGATCATGATTGTTCCAGCATATCCTATGCTGGTTCATATCCATGGTCAACCTATCAGACCCACAAAGAACTCCAACAAACAACTCTGGTGGTTTTCTCATGTGTCTATGGGTTATCTGAGTACATTATCACTTGGTCTTGTGCCCAGGCCCATGATGTCCAACCTCATGCTTATCCAAGCATGTTATTCTAATGTCCATGTTGATACCCAATCAACTACAAACAGAATAAAAGCGCTTCGACGTGGTGCCCACCCACGTCTAGCCCAGGTCTCTCTTGAGTACCGTGTACTCCAGACTTACTGGATGTTCCGACATGTTGCTTGTTAGGAGATGACGGCTAGGGTTTGGAGAGGAATAGAATGGCCTTCCATTGAGGGACTCAAGCCCAATATATGTACATGTATATCTATACAATCCGACCCGACTGTACTGTAAACCCGACCCGACTGTATGTACATTAACACTCCCCCTCAAACTCACGGTGGATCATGAACCGAGAGTTTGCCTAGAAAATGTCGGAAGCGAGCAATCGTCAGGGGCTTCGTCAGAAAATCAGCAGTCTGCTCCGATGATGAAATGGAAGGCAGGGAGATAGTGTGGTCGATAAACGCCTGGCGAACATAATGACAATCAACTTCAATATGCTTTGTTCGCTCATGGAAGACCGGGCTGCTAGCAATCTGAATAGCACTCCGGTTGTCACAGAAGAGTGGGGTGGGGCCGGAAATCACCACTCCCAAGTCTAGCAGAAGGCGGCGAAGCCAGACAATTTCGGCGGTGGTGGAAGCCATAGCCCTGTATTCGGCTTCGGTGCTGGAGCGAGCCACAGACTCCTGCTTCTTGCTGCGCCACGAAATCAGTGAATCACCCAGAAACACACAGTATCCTGTAGTCGATCGACGAGTAGCTGCATCTCCTGCCCAATCTGCATCGGAGTAGGCACGCAGCACCAACGGAGAGGTGGAAGGAAACAGGAGTGAACGGGTGATGGTGCCCCGGAGGTAGCGGATAATCCGAAGAACAGCAGCATAGTGTACTGACCGTGGAGCCTGAACAAACTGACTGACAATGCCAACAGCATGGGCAATGTCTGGCCGGGTCATGGTGAGATAGACGAGCATCCCGACCAGCCTCTGGTAGCGGGAGACATCCGGGAGCGGCTCACCGTCTGTAGCGAGAAGCTTCAAATTGAGCTCCATGGGTGTATCAGCAGTGCGCGTGTCAGTAAGAGCAGCATCAGCAAGGATGTCAGAGATGTACTTCTGCTGGGAGACCAACAGACCACGAGCTGACCGGGCAATCTCAAGGCCCAAAAAGTAGCGAAGAGATCACAGATCTTTCATCTCAAACTGACTCTGGAGGTGCCGCTGGAGAGAGGCGATGGTGGCACTGTCATCCCCAGTGATGATCATATCATCCACATAGAGGAGAAGAACTGCAATGCCCTGACTGGAGGAGCGAGTGAACAAGGCATAATCGGAGTGTCGCTCAACAAAACCGGCGGCCAGAACTGCACTGCGAAAGCGCTCAAACCAGGTACGAGGGGCCTGCTTGAGCCCATAGATGGCTCGACGCAACCGACACACGTGCCCTGGAGGAACTGAAGTGCCCGGAGGAGGAGCCATGTAGACTTCCTCGGAGAGATCACCGTGGAGAAACGCATTGGTGACATCCATCTGATGGAGAGGCCACCCTCGAGCAGCTGCCACAGCTAGGAGGGTGCGCACAGTAGTCATCCGAGCAACTGGAGCAAACGTCTCCTCGTAGTCAATCACATACTCCTGGGAGAAGCCGCGAGCAACGAGGCGAGCCTTGTGCCGCTCAATGGATCCGTCAGGTCGAGTCTTGACCTTGAATATCCACTTGCAGCTAACAGGCACTGTGGGTGCAAATTTTGGCGAAAGTTTACCAACTACCACGGGACCCACCGGACCTGCCTGGTGGGCCCACGAAGACTACAGCGGGACCCACCGGCCCTGCCTGGTGGGCCCACGAAGACTACAGCGTGACCCACCGGCTCTGCCTGGTGGGCCCATGAAGACTACAGCGGGACCCACCGGCTCTGCCTGGTGGGCCCACGAGGACTACCACGTGACCCACCGGCTCTGCCTGGTGGGCCCACGAAGACTACAGCGGGACCCACCGGCCCTGCCTGGTGGGCCCACGAGGACTACCGCGGGACCCACCGGCCCTGCCTGGTGGGCCCACGAGGACTACCGCGGGACCCACCGGCCCTGCCTGGTGGGCCCACGAGGACTACCACGGGACCCACCGGCCCTGCCTGGTGGGCCCACGAAGACTACAGCGTGGACCCACCGGCCCTGCCTGGTGGGCCCACGAGGACTACCACGGGACCCACCGGCCCTGCCTGGTGGGCCCACGAGGACTACCACGGGACCCACCGGCCCTGCCTGGTGGGCCCACGAAGATTACCACGGGACCCACAGGCCCTGCCTGGTAGGACCAAGAGCCTGTGGAATCCCCCAGAAGATGGCAGTAGGGCCCGCAACTTTACCTGGAGGATCCCCAGATACTGCAGCGGAAACCGCCATTCGCCACCCGGAATGCCTATAAATAGTAGAGCCTTCGAATGTAAAAAGGATCGATTCAAAAGAGATCGAATTCTCCATTCTAAAAACCAGAGCTCTGGGATTTCAAACTTCCGATCTACCATCTCCCTTTGATCTTCTTTCAGAGAGATCAGTGTTTACAGTGATACTCGGCCTGTCGAGATCACTTCAACATAAGTGTTAGTGAATTCGGGTTGCTCCCTATAGCACGGAGACGTAGGCTTCGGCTGAACTCCGAGATCACATCTCTTGTGTCAAACTCTCTGATTGCTTTTCTGTTTACATATCGAAAGAAGCAACAACTTCAACCAACCGATCGACCAACGATCTTCGACGTCAACTTCGACTCCAATTGACTGGTGCTGCGAAGGTCTTCGGGTCGGCACGAAGATTTTCCCCTACAGTTTGGCGCCGTCTGTGGGATTCGTTCAAAAAGCTCAATGTGCTTGACGACAACATCGAATCGGTTGAGCAGACAACTGATCTTCAAAGTCAAACTTCCCAGCTCCCTCGGTTGAGCAGACAATCGAATGGACACGAGTGATCTGGTTGCTTCCTCCGCTTTCACTGAATGGCGAAGACTCTATCAGGATCATCCAGAGGGAAGTTACTCAGAATGACATCAGTCGAGACTCGCTCAATGAGTTGGCAGCTGATCTTCAATCCAATAACCCGCTCTTTCTAGACAATCCATCATCGATATCTCCCATCGATATCATAAGCCTTTCAAGTCTGACTCTCCTCCAATCCCTACATTGGGGGTGAGGTTCGAAACGAAAAGGCTCACTTGAAGACTACAACGAGGTGATAGGCAAAAGTCCGAGGCGCACTCGCTGCCTCGGCATTTGGTGAAGCCCAAGGAAACAGCCTTGGCACTTGAAAGCAAAGTCCGAGGCGCACTCGCTGCCTCGGCATTTGGCGAAGCCCAATGAGACAGCTTTGTCACTCGAATGCAAACTAACTCCCAACTGGGAAGGAACCTACACCGTCGAATCTATCGCAAGCAAAGGATCTTATCGACTGATCTCGCCAAAAAGAGATAGATTTCCGTCTCTGATGTAATTTCTATGATGAATTCTGAGTTATGAGACAGCGCAACATTCAGTTTCAAACCTTCAAGCAAATTCAAGTTGAGCCAGCTCAACCTTCAAGCTACCAGGTCGTTTAACAAGTTTAGGGCCTCGTGTTGCGACACGACCCTTTACGTGCAAATGTTAAACGGTTTCGGGTTGTGAAACAGCACAACTCTCAATTTCAAGCTACCAGGTCGTTTAACAAGTTTAGGGCCTCGTGTTGCGACACGACCCTTTACGTGCAAATGTTAAACGGTTTCGGGTTGTGAAACAGCACAACTCTCAATTTCAAGCTACCAGGTCGTTTAACAAGTTTAGGGCCTCGTGTTGCGACACGACCCTTTACGTGCAAATGTTAAACGGTTTCGGGTTGTGAAACAGCACAACTCTCAATTTCAAGCTACCAGGTCGTTTAACAAGTTTAGGGCCTCGTGTTGCGACACGACCCTTTACGTGCAAATGTTAAACGGTTTCGGGTTGTGAAACAGCAAAACTCTCAATTTCAAGCTACCAGAATATCAACACTCAGATACATAATCCAAGACACCTTCGCTGCCTCGACGTGCAGTAAGTCCAAAATTCGAGACCAGCTCTCGGCACCCTAGCAAAGCCTAAAGCTCTTTGCCCCAACACATCTCGACATGAAGATCAAGGTCAAACGCGTCGAGCAGCATTCAGCCAATGTCACTCCAGAGGCAGGACATCTCTCAAACTTACCACTCGACACTTATAAGAGTCTTTTTTGCCGATCACTCGAACCTTGACCGGATAATTTTTACCGATCGGACAAACTTGTCCGATCGACAAAAATCCTTCGATCGGTCAAATTTCTACTGGATCTGGCAAAAAACCAAGGTTTTTTGCCGATCACTCGAACCTTGACCGGATAATTTTTACCGATCGGACAAACTTGTTCGATCGGCAAAAATTATTCGATCGGTCAAATTTCTACTGGATCTGGCAAAAAACCAAGGTTTTTTGCCGATCACTCGAACCTTGACCGGATAATTTTTACCGATCGGACAAACTTATCCGATCGGCAAAAATCAAGCATCACGCGCTCTCATGCTCGAGGAAGACTCGTTCTGGAAGTCCACCATCGATGAGGGGGTGAATCTACAATCTTTCATAGCCAGCATCAACGACGAGACGACTATCACCCAGGAGTCGCGTGATCTTCCGACCAACCCTCAAAAATCTTCCGACGTTGCAGATCGTCCTAAGATTCAAAAGCCGATTAACAAAGGCGAAAACTCATCAACCATTCAAGGGCAAAGTCTGAGACATGAACCGCAGCATTCGAACAAACTCCAAATTTAGTCCTAGTGTTTGATAGCAAAGTCCGAGACCGACATCTTGACATTTGGTCGAAAGTCCAAGCTTGCAACCTTAGCACGTGGCAGCAAAGTCTGAGACCTGAGTCTCGGCATTCAATCAAAGTCTTCGCTCGTGGCCTCAACACTATTCAGTAGCAAGGCATTCGAATTCTATTCAGAATACCCAAACATTCAAATTGCTTTCCTAAGTTAGCAGGCACCAACTACTGTGAGAGGGCCGACAATCACGACGGCGTTCAGTGCTACAAACGGTCGGTCGGTGGTCGATCTTTCGACTACCATCAACCTTTATATAGTAACTGGTCATCTTAATTGATCAGTCAAGATTCGATACAATTTGCAACATTCAACCATCGACATATCAAAACGTCTCTCTACATCTACATAGGTCGTGTGCGACATCAACAGCCATGACTCGCACTTTCCTACAATACACCTTGTCCAAATACTTGACATATCAAAGAATCAGTACATTCAGTTACCCAAGGATTAGATTGCAATCAAGGAGAAGGATACTATTTAAATTGTAAAAAAGGTGTGAGTAGCATTGCTTCTTTCAAATCTATGGATTGGAGGGCATTGATTTAACCAGAGCACAGAGTGGCATCCATCCACATGGGCCATATGTCATCCACTCTCAAGTGAAGCCCAAGACAAACTACAATCAGAGAGAGAGTTACCAACCAACCAAATGGGAAGGTACCACCGAATGACCCACTAGCCCACTATCAACTCCATCCATTGTGCTGCCAGCAAGGTCTTCACGTGAGAAGCCCACTATCAACTCCATTGTGCTGCCAGCAAGGTCTTCACGTGAGAGACCCACTCTCAACCCCATTGTGCAATCAGCGGCGAAGTCTTCACCGAACACCATTATCGACGGCTGAAATTTGCACTCAATGACGTGGCATCCGATCACGAGGTTTCCATTGGAGATTCAACCTGGCATTCAATCACCGGATCATGTGAACTCTCGGGACTGAAGACAACAAAATCTTCAGGCCGGACGATCAAGGGAGCAGCGCCTGCATCGACTCTGATGGCGTCAAACCTGATCGACACCAGCTCGCCATCTCCTCTCGCCGCACCGATGACAGCTCGAAGAGGGGATCAGCCTCCTTCCCCATCTTCGATCGAGCAACAGCAACGTGGGAAGCAGATCAGTCTCCACCTCTTCACCCTCAGATCCAATCTAGCAGATCCTCCCCTCTCGGCTGCCGGACTCAAGACCTCTGATCGGTTGCCCGCGACCGATCGGTCGCTGGCAACCGGTCAGGATTCGAGGGATCGGTCAAATAGAGGGGTGTTTTGCCCGATTTAGTGTAAAATTTGCCGATCGGCAACCATCTCCTTCAAACCCCGACTCCGATCTGTACCCTCGACCTCGACACCAGACGATGGTGGCCTCTCGCAGTAGCAGCTCCTCCCCTCTCAAAACTCCGGCCCCCGAGCCTCGATCATCCTCGGAAGACCGATCCCCGAGCCTCGATCGGACACTGAGAGGGATCCCCGAGCCTCGATCATCCTCTCAACTCCGGCCCCCGAGCCTCGATCATCCTCGGAAGACCGATCCCCGAGCCTCGATCGGACACTGAGAGGGATCCCCGAGCCTCGATCATCCTCTCAACTCCGGCACCCGAACCTCGATCATCCATCCCCGAACCTCGATCCCCTTCTTCCCCTTCGTTCTCCACCTGATCGGCCAAAAACATACTGGATCTGACGCCAAACGTGTGTTTCTGACCGATCAACCAAATCCTGACCGGTTGGTTTTTGCCCGATCGGCGACCTCCTCCCGAACGGCAACTGCCACCCGATCGGTGACCTTCACCCGATCGGCGAGCTCCTCTCGATCGGCAACACCTACCCGATCAGCTTCTCCAAACAGCAGCCCTTTGCCCTCAACATAAACGGCACCTGAGCGGCGAGTAGCAGATCGAAGATCGGCAACTCAACAGCTATTTCTCTAAACATTTAGCCGATCAAAACAACCTTCTTCTCTCAAATCTGATCTTTACCTGATCGAACATACCATACCACCCTCCCCTTCCATTGGCGAGTTGCACCCGATCACCTCGATCGATAGGTCGAAACTGACCGATCACTTTTTTGACCGATCAAAATTTGATCGATCAAATTTGACCGATCAAATTTGACCGATCAAATTTGACCGATCACTTTTTGACCGATCAAATTTGACCGATCAAATTTGACCGATCAAATTTGACCAATCACTTCGACCAAACACTTTGGCTGATCGGTCAGACTTGACCAGTCGAATTCGACTGATCGGTCGATTTTCTACTGGATCGGTCAAAAAACCATGTTTTTTGACCGATCACCCAATCCTTGACCGGTTGAATTTTGACTGATCAGTCAAAATTTGACCGATCGGTCAAATTTGTCCGATCGGTCAAAATTTGACCGATCGGCCAAAATTTAACCGATCGGTCAAAATTTGACCGATCAGTCAAATTTGTCCGATCGAACAGAAATCGATTGATCTGTCAAAATCTCTACTGGATCGGTCAAAAAACCATGTTTTTTGACCGATCACCTGATCCTTGACCGGTTGAATTTTGACTGATCAGTCAAAATTTGACCGATCGGTCAAATTTGTCCGATCGGTCAAAATTTGACCGATCGGCCAAAATTTAACCGATCGGTCAAAATTTGACCGATCAGTCAAATTTGTCCGATCGGCCAAATTTTAACCGATCGGTCAAAATTTGACCGATCAGTCAAATTTGTCCGATCGGCCAAATTTTAACCGATCGGTCAAAATTTGACCGATCGGTCAAAATTTGACCGATCAGTCAAATTTGTCCGATCGGCCAAATTTTAACCGATCGGTCAAAATTTATCCGATCGGTCAAATTTGACCGATCAGTCTATTTTCAAACACTCAACACTCGACAAAAAGCTCCTCTTCATGTGTGACAGGGGGTCGTTAGCTTTGCACCACGAGTCCAAGCCAGCTAGATCGGCCTCTAGCTAACTTGGAGGGGGTAACTGTGGGTGCAAATTTTGGCGAAAGTTTACCAACTACCACGGGACCCACCGGCCCTGCTTGGTGGGCCCACGAAGACTACAGCGGGACCCACCGGCCCTGCCTGGTGGGCCCACGAAGACTACAGCGTGACCCACCGGCTCTGCCTGGTGGGCCCACGAAGACTACAGCGGGACCCACCGGCTCTGCCTGGTGGGCCCACGAGGACTACCACGTGACCCACCGGCTCTGCCTGGTGGGCCCACGAAGACTACAGCGGGACCCACCGGCCCTGCCTGGTGGGCCCACGAGGACTACCGCGGGACCCACCGGCCCTGCATGGTGGGCCCACGAGGACTACCGCGGGACCCACCGGCCCTGCCTGGTGGGCCCACGAGGACTACCACGGGACCCACCGGCCCTGCCTGGTGGGCCCACGAAGACTACAGCGTGGACCCACCGGCCCTGCCTGGTGGGCCCACGAGGACTACCACAGGACCCACCGGCCCTGCCTGGTGGGCCCACGAGGACTACCACGGGACCCACCGGCCCTGCCTGGTGGGCCCACGAAGATTACCACGGGACCCACAGGCCCTGCCTGGTAGGACCAAGAGCCTGTGGAATCCCCCAGAAGATGGCAGTAGGGCCCGCAACTTTACCTGGAGGATCCCCAGATACTGCAGCGGAAACCGCCATTCGCCACCCGGAATGCCTATAAATAGTAGAGCCTTCGAATGTAAAAAGGATCGATTCAAAAGAGATCGAATTCTCCATTCTAAAAACCAGAGCTCTGGGATTTCAAACTTCCGATCTACCATCTCCCTTTGATCTTCTTTCAGAGAGATCAGTGTTTACAGTGATACTCGGCCTGTCGAGATCACTTCAACATAAGTGTTAGTGAATTCGGGTTGCTCCCTATAGCACGGAGACGTAGGCTTCGGCTGAACTCCGAGATCACATCTCTTGTGTCAAACTCTCTGATTGCTTTTCTGTTTACATATCGAAAGAAGCAACAACTTCAACCAACCGATCGACCAACGATCTTCGACGTCAACTTCGACTCCAATTGACTGGTGCTGCGAAGGTCTTCGGGTCGGCACGAAGATTTTCCCCCACAGGCACCACCCCGGAGGGACAAGGCACCAACTCCCAGGTCTGGGTCCGCTGAAAAGCCTCAAGCTCAACTGACATGACCTGCCACCACTCTGGATGTAACGATGCTTCACGGTACGACTGGGGCTCCCGATGGGTGTGTATAGCAGTAAGAAAGGCCTGAAAGGATGGTGAATAGGAGACACTGGCAGAGTAGCCAGAAGAGTCAGGAGGGTCAGAAGGAAAAGCAGAGTAGCCAAACCTGTCAGGAGAGTAGTCATATCTGTCAGGAGGGTGATGTTCGCGCGCTGGGTAGCGCCGAACAGGAGCAGGATCCACGACCGGGGAGGAGGGGGTAGCAGCATCAGGCGAGGGAGTACCAGTGAGGACCGACTCTGGAGAAGGAGCTGCAGACCGACGTACATAGACACGAGTAACGGGTGGTGGTGGAGGTGGCGAGGGAGACTGAGGAGGTGGTGGTGGTGGTGATGGAGACTAAGGAGGTGGTGGTGGTGGTGGTGGTGGTGGCGGGGAAGATGGAGGTGGAGGAGGCGTGGATGAGGCAACAGAAAACGGGGGTAGAACGGGGATGTGGAGAGGTGATGAAGACGAGGAGGGTGACACAGGAGGCAAGGAAATATCCCGAGACTCAGGGGAAAAGTACGGGACATCCTCAACAAAGGAAACGTGACGGGAGACACGGATCCGGCGAGCCAAGGGATCGTAACAACGATACCCCTTGTGCTCCCGACTGAGCCCCAAGTGAACACACCGAACAGATCTCGTAGAGAGTTTGGTGCGCTCATGGGGAGGAAGAAGAACGAAGCACGTGCAGCCAAACGTGCGAAGAAGGGAGTAGTCAGGTGGGCTGGAGTGAAGGCGCTCATATGGGGTGGCACCGGACAGAGCAGATGACGGAGTGATATTGATGAGGTGGACAGCCGTCATGACAGCTTCAGCCCAGTAAGAGTGAGGAACAGACGCAGAGAGGAGCAAGGCACGTGCGGTCTCAAGGACATGACGATGCTTGCGTTCGGCAACGCCGTTCTGCTCATGGGTGTGGGGACAGGACTGCTGGTGAAGAGTGCCGTGAGACTGAAGAATCTCACGCATCTCGGAGGAGAGGTACTCCTTGGCACAATCAGACCGAAAGGTCTTAATGCACCGACCAAACTGAGTGTGTATCATAGTGGTGAATCTCCTAAAGATGTGAGGGACTTCAGACCGATGACGCATAAGATAAACCCAGGTGCACCTAGAGTAGTCATCAATGAAACACACATAGTACATGTAACCCGAAATAGATGCAACAGGTGCAGGACCCCAAATGTCCGAATGTACTAAATCAAATAACGCATCAGATTGGGAAGCACTAGGAGAGAATGGAAGAGCTAGATGCTTTGCTAGTCTACAACCCGTACAAACAGAGAGAGGGGAGAAGGACGCTCGACCCAAACCGCCCGAACGGAATACGCTTTTGAGTCGATCACTCGATATGTGACCTAACCTTCTATGCCACAGGTCGGCATCGGAGGTAACAGACATGACAGACGCAACAGGAACGGAAGACACATGGAGATGGTCCAGCTGGTAAAGTCCTGCTCTACGGCCCAGCCCAATCCTCTGACCCGTCCGCGAATCCTGCACAACATAAACAGAAGGGGTGAAGGTGACAGTCAGACCAGAGTCGCAAAGGGAACTGATAGAGATCAGATTAATGTTAAGACGGGGGGCATGATGGACATGGGGTAGGGTCAGGCGACCAGAAGCGTCAGAGGTAGTAGTAACGGATCCACATTGCGGAATAGGGACGAGAGTCCCATCCGCAGTGCGAACCTCCTGGTGGGTGGTAGTGGGAGAACAGTCAGTGAGGACAGTGGAGTCAAAGGTGAGGTGACAGGAGGCACCCGAGTCGAATATCCATGGAGCAGTAGTACCCGGAGTGGCAGAGAGACTGTGAGCTGTCGAAGAGCTAGTGGAGGCGAGGTACCAAAGCACTAATTCCTCAAAGCGCTGGAGGCGGTCGGAGTAAGACCGAGACTGAGCAGAAGTACCCGGAGTGGCAGAGAGACCGTGATCTGTCGAAGAGCTGGTGGAGGCGAGGTATCGCAACAGTAACTCCTCAAAGCGCTGGAGGCGGTCGGAGTAAGACCGAGACGGATCAGGAGTGGTGGCAGGCGGTGCTGGAGTAGGGAGATCAGCAGCAGCAGCAGTCTCGCCATCATGGCGGAGGAGACCCTGACGACGTCCACAGTCAACTGATGTGGTGGAGGGACGAGGCCCGAGAATACCAGCAAAGCGAGGAGACGGAGGGACTCGACGATCAACGACGGTGTGCAGGCAATATGGGAGCCGAGAGATGCTGGAGGAAGCCATATCTCGGAAGTACGGGGGCAGCAGGGGGTGCAGGAGCTGGCGAGGTTGCAGGGGAGGGGGCGGGTGAGCTGTCGGGGCAGAGGAAGGGGGGGCGGGGTGTCTGGGAGGTGTCGGGTGGGCTGCTGGAGCAAAGGAGGAGGCCGGAGGGGGGGCGGAGGGGGCAACCGGGTGGTGCGGAGGGGGGCTGTAGGGTGTCGGGAGGGGATCGGGGGGGGGCTGTAGGGTGTCGGGGGGTGTCGGGGGGGCTGGAGGGGGGTCGGAGGGGGTTGTAGGAGGGTCGGGGGGGCTTGGCGGGGGCTGTAGGGTGGTCGGGAGGGGGCGGGGGTGCTGTAGGTGGGCGGAGGAGGGGGGGGGGGGGGCGGAGGGGGGGGGGGGGGTGGTCGGGGGCAGTAGGTGGGCGGAGGAGGGAGGCGGGGGCTGTATGGGGCTAGGGAGGGGGTGGGGGGGTGCTGTAGGGGGTCCGGGAGGGGGGGCGGAGGCTGTAGGGGGTCCGGGAGGGGGGGGGCGGGGGCTGTAGGGGGTTCGGGAGTGGGGGGCGGTGGCTGTAGGGGATCGGAGAAGGGGGGCGGGGGCTGTAGGGGGTCCGGAAGGGGGGGCGGTGGTGCTGTAGGAGATCGGAGAAGGGGGGCGGGGGCTGTAGGAGATCGGAGAAGGGGGCGGTGGGTCGGGAGGGGGGTCGGGGAGATGCAGCCGGCGGGAAGGAGCAGCCGGAGGAGGTGCAGCCGGAGGAGGTGCAGCCGGAGAAGGAGGGAGGCCGGAGGAGGTGCAGCCGGAGGACCGTCGTCGTCGTCGGGAGAACCCTAGAGCTCTGATACCATGTTAGGAGATGACGGCTAGGGTTTGGAGAGGAATAGAATGGCCTTCCATTGAGGGACTCAAGCCCAATATATGTACATGTATATCTATACAATCCGACCCGACTGTACTGTAAACCCGACCCGACTGTATGTACATTAACATTGCTAAAACATGTATAGTCTCAGTATCTTGAGTAAGTCATCTTACTCCAGGCACATTGAACTATCTAACATGTTGCCTAAGCATGCCTAGTCTCAATGTCACTTGAGTACTGTGTACTCCAGGCAATGATCTTGCTTACATTTGACATAAATCAAATAAGGAAATGACATCGAGCTTTATTCATCTAAAGACGAAACATCAGTGATTAAACGCAAAGCAAAGGGACTCAACTACTGATACAAGGACTCCATCAAGCCCATACGGGTTACATGGCTCTGGAAAACCTTTGGTGCAAGTCCCTTGGTGAGAGGGTCTGCTACCATCAGCTCTGTGCGAACATGCGGGATCTCCACCACTTCCCCTTTGACTTTCTCACAGACAAGCATATACTTGATATCCAAGTGCTTGTTGCGTCTGGTAATCTTCTTATTCTTGACATGCTGACAAACAACCTCATTGTCACAGAAAATTGGCAAAGACTTTTGGATCGAATCCACAATGTCTAATCCTCCAACGAAGTTCTTCAGCCAAAGAGCATGCTTTGTAGTCTCATAGCAAGCAACATACTCTGCATGCATAGTGGAGTCAGTCATAATTGACTGTTTGGAGCTTTTCACGAAATAGCTCCTCCCGCCATCAGGAAAACATAACCCGAAGTGGATTTCAGGGTGTCTTTACAGCCAGCAAAGTCTGAGTCGGTGTAGCCAATCACCTGAAGCTCACCGCCCTGTTTGTAGGTAAGCATGAACTCTTTGGTACGCTGAAGATACCTCAGAACTTTCTTAGCTGCACGCATATGAGCTACACTCGGATTCTGCACATAACGACTCAACATCCCAACAGTAAAACTGATGTCTGGTCAAATACAAGTCATAACATACATGACGCTCCGCACAATGGAAGCGTACTCATCTGTATCCATTTGACTCCTCTCAGCCTAATTCTTGGGACTGATCTTGGGAAAATACATCTCCCTTCAATACTGGTGCCTCACCCGGAGCACACTTATCCGTCCAGAACCTTTTCAGGACCTTCTCAACATAAGCTGCCTGCGAGAGTCCCAGAATTCCTGCTGCTCTGTCTCTGTGAATCTTGATCCCAAGTACATAGTCTGCTTGACCCATATCCTTCATATCGAATTTCTTCGATAAGAAGTGCTTAGCATCATGAAGCATGTGCATGTCATTACTCGTCAAGAGAATATCATCAATATAGAGGACGAGTACGACAAACTTGCTCCCACTGGCTTTCAGATATATGCATCTGTCAACCATATTCTCTTGGAAACCATACTCTGTAGCAACCTGATCAAATTTCAGATACCACTTCTTGGAAGCCTGCTTCAGCCCATAAATGGACTTCCTCAATTAGTAAACCAGCTGTTCGCTCCCACTGACTGCAAACCCCTCTGGCTGTGACATGTAAATGTCCTCCGTCAGATCACCATTCAGAAACGTTGTTTTAACATCCATCTGGTGCAATTCCAGGTTGTGATGGGATACAATGGCCATAATCACTCTTAATGAGTCCTAAGTGGAAACCGGAGAGTAAGTCTCGCCAAAGTCAATACCCTCCTTCTGCCTGAAACCTTTAGCCACCAGTATGGCCTTGAATCTCTCGATCTTGCCATCAGCATCTCTCTTGGTCTTAAAGATCCACTTGCATTCCACCGCCTTCCGGTTTTCTGGTATCACAACAAGATCCCAAACATGATTCTTCTCCATAGATTGCAACTCCTCTCTTATGGCCTCCTACCACTGTTGAGATTCATTGCAACCCATGGCTTCACGGAAGGAAGTGGGGTCAGTAATATCAGATCCCTCACTTTGAATCTCCTGAAAATAGACCTCATAATAGTCTGGGATAGCTGACCTACGCTGTCGATCTGACCTCCTTGGCTGGACTGGCTCAACTGGAGTATCTAGAACCGGTAGTGGGTCAACCTCAGCCACAGTCTCAGTAGGTGCTGGTGTCGTATCTGCTATAACGTCTGGTTGAACAATTGGAAAAAATGGTGCTGACACAATACCTTCCGAAAAGTTTTCTCTAAAAAGAGTATCAAATGGTCGTTGGCTTCCACTGAATTCTGCATCCTCCAGAAATATAGCCCTATTGGTCTCTACTATCTCCATTGGTCTGGAAGGACAGTAGAACCGAAAACCCTTCGATCTCTCAGGATAGCCAATAAAGAAACATCGAACTGTGCGGAAATCAAGTTTCTTTATTTCTGGATTATAGAGCTTAGCCTCTGCCGGGCAACCCCAAACATGCAAATGATGGAGGCTAGGAGCCAAACATTTCCATCTCCTGTAAGGGGTTTCTGGGACAGCTTTGCAAGGCACACGATTCAGAATATAAACCGCTATCTTCAAAGTTTCTCCCCAAAACTTCTCTGGAAGAGAAGAGTGACTCATCATGCTACGAACAGCCTCCTGAAAAGTCCTGTTCTTCCTCTCTGCCACACCGTTCTGCTCAGGAGTGCCAGGTGTGGTATATTGGGGAACAATCCCCTGCTGCCTCAGATACTCAGAGAAAGGGCTATGATTCACACCATCCTGGTTCATCCTTCCAAAATATTCTCGTCCACGATCTAAGCGAACTATCTTGATCTTCTTATCAAGTTGTTTCTCCACCTCCAACTGATATGTCTGAATGACTTCCAAAGCCTCCGACTTGTGGTGGAGAAGGTACACGTAGGTATATCTAGAGAAGTCGTCAATGAACGTGATGAAATAACTATGACCACCATGAGCTTTGATTGAGAATGGACCACAAATATCCGTGTGGATCAACTCTAAGAGTTTGAAGCTCTGGTAGCTGTGAGCTTTCTCTGCTTAGTCATCTTCCCTCTGAGGCAGTCCACACAAGTACCAAAGTCTGAAAAATCCAAACTAGGTAGAATCTCATCTTTCACCAAGGCCTCTATTCTCTTCCTAGAGGTGTGGCCTAGTCTCTTGTGCCAAAGCACAACAGAATCCTCTGCTAGAAAGGGACGCTTCGACCCGGATATAGTAGTATCTAGTGGTTCAGATAAACAAGAGACAGAAGTAGAACATAAAGATAATCTGAATAAACCATCCACTAGAAAACCACTGCCAACAGTCATACCATTAAGAGAAATAACTAGACCGTTCTTACTAAAATCAAACACATATCCAGAGTCTGATAATCTACTAATAGAAAGTAAATTCCGCCTGAAGGTCGGAATGTAGAAAGCGTCCTCCAACACCAGAATATGACCCGAATCCAGCATCAAGTTGTAGCTGCAAACCGCCTCCACCCTCATGAAGTCATCATTGCCGAGGAAAAGCCTATCCTCCGGCCTGGGTCTTCTTCTGCTCCTGAGCCCCTGCAAAGTGGGGGACACATGAACAGAAGCTCCTGAATCGACCCACCAAGAATCTGACGGTATATCTACAGCATTAGACTAACAACAGACTAAAGTCGTACCTCCAGAAAACTGTGCCTCAGCATTCTACTTGATTCTGCAGTCTTTCATCAAATGCCCTGGCTTCCCACAGTGCCAACATCCAGAGACCTGTGACTTCTTGCCTTTGGCCATCTCCTTGCCCTTGGCCCGAAACTGCTTCTGGAACTTCCCTTTCGGTTTGAAGGTCTACTTCTGCTGCTGAAGTTTCGGCTTAAATGACTTCTTCCCAGAACCACCAAAGACCAAATTAGCAGACTCCTTTCCTCCCTTCAGTCTCTCTTCCTCAGTTACACATAGGGTGATAAGCTGATTGAGATCCCACTTGATCTCTTGAGCATTGAAGTTCACCTTGAAGGTGTCGAAAGACTTAGATAGAGAGATCACTGCAATATAAACTAGAAGCTCCTCAAACTGAAGACCCTGCTCTCTGATGCCTATGGCCAGCTTCGAGAGCTTAAGAATATGCTCACGAACGCTGCCATTGCCGTCATACTTCAGGTTCATGATCTGAAGCATATTGTTATACAGCAGGGACTTCTTGGTGCCCACGAACTGGCTTTTCAGTAATGCTATCAACTCTGCTGCAGTCTCAGTCTTGGCAATGCCACCTCGAAGCTCCTCGTTAATGGTGGCCCTGATCATCATCATAGAAAGACGGTTCGTTTTCTCCCACTTAGCAAAGTGGGTCTTCTGGGCCTTAGAAGAAGAGTCTGTAAGCTCTGTCGGCTTTGGCTCCGTAAGCACAAAGTCATAATCCATACAACCAAGCAAGATCTCAGTATTCATCTTCCAAGATGAATAATTAGAGCTATTCAGGGGCTCAATACTAGCTAGATTCTTCGAAATAACTAACAAATCCATCTCTGAAAAGAGAATTAGAAATTTAGTGATAGTTCGATACTATTCACACATATATGTTGACATGAATTAGGGGTTATAATTCAAATCAACCGAAGAGAACTTCATGTGCTAAGTTCTCTTCTAGGACAACTCCCTCACACCATCAAGACTCAGTTTTGGCCAGATCCCTTGATATGCTTCAATTTCCTAAGTCACGTATAGAAACATGCACAGACCTAGTCAGTTGTAATAGGGTTGAATCGGACACTATCCAACACCTTTGGGCAGAAGGGTTATCCTATCTTCCCCAATCACAGGCTATTATTCTGCTCATTCTACTGCACTCAGTAGTCTGAAATACCTTTGGGCAGAATCAAACCCTAGTACAATAGGATGCCTAGTGACCCTTGTGGAAGCCCTCCAATCTGACTACCCACAATCTCCATGAGCCGCCTACCTTTGGGCAAATCCGACTCATTTTGAAAATGAGCCTCTCTCTAAACCCCATGGAAGACCTGATATGTAGTATAATGCCAATATATACCCAATAGGGTTCAATGGCAGCCATCAGTTGTCAATTACATATTATGTGTGTGCCTACTAGCAGGGAAGCATGAAACCTTTAATATCATCAGGGCACATTTACAATTGTAGCATGACTACCTTACACATGTGATAAAATCAATAATTTGAAATTGGCACAAGATGACATATTGGAATATTAAAATATTTACTATTTGTACCATATATGCATCAAGTTGTAAAACAGTCCGAATTTGTGAAATCAGACCATACCGATGTGTCCGGAACGGCTCAATTAGTCAAGATTTATATATGGATCGATCAGATTGGACCCCGATTGAGCCTATATTTACAGGACTAAAACCAACGGCCCAGATTAAATAGAAATATGATAAACAGCATCAGAACTCACTGAGCCAGGATCTAGGCTCAGGTTAGGCCTTGGCCTGCCCGAACCAGGAGCTGGGCTCAGGTTGGGCCTGGGCCTGCCTGAACCAGGATCTGGGCTCAGGTCTAGATCGGGTTTGGGTTGGGCTCAGGTCTGGGCCTGTATCTGGGTTCGGGTCTGGGTCTGCCCAGGACTTGGGCCTGGGCTTGGGTCCGAACCAGTGCTTCGGGTTGGGTCCAGACTGAGTTGGGTTTAGCCAACAAGTGGCAAACGGGTCAAGTAAGGGCTGTCGGGTTTACACCCAACAAAACCCAAAAGTGATGAATATTGTTCATCTTCCCCGATTAAATTGGGTGGAACCCTAACCCGCTGCCACCCTCCCCCACGCCCACACGCGGCCGCCGCCTGCGCGTGCCGCCGGAGCCGGTCGCCGTTGCTGCTGCGCGCCGGAGCCCGCAGTCGCTGGCGCAGAGCCCGTCGCCGCTCGCGCGCCCGTGCCGGCCCGCTGCTGCTCGCACGCCCGCACTGCTGCGTGCCGGAACCCGCCGCCGCGCCCGCTGCTGCTCGCACGCCGGAGCCCGCCGCCTGCGCGCGTGCTGTGCGCCGGAGCCCGCTGCTGCTCGCACGCCGGAGCCCGCCGCTCGCGTGCCCGCGCCGGCCCGGGATCTTCCACACGCTCGCGTTTGGCAGTCTTCAACGGGATCAACGCCAAGATTTGATCTCGCCGAAACGACGGAGGATCGTCATCCAAAAACGATGAACAAGATCTAAACCTTGCTTAGATACCAATTGTTGGGTTTTCTACACGAGAACCCCGATCGATAGACCGAGATCGTCATCTTGGATGAAGAACATACCTTCGTGTGAAGAGAGAGATCGTTCGCAATACCGGGTGAAGATCTTCCACACGCTGTCGTCTCCCGCAGATTCGATGGGTCCTCTTGAATCCCTCTGGATTCACAACGGCGACTCTGAAGACGTGCGTGTGGGGACTTCACCCCTGCACATCTATTTATAATAGATGTGTTCAATCGGTAGACGCAACCCATCAGGGCATCCACCAGTTATTGGGTGCACATGAGAATGAGGCTAGGTCACCACCAACCCTGTCAAGCCTCTTGGCTGAGTCGCCCTGTCTGACCAGGACCGCGACAACCAACCCAGTCCACCTAGTTCAGTAACTCTTCCGTAAAGGGCCATCAAAAAAACCAACATACCTTACTTCATTTAGTTTGAAATAAGATTTGAGTTGAGTATAGGGATGTTTATCGATACTAAAAAAGGAAAAAATATTAGTGGTGGTCTGGTCACTGACTCACTGATCAACGTCGATTCGATGGTCGAAGGCGATGCTTCGGTGACCATAGGCGTTGCTTTGGCGGTCGATGGTGGTCGTGCAGTAGTCAGATAGCAATCAGTGGTGGCCCGATGACCGGAGGAGACGTCCGTCAGTGGTGGTTAGATGACCTCCAACGGTGGTTTAGTAGTGGTTTGACGACCGACGACGGTGGTCCGGTGGTTTCATTGGGATCGGGAGCAACTAGTGAGATTTGGTATTTGAGGTATATGAGATACTTGAGGTAACTATTGTGATCGACCCGAGGTGCCGCGCAATGGTAAGAGCGAGCCTCGACGTGCGATGAACCACAATTGGTAGACGAGGATCATCAGCACCGAGAAGATCGAAAAAAGAAAGAAGCACTAGAAACCACACACGATGTATTCCAATAGCGATGATCAATGGATTTATTAGTATGGGGATACACGAGTGCACGTTTGCTTCTCTTACAATCCCTCAACACCCACGTAGAGATCACACAAGAAGAAGACCTACATCCCTCTCACCCCGAAGAACAATGAAGAACCCCTCCCACCAAAACCCTTGGTTGATCTCCAATGGGTTCACCTCCCTCTCTCTTGATGATGTTCACTATCAATGGGTTCAGGTAGAGCATGCTTAGGGGAAAGGATGGCCAGGAGGCGGGTTCCAGTGGCAAAGTCTAACGACTTGGGCAATCACCAAGCTCAGTGATTGGGCTCCCAGTGCGGGGGCAAAGGCGGAGACGATGATCGGGTGATGGATTCACTGTTTGAAGAGATGGAGTTTATGTTTGAGGTATTGCTTATGTCTTGTTTAAAGTCAAGGTGAAGATTGTTGAAGATGTGTTCCAAACAAGTCACATAACAAGTCAAAGGTTCGTGCGTGAAGGAAAAGAGCAAAGGAGGAGCGGAAGACGGAGCGAGACAGGGCCTTTGTAGGGATGCACCCGGGCGCCATACTGGGTTTGCCTGGGCGAACTTGCAGGCAGAGCCAACATCCCGTTGCCAAGAATTTTGCCCGGGCGTCCCCAGGACTTCGCTTGGGTGAAATCAGGTTGGTAGATACGGGTTGAGGCTGTTCAACTACTTTTTCTCATGGGTTCCCCCATACAACTCGAATACATTTGTGTGTGTGTGTGTGTGTGTATATATATATATATATATATATATATATATATATATATAGAGAGAGAGAGAGAGAGAATGAGAGATGAGCTGCCAGCCTATTTTTTCATTTGAGCTGTCACTCTCAGTCGTTCGATTCCCATTGAATGCAAGGCTCAGATGGCGCATATTTATTAATCCACACCCACAACACAGCTGTAACCCAACTCCCAACTCTCTCTCCCTCTCGAGCTCTCTCTGTGGCCCGCACCACCGGCCACCCTCGTCCCCCTCCGGCATCCCCCCGACCCCTCTGGCAACCCCGTCCCCCTCCGGCAACCCCCCGACCCCCTCCGGCAGCCCTCCGACAGCTCCTCGTCCCCCTCTAGCAGCCCCTTGTCCCCCTCTGGTGGACCTTGGAAGTGCGATTCAGCCGGCTGAATCGCAACCCCTCTGGAAGTCCCTATCAGCCTCGACGATGGATTGCACTGCCCCGTAGCCCCAGCGATGGATCGCACCAGCACCGACGATGGAAACGATGGCCTGACAGAGGGGACGGCGACCGGAGAAGGAAGGGATTGCCTGCCGGAGGGGGATGAAAGGCTATTGGAAGGGGGACGGGGGGCTGCCGGAGGGGGACGAGGGGCTGTTGGAGTCGGAGGGCTGCCTGAGGGGGACGGGGCTGCCGGAGGAGGTCAGGGGGCTGCCAGAGGGGGACGGGGTTGCCGGAGGGGTCAGGGGGCTGCCGGAGGGGGACGAGGGTGAGGGCGCTGGTCGAGGGTTCAGCGAACAAGAGAGAGAGATCTGGTTTCAGAATGCCCCGCAGGGCTGAGGCAGTTCGGCTGTGGTTTCTCACCTACGGGACGTCCTGCAAGGTTGATTTGTGGTGGGACACATTTCAGCAGTTCTATTCCGATGGATCCAACAGATGCAGTACGTGATTTGTATGTGAAACTTTAGCTTTACATATCACATCTTTCTCTTCTCCAATGAGTCACACACCCGCTCGACCTCATTTTCTCCTTCTCCGGTGAATCGCACATGGCCGACCTCACATTCTCCCTTTTCTCTGGTGAGGTGGTACTCCTCCCCGACTGTCCTCAACCCAGCCTGACGGGTGAATCACACCCACCCCCGATTCACCTCCTTCTCCGGCAACCAGCCCCAACCGGTGAATCGCACCCAGACTCGACTGCCAGAACCCCCGATCAGGTGAATCATACTCATCCCAGCCTGCAGGCACCCCACTCAGGTGAGTCACACTCATTCCAGCCGCGAGGTACCGTAACCTAGTGAATCGGGGGTTATCGGAGGGGAAAGGGAAGGGTTGGGGCGGTGGTGATCTCGGATGGCTGGCAGGCATGCTCTGATCTTCGCACTCCCCGAGCTCCGATCTACTCCGCTCCGTCGTTGAGGCTGTTAGATGGACCTCCATCCAATAGAGAACAACCATGCAAATAAATCGAACATGACGTCCCGCAGGTGAGCATGTAATTTTGACATATCGTTTTGACATGTCATCAAGTTAACCTACATAGTGGTTTCAGAATTCACTAATTATTTGTGAGGATGCTCACTTTGCCATAGATGGAATATACACAAAATTAATCGATTTTGAAATTTCTAGGTTCGTCAAATGAGCTTTTCAAATCAACGGTTAAAATGGATGGTCGATAAACATGTACACATTTGACGCATGCAAAGGTTTTAGAATCTATTGAGTTTTTGTGGATATGACATCTATGGCAAGGTTCGCATCCTCACAAAAATTCAGCGAATTCTGAAACCTCCATGTAGGTTTACTTAGTGACATGTCAAAATTACATGTCCACGGATATCGACCCATATATATATATATATATATATATATATATATATATATATATATATATATATATATATATATATATATATATATATGGGCATGCTATAATGCGGCATGCGGTAAGTGCGGCACCACATAGTAGCCGTCTGATGCACCGCTGCGTGCATCAGACGGCTACGGTGCAGTGCCGCACATACCGCATGCTGTATTATAGCATGCCCTTATATATATATATATATATATATATATATATATATATATATAGAGAGAGAGAGAGAGAGAGAAATGCTATAATGCGGCATGCGGTAAGTGCGGCACCTCACCGCAGTCGTCTGATGCACCGCTGCGTGCATCGCATGCACGCAGCACGTGCATCAGACGGCTGCAGTGCAGTGCCGCACGTACCGCATGCCACATTATAGTGTGTGTATATATATATATATATATATATATATATATATATATATATATATATATATATATATATATATATATATATGAGGAATGGGATGTTGCCTATCAAAGCAGCGTTTTTTGCTGCTTTGACACATTGTTTGACCATCCTAGAAGTTTTGGAATTTGATGAAATTTGGTGAGGGTGTTGTCTAGGGTAAGATGATCATCCTCACAAATTTTCATCAAATTCCAAAACTTCTAAAAGGGTCAAATGGTCGAAGCAAAATCTGCAGATTTTAACGGTCACTGCAGATTTTGCTTCGACCATTTGACCCTCTTAGAAGTTTTGGAATTTGATGAAAATTTGTGAGGATGATCATCTTACCCTAGACAACACCCTCATCAAATTTCATCAAATTCCAAAACTTGTAGGATGGTCAAACAATGTCTCAAAGCAGCAAAAAACGCTGCTTTGATAGGCAGCATCCCATTCCTCTCTCTCTCTCTCTCTATCTCTCTCTCTCTCTCTCTCTATATATATATATATATATATAGGGTGCATGGTCCTCCCGACTAGCCAACACGCAGTCCTCCCTTCAATTTAAGTGCCACATGGCATTTTTTAACTGGGGTTAGGGGTTGGTCAAGGTGAATACACCTTTCCTAACAATGATTATGAAAAAGAATTTGGAAAAACAATATGCCAAGTGGTATTTTTTGATTAACCATAGCAAGGGGTATTTGCGCGCTACAGTTTACTGTTAATTTGAATGGCATTTTTAGATTAACCATAGCAAGAGGATTTCATGCAATGAAATCCTCAATGTATGCTCATTTATTAACATACATAGAGGTTTTCGAATTTGGTAATTTTTTGTGGATGTGAAATCTATGTTAAGGTGATCATCCTTATAAAAAATCAGCTAGTTCTAAAACTTCTAAGCATTTCAAATAAGCTCTTCAAATTAACGGTTGAAATGTACGGCTGGAAAAACTTCTAACATTTTGATGGACCTATTTGTTTCAAAGTTTGCTGATTTTTGATGGTTATGCTATCTATAGGAATATGATCACCTTCACCAAAAATCAGCAAATTCTGAAACCTTTAGGTGTATCAAAATGTTTGAAGTTGTATCTTCTGCCCATTTCATATGGGAATAGGGAACACGGTCCTCCCGACTAAGCCAAAACGCTAGTCCTCCCTTTAATTTGGGTGCCACATGACACTTTTTAATCGAGGTTAGGGGTTGGTCAAGATGGGTACACTCCTCCTAACAATGATCATGAAAAAAAAATTGGAAAAAAAATATGCCAAGTAGCATTTTTGAATTAACCATAGCAAGGGCTATTTGCTTGCTACAGTTTATCGTTAAATTTGTCGACAGTTGATCGGGTTGTTTTAAGTTTTTTTTTTGAATTTTTTTAAAAAATCTTGATCTAAGTAGAGTGGATTAACCATCCATAATAAAATATATGGTTAAAAAGTGTCATGTGGCACCCAAATTGATGGGAGGAATAGCGTGTTGGCCAGTCGGGAGGACCGTGTTCCCTATTCCCTATATATATATATATATATATATATATAGAGAGAGAGAGAGAGAGAGGAGTGTTACAATGAGCTGTGAGCTACGAGAGGAGAAAATGAGCTACAGGGATTTTGATACCCCTAGAAGTTTCGAGATTTGATGAAATTTGGTGAGGGTGTTTTCTAAGTAAGATGATCATCCTCACCAATTTTCATCAAATTCCAAAACTTCTTGGGTCATCAAATGGTTGAAGCAAAATTAACAGTGACTGCGGACGGTAGATAAAGCTTCTACCATTTGATGACCCTAGAAGTTTTGGAATTTGATGAAAATTGGTAAGGATGATCATCTTACCCTAGACAACACCCTCACCAAATTTCATCAAAATTCCAAAACTTCTAGGGGTATCAAAATCCTCGCAGCTCATTTTCTCCTCTCGTAGCTCACAGCTCATTGTAACACTCCTCTCTCTGTCTCTCTCTCTCTCTCTCCATATATATATAAATATATATATATATATATATATATATATAATATTTTATTTAAGCATAAATAAGATCAACCATGCATGTGATAAGAGGAAGGGAGAGATCTCTTGTTTGTCAATGAATGGCATACTAATACAATTAGAATAAACTCAAAGAAAATATCTTGACTATGATACGTGCCTTTCTCTTTAGTTAAAGATGAATGTGATGGATATATAGGTCAATCATGTGGCACATGTAATGTTTCGGAAGGACCTAGCTAGAGAAAAAAACCAATTCTCGTCAATAACACAACATAGTAATATTGCTTATGGATCTACATAGAGAAAAAAAAATTATAATCAATAATTCAGTACAGATAATGCGTTTACTACGAAGCCACATGCGACGGGCCCCCACAAACACCAGGTACCCGTGGATGATGGGTACCACTAACACGATGTATTTAATGCTTTTATACGACCACATTGGTGTTCATAACAATGAATTGGAACTCTAATTTCATATCCACACGTGTGGACATGGGTGTCGGTATCCACGAGTGTGGACACACTCGGTCTAAGTGGGAAGTGTCCCACGAATCATAGCTTTGCGCCCTATGTGGCGCCTTTAGTAGGGCTGCAACTCGGGCGGGTTTGTTGGGGGTCAACCCAAGCACAAGCCAAGTACTAGAACCCTCAACCACACGTGTGGACACGGGTGTCAGTTTCCACGAGTGTGGACACGAAAATGGGTCTAAGTGGGAAGTTTCCCACGAATCATAGCTTTGCGCCTTGTGTGGTGTCTTTAGTAGGGATGCAACTCCGATGGGATGGGTTGGGTTGGGGTTCAACCCAAGCCCAACCCAAGTGCTAGAACCCTCAACCCTAATCCAACCCAACCTCCAACCTGAGATGCCGAACCCAAGTCCAATCCAATCAAAAATATCCAAGCTCGGGTTAGCACTTTTGTTACATTTCTGTCCATGCAATTTACTAGATCATCTGATAATGTTTTTATTTGACAAGCAAGAAGCAAATAAGTAATATGGGATTGGGTGAAACAGATTACTATGATTGTGATCCCTCAATGTATGAGACTATGAGTACTCGCGATGGCTATGATTAGGGGTGGGAATCCTTGACCCAACCCGAACCCAACCCGAAGTTAGCGGGTTTGGGTTTGGCCTAAACGGGTTCGGGTCATAAACGGGTTGACCCAACTAATCCGTTTATTTAATGGGTCAGATTTGGGTTTGAACTTATAACCCAATTGACCCGACATGACCCATTTACCAAATGGGTTGTTAGGAGATGATGGCTAGGGTTTGAAGAGAATGAGAATGCTCTTTATTGAAGGACTAAGCCCAATATATGTATACCGTATTATATAGTGAACCCGACCCGACTGCACATGAAATCGATCCGTATGTATTATACATTAACACTCCCCCCTCAAACTCACGGTGGATCATGAACCGAGAATTTGCTAATGAAATGCCGGAAACGAGCAATGGTTAGAGGCTTCGTGAGGAAGTCAGCAGTCTGCTCCGTCGAGGGAACGAATGGCAAGGAGATGGTATGAGCGAGAAATTCCTGACGAACATAATGACAGTTCACCTCTATATGTTTTGTCCTCTCGTGGAAGACCGGGTTGCTTGCGATCTGAATAACACTTCGGTTGTCATAGAAGAGAGACGTGGGCTCGGATATCACAACACCCAGGTCAAGGAGAAGGTGGTGAAGCCAGACAATATCTGCAATAGTACTGGAAGCCATAGCTCTGTATTCGGCTTCAGTACTGGAATGAGTAGCAGACTCCTGTTTCTTACTGCGCCAAAAATCAGGGAGTCGTCAAGGAACACAAAATAGCCGGTAGTAGAGCGGCGGGTAGTAACATCTACAGCCCAATCTGCATCGGAGTAAGCACGCAGTGCCAGTGGAGAGATGGAGGGAAAAAGCAGCGAACGAGTAATAGTGCCCCGAAGATAACGAATAATCTGAAGAACTGCTGCATAGTAAACAGAACGAGAAGCCTGAACGAACTGGCTGACAATGCCAACAGCATGAGCAACGTTTGCCCTAGTCATGGACCTCATAGTGAGGTAAACGAGCATCCCAACCAGCCGCTAGTATCGGGAGATATCCTGGAGAGGCACACCATCTGAAGAAAGGAGCTTCAGGTTGAGCTCTATGGGTGTGTCAGCACTCAGCAGTACGAGAGTCAGTGAGAGCAACTTCGGTAAAAATGTCAGAGATGTACTTTTTCTGGGAGATCAACAATCCATGGGCTAACTGGGCAATCTCAAGACCAAGAAAGTATTGAAGAGGACCCAGATCCTTTATCTCGAACTGACTCTGGAGGTGACGTTGTGGGGCACTGTCATCCCCGATGATGATCATATCATCCACATACAAAAGCAAAATAACAATACCCTGACTGGAGGAGCGGGTGAATAGAGCATAATCAGTTTGTCTCGACAAACCCAGCTGCTAGAACCGCATTGCGGAATCGCTCAAACTAGACACGAGGTGCCTGTTTGAGCCCATAGATAACCCGGCGCAGACGACATACATGCTCTGGAGGAACAGTAACACCCGGTGGATGAGTCATATATTCCTCCTCAGAGAGATCACTATAAAGGAACGCATTGATCACGTCCATCTGATGAAGAGGCCACCCTCGAGCAACTGCCACAGCTAAGAGGGTGCGCACAGTAGTCATCCGAGCAACTGGAGCAAACATCTCCTCATAGTCAGTCTCATACTCTTCGGAGAAGCCACGAGCTACGAGGCGGGCCTTGTGTCGCTCAATGGAACCGTCAAGTCGAGTCTTGACCTTGAAGATCCACTTGCAGCTAACATACACTATGCTGGAGGGACAAGGAACCAGATCCCAAGTCTGGGTCCGCTAAAAGCCTCAAGCTTCATTGACATGGTCTGTCACCAATCTAGGTGTAAAGCTGCCGCACGGTACAACTAGGGCACTCGGTAGGTGTGAAGGGCAGTAAGAAAAGCCTTGTAAGATGGGGAGTAGGAGGCAACAACAGTGTAGCTAGAGGAGTCAGAAGCGGCTGAGGTAAAGGCAGAGTAGCCAAATCTGTAGGGAAAGTAGTCATATCTGTCAGGACGGTGATGTTCGCGCGCAGGGTAGCGCCGAACAGGGGCAGGATCCACGATCGGAGAAGAGGGAGCAGCAGTAGCAGGCGAGGGAGTACCAGTGGGAACCGACTCGGGGGGAGGAGCTGCAGACCGACGAACGTAGACACGCATGACAGGTGGTTGTGATAGTGGAGTGGCAGGGTAGACTGGGGAGGGGAAGACGGAGGTGGTGAGGAAAGTGGAGGCTTAACCGGGGAAGGCACAACAATGGGTATAGGAGCAGGATACAAAGATAGGAGGGGGATGGTGAGAGGTGGTGGAGGCATGGAGGGTGACGCAGACGGTGAGGGAGGATCCTGAGAGTCGGTGGAAAAGTACGGGACATCCTCAACAAAGGAGACGTGACAAGAGACACGGATCTAGCGAGCCAAGAGATCGTAGCACCGATAGCCCTTGTGCTTTCGACTGAGGTCTAAGTGACACACCTAATAGTTCTAGCAGAGAGTTTGGTGCGCTCATGTGAAGAGAGAAGAACGAAACATGTGCACCCAAAAGTGCGAAGATGGGAGTAATCAGGAGATGTAGAGTAAAGTCGCTCGTATGGGGTAACACCGGAGAGGGTGGAGGATGTAGTGATGTTAATAAGGTGAATGACGGTTAGAACAGCCTCAGCCCAGTATGAATGTGGAACAGAAGTAGAGCGCGCGCTGCCTCAAGGACATGACGATGCTTGTGCTCGGCTACTCCATTATGTTCATGGGTGTGGGGCACGACTGTTGGTGAATATTGTCGTGAGTCTGAAGGATCTCACGCATCTCAGAGGAGAGGTACTCTTGGGCACAGTCAGACCGAAAGGTCTTGATATGCCGACCAAACTGAGTATGGAGCATGGCGGTGAATGTCTTGTAGATGTGATAAATCTCAGAGCGACGACGCATTAGATAGACTCAGATGCATCTGAAGTAGTCGTCGATAAAACTCACATAATATAAAAAGTCAGAAAAGGAGACAACCAGAGCATAACCCCAAATATCATAATGTACTAAATCAAAAGGGGCAACAGATAGGGAAGCATTGGCCGAAAATTTTAGAGTCAAATGGTTTGCCAATCTGCAACCCGTACAAGGGGGGAGGACACACGACCCAAATTGCCTGAACGGAAAACGCTTTTGAGTCGATCACTAGACAAATGACCTAACTTTATGTGCCACAAGTTGGCATCAGAGGTGACTGACATGGCTGACGCAACAGAAATAGGAGAAACTTGAAAATGGTCCAACTGGTAAAGTCCTCCCGCTCTACGGCCCAGTCCAATCCTCTGACCCATCCACAAATCCTGCACAACACAAGCAGAAGAGGTAAAGGTGACAGTCCAGAATCACAAAGAGAACTGATAGATATCATATTAATGTTAAGAAGAGCATGATGGACATGGGGTAGGGTCAAGCGACCAGTAGAGTCTGAGATAGTAGTGATGGATCTACACTACGGAATAGGTACGAGAGTCCCATCCGCAGTGCGGACCTATAGGAGGGGAGGAGCAGGAGCACAGTGGAGTCACATGTGAGGTGACTGGAAGCACCCAAATCGAAAATCCATGGGGTAGCAGTACCAGAGGTGGCAGACAATCCGTAAGTAGCCGTGGAGCCGGTGGAGGCGATGTGACGAAGAAGAAGCTCCTCAAGATGCCGGAGACGATCCGGTTCAGGCGAGACGGTGCAGCGGTAGCAGTAGGAGATGCCGATGTCGCTGTAGCGGCAGTTGCAGTGCCACCAAAGTGCCGGAAGGAGGACTGACCACATCCACGGCTCCATCTACCTTGACCACCGCATCGATCGTCACGGGAAGCAGGAGCCCATCGTTATTCTTGCTTGTCACCACCCCAACGGGGGTTGCGAGGAGGACGTATAGGACATTCACACTTCATATGACCGACCTCCTTACAGTAATGACATAAAAATAGGCCCGTCAGGGAAACTAGCGGCCAGGGCGCTGTCTGGTGCTGGAGCAGATGGGGAGGACAAGTACCCTGAGTCTGAAGGTGAGTCTCCTTGTCAACCAAGGCTAGCAGAGCATCTTCTAGTCGAGGGAGATGCTCACGGTGAAGGAGCTGAGCAGCGATGATGACAAAGTTCGGTTGGAGCATGGCCAGGAACTGGTGAAGATAGCCCTCATCAAGGCATAGTTACCAAATCGGAAAACGGAAAAAAAACAGCAAGGGAAAAAATCGGAAAGATACGATGAAAACGGAAAAAACGGGAAAAAAACGAGAAAACATCGAAAAAAACAAAAAAATCTTAAAAATTATACCAAGTATGTATATATGTCATTTTCCAACATTAAGTAATCAAAAGTTCAAAACATAAAGCATATGCGTTTATGAAGCACAAACAAAATAAAACCCGAACCCAATTTAAACCCGAACCAAACCCGACGCGTTTTATACGCGTTTTTTCTGTTTTAAACACATATAAAATGTGTACGGACGTTTTTTTCAAAAAAATGAGTTTTTTCATGTTTGCTACGACTTCAGATCGATATGTGTTTTATACACGTTTTTTTCAAAAAAGCGTCCGATATGGTAACTATGCATCAAGGTAGCGCTGGAAGTTCCTGGTGCATGGACAAGCACACCGCTAGAGGATCAGAGAGTCCAGCTCATACCAGTAGGCACTCATTAGGCTGAAGAAGTCCTGAATCGTACGCTCCCTCTGGCGAGCGGACTGGGAGTCATAGATAAGTTGATGCCAACGTGTACCGTCACGTGGGAGAAACATCAGTAGCAGAAGAAGACTCACCGCTAGCATCGACACGACTGGTGATCGAGGAGCCGGAGGAGGCAGCTGGATGTGGGTCATCATCGATGATATGACCCCAAAGATCGTGACTGGAGAGTGTGGTCTCGGCGGTGAGCGCGACCAATTAGGCCAGTTACTGACCGAGGTCAACTGAAAGGTGACCGCCTTCAGCGGCAGAGAGATCGCGATGACGAAGGGTACCGAAGAGGACGCCATGGATGGTTAGCAATGGCTGGGGGGAGATTGCAGGTGGAGGAGGAGGGTAGGTGGGGCTGCGAGTGTAGGAGGAGGGCCTAGGGGGTCTACGGGTGAAGGAGAGGGCTGGTGGAAGGGGCTACAGGGCCGGAAAGGGAGGGGGGCTGTAGGGCCGGAAAGGGGGGGGGCTACGGTGTCTGAAGGGGAGCCGGGGGAAAGAGGGAGGCTGCAGGGCCGGAAGTGGAGCCGAGGTGGGACTGCGAGGCCAGAAGGGGAGCCGCAGGGGGGGGTGTTGCAGAGCTAGAAGGGGAGTAGGGGGAGGCTGAGGTGCCAGAAGAGGTGCCGGGCAGGGAGATCGAAGCCGGAGGGAGATCGTCGTCGTCGTCGTCGAAGCCGAAGAACCATATAGCTCTGATATCATGTTAGGAGATGACAACTAGGGTTTAGAGAAAATGAAAATGATCTTCATTGAGGGACTAAGCCCAATATATATACACCGTATTACATAGTGAACCCGACCCGACTGTACATGAAACCGACCCGTATGTATTATACATTAACATGGGTCATGCCAACTCGACCCGAGCCAACCTGGCCCAATCCGACCTGATTTGACCCAACCCGACCCAACCCTTTATTAAGCGGGTTAAACAGGTAGGGTCAGGTTTGGGTTAAGTTTTTGGCCTGTTTATTCAACTAGCCGAGTTCGGGTTGTTGTTTTGCCCATATACCCGACCTGAACCCGACCCGACCCATTGACACCCCTAGGTGTGATTCTTACCTATATATCACTGACTCATAGGCATACATGAGTACTCGGGTTGGGGTGGGGCCGGGTTGCCTGAACCCTCAACCCAAGCCTGACCTGAATTTAACTCGGTTTGTATTTTTTCAACCCTAACCCAACCCAATCTTCATATACATCAACCCAAACCCGCCTACAATTTAGGTTGGACCGGGTCCAACCCGCCCAAGTTGCAGCCCTAAACCACACATTTTCATTTGGGCCCTATCTATATACCAAAAATAAAAAAGAGATAGTTAACGTAACTTGAATACCTTAACTCAAAGCGACTTACTTCAAACCAAACAGATCAACTCAAGTGAGGTATTCTGAATACTTAACTCAAAGCAACTTACCACACCAGATACTTTGAACCAAACAAAGCCTTATTAAACAAAGCAATGCTAAACAGGCACACACCCGACACACAAAAAGTGGAAACACGTTGGCGCGACATTCATCGGCCAGTTGTTTACGTATTTTTCGATGTACACACAAGTGGCCATTGCATGTGTTCCAAGTATCATTTTTGTATCAAATGAATTGTTCTGCACATCTCTAGATCAGCATTGCCTATTATTTATCATTTTGCAGATTAACCCTTTTTAACCATTACCTCATGAAATCTTTTTGGTGGTTTATACTACGCCCCGCTTAACTGTTTAGAAGAAGCTATACTTGGCAATTTTATCTCATTCAAATGAGGCTTAATAGTTGAGTTCTAGAAACAAGCAAAGGGTTGGATTTGTTAGATACCCTCACACCTCAAAACCCAGGTTGTAAGGGGAGGTCCACAGCGGGTATATTAAACGGGTGATGGGTACCTCCCTTACCGATGTGGGATTATCCGATAACATCCCCCCTCACGCGGAGCATGCGTGGCAAGGCACGATCGGTGGGGAGCACCCGGAGCGGGAGCAGGAGCAGGAGACGGGCTAGCTCTGATACCATGTTAGATACCCTCACACCTCAAAACCCGTGTTGTAAGGGGAGGTCCACAGCAGGTATATTAAACGGGTGATGGGTACCTCCCTTACCGATGTGGGATTATCCGTTAACAGGGTTCTTGATGGGTAGCAACTGCAACACTGTCCACCCCACTAGCAAGTAGCAATAGCCTCCCCCTGCGACTGACCGCTATCGAAAACCAACACACCGATCCGGGGTCAGCAACTGCAACAGGGGTCAGCAACTGCAACGGAGACCACTCACAAGAGGCCCGGCTGAACACCCTGGACCGGAAGCTCTGGATCACCGACAAACATACCTGACTAAAGTAGGAGGAGCAGAGTCCATAAAGTCATAAGTTGTTCTGCTCCGCTCTGCAACGGCCAATAAACAAGTGAAAAAAGATCAGAAAAGAGTTGATCAGAGCTCCTTGATTTCCTTCCAACTAGCTTTCTTTAGATTCTGAATTTGGCTAGAGCTCTCTTTCTAACACAAACAGACAGACGCAACCGACAGTCTCATTTTCTTTTTCTTAAAATCAAGAGCCAGAAAGATGAAGAAGGTGAATTGCTGGACTATGCTAATTTAATAATCTGATCCTTTAGAACCGCATGAAATCTTGTTACAGGTGTCGCATGATACAATGCTAACTGATAGAATTTTATAAGAGAGATTCTTACTGAAGTACAAAGGCTCATGTGGTATTTTCTAAATTCATATAAGATTAAAGCCTACTTCAGCACCATGTGCCACCATGCTATGGCAATCATCTTTGCATCTTAACTTTTTAGGAGATTCCATGCCTTTACCTATTGATTATCAGTAAGAATATTGATAATTTAATCAAATTTTAATGAACTCTGTGCAAACCAGTTGGAACTACAATTGCACAGAGATCGGAAGATCTGATGAGCTCAACCCGTTGTAATTTTAACTCCCGACCTGGTCGCCATCAATAAGGCCTCCTGCCATGGGCGACGAGAATGGGAAGTTGAGCGGAATTCGACAAATTGTCAAGCTGAGGGAGTTACTCCAGAAATGGCAGTCCATTGCGCTCAGCCCGAATGAGGACGAGGGGAAGGCCTCAGGCATCCCCCCTGCTGTCGATAAGCGCCTGAAGGGCATTTCCCTCCCATGTGACTCCGACGAGGAGGGCTACCAGAGCCCAGAGCCCCCACCGGACGTCCCCAAGGGGTACATCCCGGTCTATGTAGGTCCGGAGCATCGGAGGTTTGTCATACCAACGAGTTATCTCAGCCTCCCGGTGTTTAAGGTGCTTCTAGAGAAGGCTGAGGAGGAGTTTGGGTTTGATCATAAGGGTGCACTTACGTTGCCATGTGAGATCGAGACATTCAAGTACATCCTCCAATGTATGGAACGACACCGGAAGGGCCTCATAGACGATGGTAATCTCTTTTTACTCTTTTATTTTCATTTGCTATTATGTCTCACATTTTCCTTAAAACGAAAATTTGCAGTAGTATAATTAGCCATAACTAGTTTCTGGGCACGAAAATTTCTTTAAATTATTGAAAACTCATAGCTATTCATGAATATTTTTTTTGTCAAATGCTCTTCTAAACAATTTTCTTATGCTTGTGAAGAGGGAAACCCCACAGATTTACAACAATGATCATACATGCCAGGAGCTCGTACACACAACTACGGCTCAAAGTGTTGATGACATCTCTAATTGGCAGCAAAATGTTTGATAACTAAAGGAACTTGTTTAGGGTTTTTTTTCCCTTCTAATTTAGTATGGCTGAAGTTTGTGTGGGATCGAACGCAAGGTGTACTTATTAATGGATTGTTAATGTTTCTTGAAAGGAAATCTCTAACCAGACCCACATTCCCTCTTTCCTCAATCATGTAACCTTAGAATAATTTTTTGAAATGATTCTTTTCACATGTGATGCTTGATCACGACGGCATGTCTAATCTTCTTTTGTGGGCCATTAAATGGATAATCTCTTCAATTAGTTTATTCATGGATTCACATATTTCTTTATGAAATTGTTGATTCTTTGATGAGGAGAAACCTGATCCATTTGATGAATTTTAAATCAAAATGGTGCATCCGTATCGTAAGAAGGATATCACAAGCAACAACCACCATGAGAGCAACCTTTTAAAAGCTGAGGGGGAAATGTATGGATCTTTATCGATGCTCGGTAGGGGCCAATCATCAATTGGGTTTTGATGGTGTCATGGATGTCTAGCACCTGGTAGGGTGTGGAAAGAACCTTGATTGGGTCACCGTGACTAAGACTCATGACAATGACAAAAATCACTGATGAGTATGTATACATATATATATATATATATACACACACACACTAATATCCAATTTTAGTATGTGTCATGATAAGAAGACTTATAGATCGGTACAATAATGAGATATCGGATTACTTGGATTTATAATATTTTTTCTTAAGAGATAAGCAAAATAACAATGACATAATAAGAAGAAAGAAAAAAGAACATGCTTTGATTGACTAACTAATGGTGATCAATATTTTGAGTAATAAAAGGCTAATATACTGTTAAGATTAGTACCCTAGTCCATGTTATGAAATTATATTGATTAGAAGTATGATCTTGTGATTTCAAGATAAACAACACGTTATGCTAAAAGTCTTAACAATAAAACTCATTTTGATCAAGATTCTGAAAGGTCAAACGGACTTATATATCAATTGACTTTATGATCGTTCATTCTCCTTATGAGTCCATTCACACCCGGCAGAAGCTTCTTGATGAGAATGGCCTTAAGCTCCTTCCATGTTCCTATATCCTTTCACATTCACACCCAATTTTCAAGTCTTCTCTGAATTTATTGATGCATCCCTCGGTTTTCTAACAAAATTGTAGTAGTCTAATTGCTAATCTCTACTATATAAAGAGAATTGGGCTTAAGGCTGAAACCAAACAATAACCTTTGTTGCTCCTATCACATGTCCAAAACAATATTGAACATTTAAAATATCAGGGATATTTTAGTCTTTTATGGGAATCTAATTTGAAACAAACGAGATTAAAGTAGATAACAACCCACTAACCCCGTTTCCGTCGTCTTCTCTGCATGCATGCGACACGCCTGCATATCTCTAGTATATCTTAAAGAATCCTAATCACCCTTGTTACGACGGCATGCATAATATACTTAATTAATGTGAACGCATCGATCCAAACCGCCCAAAAAAAAGTACATTGACTGTTTAATAGTACTAATATGCCCATCAACATCTCCAACATGAAGGTAACAGATTACCGTGCACTCCGTGGTGAACAAGGACCTCAATGAGCATTGATTTATATAACTCCTTAAGCTTAAGCAAGAAGTATACCTCCCTAAGCTTAAGCAAGAAGTATAGCTCTCCGGGGATTCGAGTGATGGGCTTGAGAGTGAGTAAGATGAGTATAGCCATCGAGATTCGAAGGGGCAGGCACCGAGATGGGGCTCTATTAGCCCCCAAGGGCTACGTTCCAGTGTTTGTAGGCCTAGGGAATGACTCCAAACGGTTTATGATCCACACTACCTTGCTTGGAGATGCTGACTTGTTGGAGCTCCTCTGCAAATCTGCAGAGGAGTATGGATTCCGCAACCCGGGAGTCCTCAAGATTCCATGCGATGCAAAGAGCTTCGAGGAGCGGATGCTAATGAAGGATGGGCATCGAATACCGAGGGTGATAACAGCATAGCCCTTGCAGTCAATCTTATTAGGTACTTTGTCAAATATTTCGCTTAGGTAGGCAGTTCTTGTGAAGCTTTCTTGTTGTTGGATTGTTTGGTAGTGAGAATAGCTAGTCCTAGAGAGTGAAAATTTGTTATGAAATTAATAGTCTTTAGATGAAGGAATGCTTTGCCAAATATTTCATGTAGCATCAGCATGTTAGTCAGTCCTTGGAAATATAATTTGGTCAGCTTAAATTATCTCTGCGGTTTCATTCTAAGCACTTGATGCGCTCCAGATGATGGCTGTGGTCAAGGAGGTGAAGCCTACTCATCGTCGATGGAAATCCAATATTGACGGCGTTATTCGAATCTTATGATCAACTTTCTGATGAACTTCTATATCAGATTGAATGGGTAAGTGAACTTATAAGACTTAATTAGTTAGAATTGGAGCATTTGCGAAAATCTCTTTAGAGCATCTCCAGCGGACTCGTCACCTCTCCTCCGCTGGAAGTGGTGAATGAGAGGAGAAAAGAGCAGCTCCAACTGACTCCTATGAGCTTCGCTACTTTGGCCAGCGGAGTCTGTTTTGCTATCGTTGGGCCCTACTACACAGTAACGTTGCCCGGTACTTCATGACCTTTTAAAAATCCTAATAAGTTAATAATAAATTATACAAATTTGAAATTTGTAAAAAACAAAAGACCATGGGGAACTTAGCAGTAAGTCCTTTTAAAGAAATCCTTTTGAACAGTAGAGTGTGAATGCACTAGAGGTGGAATTCACCAAGGAGGAGATTTGGAGAGCTGTGAAGGATCTTAGAGCAGATAGAGCCATGGGTTTTTACCATGCCTTCTGGCCTATCATTAAGCATGATATTGTCAGGCTTCTACAGGATTTCCATGCAGGTAGACCAGTTTTGGATAGTATCAATTTCTCCTCTATTGCCCTTATACCTAAGATTGAAGGTGCCAACAAGGTGGAGGACTTTAGACCCATTAGTTTGATTAACGAGATCTTCAAAATCATCACAAAAACATTGGCTAATAGGTTGAGTGGCATCATTGGCTCTTTGGTGGATATCAGCCAGACAACTTTTATAAAGAATAGATCTATTCATGATACTTTTGTCTGTGCCCAAGCGACAGTGTTCAGATGTAGAAAGGAAAAAATCCCTGTCGTTCTCATGAAGCTGGAATTTACTAAAGCCTATGACTACATCCCTCTGGCTGATTTGGATGGCATTGGTGACCAGCTGGCAAACTTATTTGGCTGCAAGATGGCACATTTTCCTATTACCTACCTAGAGTTCCTTTTTCGAAATAGCATTCCTTGTGTTAGAAGATGATAGCTAGAGTTTGGAGAGAATGAGAATGCTCTCTATTGAGGGACTCAAGCCCAATATATATGTACATGAATATACAAGCAACCCGACCCGACTGTACATAGAACCCGACCCGGTATATACATTAACACTCTCCCTCAAACTCACGGTGGATCATGCACCGAGAGTTTGCTTATAAAATGACAAAATCGAGCAATTATCAGGGGCTTTGTGAGAAAATCAGCAGTCTGCTCCGTCGAGGGAATGAACGGCAAGGAGATGATATTTGCAAGAAACTCCTGCCGAACATAATGACAGTCGATCTCGATGTGTTTGGTCCGCTCATGAAAAACCGGGTTGCTAGTAATCTGAATAGCACTCTGGTTGTCACAGAATAGAGGTGTAGCCCCAGAAATCTTGACTCCCAAGTCGAGTAGAAGGCATCGAAGCCAGACAATCTCTGCAGTGGTGGAAGTCATAGCCCGGTATTCGGCTTCGGTGCTGGAACTTGCAACATACTTTTGTTTCTTGCTGCGCCAAGAAATGAGGGAATCACCAAGGAACACACAGTAGCCGGTGGAAGAGCGGCGAGTAGCTAGCAACATCTCCAGCCCAATCTACATTGGAGTAAGCACACAGAACCAGTGAAGAGGTAGAGGAAAATAGTAGCGAATGAGTGGCAGTACTACGAAGATATCGAATAATCCGAAGGTCCGCTGCAAAGTAAACCAAATGAGGAGTTTGAATAAACTGGTTGACAATTCTAATGGCATGAGCAATGTCAGGCCTAGTCATGGTGAGATAAACGAGCATCCCAACCAGCCACTGGTAAAGAGAAATATCCTGGAGAGGCTCACTATCTATAGAGAGGAGCTTCAAGTTGAGCTCCATGGGTGTGTCAGCAGTATAAGAGTAGTAAGAGCAGCCTCGGCAAAAATATCGGAGTTGTACACTTACTGGGAGATCAATAATCATCGAGTTGACCGGGCAATCTCAAGGCCAAGAAAGTATCAGAGAGGGCCCAGATCTTTCATCTCGAACTAACTCTGGAGGTGACACTGAAGGGATGCTTTGGTAGCACTGTCATCCCCGGTGATGATAATATCATCTACATACAGAAGCAGCACAACAATACCCTGACTGGAGGAGTGGGTGAACAGAGCATAGTCAAAGTGTCTCTCTACAAACCCAACTGCCAGAATTACACTGCAGAATCGCTCAAACCATGCACGAGGTGCTTGTTTAGGCTCCTAGATAGCCCGAAGCAAATGGCAAACATGCCCGAGAGAAACATAAATGCCCGGAGAAGGAGCCATGTATACCTTATCGGAGAGGTCACCGTGAAGGAACATATTGGTGACATCCATCTGATGGAGAGGCCACCCTCGAGCAGCTGCCACAGTTAAGAGGGTGCACACAGTAGTCATTCGTCTCCTTGTAGTCAATCCCATACTCCTAGGAGAAGCCACGAGCAACGAGGCGGGCCTTGTGTCACTCAATGGAATCATCAGGTCGAGTCTTGACCTTAAAGATCCATTTGCAGCTGATAGGTACCATGCCGGAGAGATAAGGAACCAGATCCCATGTCTGGGTCTGCTGAAAAGCCTCAAACTCAACTGACATGGCCTACCGCCACTCTGGGTGTAAAGCTGCCTCACGGTATGACTTGGGCTCCCGATGGGTGTGAAGGGCAGTAAGGAAAGCCTGGTAAGACGAAGAGTAGGAGGCAACTATAGAGTAGCCACAGGAATCAGAAGAGTCAGAGCTAAAAACAGAGTAGTCAAACCTGTCGAGAGAGTAGGCATATCTGTCAAGAGGGTGATGTTCGCACACAGGGTAGCGCTGAACAGGATCAGGATCCACGACCGGAGAGGAGGAAGCAACAGCAACAGGCGAGGGAGTAGCAGTGTGAACCGACTCTAGAGGAGGAGCTGCAGAGCGACGAACATAGACACACATGACAGGTGGTGGTGGTGGAGGTTGCAGGGGAGACATGAGAGGGGAGGGTGAAGGTGGTGGAGACTCAACTGGAGAAGGCATAGCCAAAGGTGTGGGAGCAGGATACAGACGTAAAAAAGGAATGGTGAGAGGTAGTAGAGATGTGGACAATGACGTAGGCGATGAGGAAAGATTCCAGGACTCGATGGAAAAGTATGAGACATCCTCGATAAAAGAGACGTGACGAGAAACATGCATCCGGCTTGCCAAGGCATCGTAGCATCGATAACCCCTGTGCTCCTGACTAAGCCCCAAGTGAACACACCTAACTGGTCGAGCAGAGAGTTTGGTACGCTCATGTGGAGGGAGGAGGACAAAGCACATACACCCAAAGGTGCGACGATGGGAGTAGTCGGGAGATATGGAGTGAAGTCGCTCGTACGGGGTAACCCCAGAGAGAGTGGAGGACGGAGTGATGTTGATAAGGGGAACTACTGTTAGAACAGTCTCGGCCCAGTAGGAATGTGGAATAAAAGCAGACAAAAGTAGAGCGTGATGGCTCAAGGACATGACGATGCTTGCACTCAGCTACACCATTCTATTCATGGGTGTGGGGGCACGATTGTTGGTGAATGGTGTCGTGAGTCTGAAGGATCTCACACATCTCAGAGTAGAGATATTCTTAGGCACAGTCAGACCTGAAGGTTTTGTTATATCGACCAAACCGGGTATGGATCATGACGGTGAATGTTTGGTAGATATGGGGAATCTCAGAGTGACGATGCATGAGATAGACCAAGGTGCATCTGGAGTAGTCATCAATAAAACTTAAATAATATAAAAAATCAGAAAAGGAGGCAACCGGAGCAGGACCCCAAATGTCAGAATGCACTAAATCAAAAGGGGCAACAGATTAGGAAGCACTGGCCGAAAATAGCAGAGTCAGATGCTTTGCCAATCTGCAACCCGTACAGATAGAGAGAAGAGAAGGGCACACGACCCAAAATGCCCGAACAGAAAATGCTTTTGAGTCAATCACTGGACAAAGGATCTAGCCTTCTGTGCCACAAGTCGGCATCAGAGGCGACTGGCATAACTGACTCAACAGAAACAAGGGAAACATGGAGATGGTCCAGCTGGTAAAGTCCTCTCGTCCTACGACCCAGACCAATCCTCTGTCCCATCCGCAAATCATGCACAACACAAGCAGAGGAGTTAAAGGTGACAGTTAGTTCAGATTCACAGAGAGAACGGATAGAGATCAGATTAATGTTAAGAAGAGTAGCATGATGGATATTGGGTAGGGTCAGGCGACCAGTGGAGTCTGAGATAGGAGTGATGGATCAACACTGCGAAATAGGAACAAGAGTGCCATCCGTAGTGTGAACCTCCATGTGGGCAGGAGTAGGAGCACAGTGGAGTCATATGTGAGATGACAGGAAGCACGCGAATCAAAAATCCAAGGGGCAGCAGTACCAGAGGTGGCGGATAGGTTATGAGCAGTCGGGGAGCCAACAAAGGCTAGGTAGCAAAGAAGAAGCTCCTCGAGGTGCTGGATACAGTCCGACTCAGGCTGAGAAGGTGCAGTGGTAGCAGTGGGGGACGCTGAAGTCTCTACAGTAGCAGCAGTGCCACCAAAGTGACGGAAGGAGGACTGACCACGATCATGGCTCCGTCTACCTCGACCTCCGCATCGATCATCACGAGAAGAAGGAGCCCAGCATGGTTCTCTCTCATCCGAACCCTAGCGGAGGTTGTGTGGAGGACGTGTGGGACATTCACGCTTCATGTGACCGGGCTTCTTACAATAATGACATAATACAGGCTCGTCGGAGAATCCGGCTGCAAGGACGTTGTCTGATCTAGGAATAGGAGGAGGACGAGTACCCTGAGTCTAAAGGCGAGTCTCCTCTTTTACCAAGGCAAGCAGGGCATCCTCTAGCCGAGGGAGAGGCTCATGGTGCAGGAGCTGAGCAGCGATAAGTGTGAAGTCCGGCCGAAGCACGGCCAAGAACTGGTGGAGGTGGCTCTCGTCCAGGTAGTGTTGAAAGTCACGAGAGCGCGAACAGGCACGTCGCTCAGAGATCAGGGAGTCTAGCTCGTGGCAGTAGGCACTCATCAGGCTGAAGAAGTCCTGAATCGTATGCTCCCCCTGACAAGCGAACTGGGAGTCACAGATAAGCTGATGCCGGCGTGCATCGCCACGTGGGAGAAATCGGTCTCGGAGATACTCCCACATCGCGCGCGCTGTAGGAAGGCGGTTGATGGGAATAAGGAGCGGACGAGCAATAGAGTCCAAGAGATAGGCTTGGAT
The DNA here is from genome assembly GCA_947650365.1 of Chamaelirium japonicum. Lineage (NCBI taxonomy): Eukaryota > Viridiplantae > Streptophyta > Magnoliopsida > Liliales > Melanthiaceae > Chamaelirium > Chamaelirium japonicum. The sequence continues at coordinate 66,914,730 of OX393558.1, read as the reverse complement.
GGCCTGATCGTGGCGACGCCACGTGAGAGCGGCCATGTCAGCAGCCGTGGGAGCAGCAGCAGCAGTAGAAGACGCAGCACTACTAGTGACCGAGGAGGAACCGGAGGAGGCATCAGGAAGTGGGTCGGCACTGGTGATGTAACCCCAAAAATCACGACTGGAGAGCACGGCCTCAACGGCGAGCGACTAATTAGGTCAGTCACTGGCCGAGGAGAACTGAAAGGGATCGCCTTTAGCGGAGGAGAGATCGCGACAACGGACAGTACGGTGGAGGATGCCATGAATGGTTAGCAGCGGCGAAGGAGAAGACATCAGGTGGAGGAGGAGGGCAAGAGGGGCTGCGGTGGCAGAAGGGGAGCCGGGGGGGAGGGGTAGGTCGGGTAGGGGGGTCGAGGGGTTTGCATGGGCAGGAAAGGGGGGGGGGGGGGGGGGGGGGCGGGAGGGGTAGGCAGGGGGTTCGGGGGGAGATCAGGGGGTCGGTGGGGAGATCGGGAGCTCGGGGGTTAGGGGGGAAATCGGGTAGGGGGCATGATCGGGGGGTTAGGGGGGAAATCGGCTAAGGGGGAAGATCGGGGGGTCGGTGGGGGAGCAGAGGGGAGATCGGGGGTTCAAGGAGGGGGCAGAGGGGAGATCAGGAGGTCGGAGGGAAGGCACGGAGGGGGGCTATATTGTTAGAGGGGGAGCCCGGGGGGAAGGGAAGGCCAGGGGCTGCAAGGGCCGGAAGAGGAGCCGGGGGGGAGATCTGAGCCGGGAGGGGATGTTGTGGTGCCGGAGGAGGAGCTGGAGGGAGATCGTCGTCGTCGGAGTCGGAGAACCCTAGAGCTATGATACCATGTTAGGAGATGACGGCTAGGGTTTGGAGATAATGAGAATGCTCTCTATTGAGGGACTCAAGCCCAATATATATGTACATGAATATACAAGCAACCCGACCCGACTGTTCATAGAACCCGGCCCGGTATATACATTAACACCTTGAAGGGTGGATTGGATCCCTCTGATAGATAGTTTTGAGAGAAGATTGGCTAGGTTGAAAGGTAAACTTCTCTCTGTGGGTGGTAGGTTGACTCTTATCAATTCGGTGCTCACTGCCCTACCCATCTACTATATGGGGGTGTTTACCCTCCCAACTTGGGTGGTCCGAAAGATTGATAGAATTAGAAGAAACTTTCTTTGGAAGGGAACACAAGAACTTGGCAGAGAGCTGCCTCTTGTCAGATGGAACGTTGTTTGCCAGCCAAAGGAGAAGGGAGGACTTGGAATTATTGACATTAGACACTTCAACATTGCACTCCTCTGCAAATGGTGGTGGAGATTCTTATTTTTTGGATATCCTTGGACTTTGTTGATTAAGAACTTCTACTATAGGAGGAAGAGACCATTGGACTTGAACCTTTTCTCCTCCCCTCGTATCTCTGTTCTGGAGGGGGTGATGGTTGTTGGCGTTTGTTTTTTTTTTTTTCTGCGGGACTGAGATGGAAGCTAGGGGATGGTAATACAATTAAGTTCTAGATGGATAAATGGACCTCTAGATACACTCTTCCATCCTCCTTTCCTATGATGTTTGGTGCTACCCTTGACCCATTTAGCAGAGTCTCTTCCATCCTCCCTATCCTCAACTCGACACCCTTGCTCTCTTTGGACAACCCTTTTTTCAGTCCCTTTTAGCCCTTTATGCTTTTCTTGTGGACTTATAATTATCATCTGACCTTGACTCCTACTGGGCATGGACTGTGACCAGTGTCTACTCGGTTAAGAGCCTGTATGATCTTTCCAGCCCAGTCATCTTTTCTTGGCCTTTTGTATCTATCTGGAGTGTCAAATGCCCTCTCAAGGCACGATGTTTTCTTTGGTTTCTCCTCCATAGACGTACCCTCACAGCGATTAACCTTATCCCTAAAGGTATCCCCGTTTCCCACATGTGCTCTTTTTGTTCATCCGTGGAAACTATTGATCACATTTTCCTGATGTCCCCATATTACGATCTTATGGGTTAAGCTCCTCACAGTTTTTCAGATTTCTTGCTCTCTCCCTTCTTCCATCGACTCTCTGTGGACGGTGTGGTGACATGATCATATACCACAACTGCAGATGACCTCGTGGGACAACAGTGTTGTCGACCTGATATGGACTATTTGGTTGGAGCAAAATGCACGAGTCTTCAGGAACCTATGTAGACCAGTGGAAAACCTTTTCTTGATTGTTGGGGGGCTCGCTACATCTTGGGAGATGATTAGTTAGCTAGAGGTTGGCTAGTAGATATAATGGTGTTTTTGGGTGATGTTTTTGGTGTAAACATGTACGATGATACTACTTTAAATGGTGGTCTTGGGTGTGTTTGTTTTTAACTCTATCTAAAAGTTATTGTCTATTTAATGCACTGGTAGGGGTTCGCCTAACCCCCTCCCACAATGTGGGATGCTAATTTCTCCCTCTTTCAAAAAAAGCTATCCTTTTGAGCTAAAGCACAGGCAGGTTCCCAATTTTAAACCAAATCCCTCCCCAAAATATACTATTATAGTAAGTCCCCCGACCACCCATCTTGACTTTTTCAACTCTTTTATATGACAAAACTATCCCTAATCCTAATATCACATGGAAGGATAACAATTATGTAAAAAAAGAGTCATTAGGAACAACGATTTCACTATAGCAAATTGTTACTATTTACTACAATATTTTGTGGATTTTTGCTACAGTGATTTCATTGTAGCAAATTGCTACTCTTTGTTACATGATTTTGTAGATTTTTAGTACAGTGATTTCACTATAGCAAAGAGTAACAATCTGCATAGATAGTTGCTCTTTGCAAATCGCTACAATGATTTGTGTCAAATAGCTGCATTTTCTATGCTTTCCTTGTACAACCGAATGTAGGGGTAAAGCGGGTACTTGAAAAAAAAAAGTCTTGGAGGGATTTTTCTAGGGGTGTAAAAAAAGCCCATAGGCCTGAGCCCGGCCCGAAAGTCAACGGCCCGATCCGGCCCGAAAGGAAGCTTGAAAGCCCGGCCCGCTATACTACTGTGTACTTATTATATATATACAAACTGGGTGTGTTGAATACTGAAAAAATGTTGGTATAGTGGTTATGGCTTTATCTGAAAACATTAAATGTTGAGGTTTCTAACCCTCCCATGGATAAAATTTTAAATTAAAACCATTTTATAGCCGAGGCCCGCCTGAAATTTCAAATAGATTTATACACTTGCCGGGCCCGGCCAGACCCGCTATACTACTATATACTTATTATATATATAAAAACTGGGTGTAATGAATATTAAAAAAATGTTGGTAGAGTGGTTATGGCTTCCATGGACGAATTTTTTTATTAAAATCCATTTTACTGTCCAAACCCGCCCGGCCCAGCCCGAAATTTCAAATATATGTATACACGGGCCGGGCCGGGCCCGGGCTCAGACCCTTGGCCCGAGGCCAGGCCTGGCCGAATCCGACGAGCCTACCCAGGCTTGACATCTCTAGGCCCGGCCCGAAGTATTTTAGGCTCGGCCCGGCCCGGCCCGCTTTACTACTATATATTTATTATATATATAAAAACTGGGTGTTTTGAATACTGAAAAAATGTTGGTATAGTGGTTATGGCATCTGTGAAAGCATTAAAGTTTGAAGTTTAAAAACCATTTTATGGCCCGGCCCGGTCCGAAATTTCAATTATATGTATACACGGGCCGGGGCCGGGCCCTGGCTCAGACCCTTGACCTGAGGCCAGGCCCGGCTGAACCCCGACGAGCCCACCTGGGCTTGACATCTCTAGGCCCGATCCGGCCCGGCCCACTATACTACTATATATTTATTATATATATACAAACTGGGTATATTAAATAGTGAAAAAATGTTGGTACAGTGATTATGGCATATGTGAAAGCATTAAGTTTGAGGTTTCAAACCCCCCATGGACAAACTTTTTTATTAAAAACCATTTTATAGCCCAAACACGGCCAGGCCCGGCCCGAAATTTCAAATATATGTATACACAGGCCAGGCCAGGCCCGGCCTCAGACCAACCCGATGAGCCCACCCGGGCATGACATCTCTAGGCTTGGCCCGAAGTATTTTAGGCCCGACCCGGCCTGTTTTCATAGAACACAAATGCTGTATGACAAGGAACTACCACACATAAACCAAAAAATATATAATAGAGGGTTCCTTGGAGGTGGTTCCAAAAAGTGACATCCTATTTTATTGAAAAGCCCATATGGTTCTCTAGAGTAGGGAGTGGCTCTAAGAGTTCCTTGGAGATGATCTAAATATTGCTGGACTATGATCCTCCACAATCTCCCATCCCCCACTTTCTTTTGTATACTGCAATATTCGAAACCAAATGTGTTGACTGAGAACTTGATCCACAAAATCTTCTAACAATTCGAGGGGCCTTGCATACCCATGAGCTTTACCCTCAAGACATGAGAAGTGCAGAAATTTCATAGTTTGCTCAGTTTGGTGGATCAAGGATCACTTCTCCATCTTAGATTACCCTCAAAACCTTTCTGATCCACTACTAAAGATGGAGAGTGGCAATAATCGATGCCGTATTGCCGTTGTTCAGAGCAAGATAGTCATCAAAGGGCGTGGGGATCCCTCGGTAAGTTCCGCATCATTGAGAATCATGGCGGTACGTTCTTATTTATCTTTGATTCTCCGGAAATGGCGGATAAAGCCTTCCACATACAACTTTGTGAACATGTACTTTGAGACTCCACAACTTCCACTACATAAACAAATAGCAATATGACATGTACTTTGATAAAATCAACAAAGGCAACATCCCTAGTGACTCCACGCGCACGCGCAGAGATTAATGTTGTTGTTACGAAAAGAGAAAGAGAATAAGCTTTGGAAGAAAAATTCTTTGTATTATCTTATCAATCTCATTGTCATTTCACAAGACTATCTCTCCTTATATAGAGAGAGAACGCACACCTTTACAATACCACAATCGAGGTGAAACTAATAAAATATTAACACACTACATCTAATAGTTGTAAAACAGGGCTTGCTCGGACTTTATCCGCCATTTCCGGAGAATCAAAGATAAATAAGAATGTACCACCATGATTCTCAATGATGCGCAACTTACCAAAGGATGGAAAGGAGCTCGACTTATTATTGTCCATCCTCATCAGAGGGTGTGGACATGTGGGGTATGAGCTTGTGGAGAAAAGCATGAGTCGGGTCGGGGGAGAATTTTTTTTCACAACAAAGATCTGATGAGCAGATATGGTGTCCCTCCCCACGTGGGGGTCCTGTGTTTGATTAACCACAAACCTCATGAGTAGAAAGAACAATGCACCATGAGAAAGCATGCCATGTGCTTCTTCAACCCATCCCCACGTGCTCTGCACTTGTACATGCATGCAAATCTCCATGATCGACATCGCTCGCTAATGGCCAATCTAACACTCTATACCATCTGCTTGTTGGCTTTGACATCTGCTTGCATAAGCCTTTGAGTCATTTTGTGTGTGTCTGTGTGGTGTCCATACATCATGGCTCTGTTTGGTACAAAGTATATATTATTCTCGGGATACGAGGTATTCGTCTTATCGCTCATTTTGTGGTATTGAGTTGCCTCGGTTATCAGGTATCTCAGAGACACCAAATCGACTTACTACATTAGATACTGCAAACAAATACGATAAGTTATACACGGTATTCTGAATACTTATCTCAAAGCGACTTACTGTACCGGATACTTCGAACCAAATGAAGCTCACATGTTAGTGCATCAGGCACCAGATAGATAGAGGTTTCAAACTCGCCAATAACAGTGACGATAGAATATTCCTCGTTTTAGATTACCCTCTAGAAAGTCGCAACAACATTGGCGACAAAAATTCGAGAGGTACCCACAAAGATAGAAGCAGACGTCTTGCCGTTGAGATACAACCCTAGTTGCATTGATTGCCTGGTGGTTTAACACTCAATTCGACCGTGGACCCTATCCTTGTTGGTAGGTTGGTGGACACTAAGGGTGTTTGATCGTGATATAAAGCAAATGAACCACACTAAATCTGAGATGGTTATGCTTCAGTCAATTAATATTAACTGAAAATGTAGAGAATTGGTGAAGGTAAAATTACACCTTGGAAAATAAAAATATCTTGGATTATAAATGTCATGCCCCAGAAATCTGAAGACCGATCCCTGGGGTGTGAGGTGAGAAAAGAATGGGGTTTTGGGTTTGGTCAATTAATTACACCAATTTGGGTTCTCACAGGGCTTCTACGCTCTCTAATATGAAAAACAAGAAGGAGGGAGAAACAAGAGGGGGATCTTTTAAATTTGATTTTTCGAAAAACATTTTTTATTAAAAAACAAAGAAAGAGAAATTATCAACAGAGAGAAGATATTATCTAGTCAAGTTCAACCTTCAATAGTCATATCCTCTCAGTATGTGTGACCTGTCGGTGCCACTACATACTGACAGGAGTCTATCTGAGGGAGCACGAGGCTCAAGCCTCCTACGGCTAACCAAGTGGTCTCATCCACGCCCTAACACTCAGGTGCACCAGTCTAGAGTTCCTATCTACAGGGTTAATCAATTTAGTCATTTATATGCACTTATATTTTTATTATAATCTATCCTAGGCTTGGGGCCTTGAGGAGAGGCCTACCCAAAAGAATTCAGCTTGAACCATTGCAACTACAACCATAGAATACTAACTAACTAATAAGAACTCTTATTCCAAAACAATTACAATGACTGAAGAGAAAGGACTACAAGACTAACGTACTAAGTAGAAAGGTAAAGCTGCAACTCCAACTCCGCCTCTTGACTCCTATAGCTACTCCTGAGCCTTCGGACCTGCAACTGAGCCTACTCGTAGGAAAGAGTAGCCCCCAATAGGAGATTGGGAGATTAGCCAAATTAATAGCTAGTGACATCCTAATAGTCTTTAATAATATGAGACAACTAATCTTAATAAATTAAGATAAGATCTATCAGTTCTAGTAGGATCAATGTTTGCCGAATGATACCTAAACCTATCAGTAGTCTATATTCACATGCAATTCCTACTGTCACTAGGTTATCTAATATAAAGTTCATTCAATGTTCTACAGCAAATTAAATAAGATGCTCATTTAAAGTCACAAGGTCATCATGTAAACAGTCATACAATTCTAAATTCATAAATAGATAAAACACACACTATCAAAATGTGAACCCCGGATGTTTTGTTCATCCTGCCCCCGGTCGGGCATTACTATAGGGCCTTTTATTTCGATGTAGAGGGCCAACTCTCTCGCCGTGCATCCACCAACACCATGCACTAGTCACCCAGATGATCATAAGGAGTTTCCCGTCTTTCACGGTGGAGCTCTACCGCCCAACTTGCTTTACTATAGGGACTTCAACTCCCCGGGACAAGGTTGCTAGGCCAATCCCTACTCGAGGGCACCTCCTATTGGCTTTACCACAACCCTTGCCCGTGACCCCTAACCTACTTAACTTCGGTTGTACGCGCAGGGTGGTTCACGGCCCTTGCGCGCACGGGGTCCTTACCCTCTAACCAGGTAGATTCGCGTATAACATCTTTCAACATATACACTGAAGTTACAAAAAGTCTATTTAATGCTTAATAATTTCCAATAATTTACCCCTGGTCCCGTACTCCTCTCGTAACCCATGCGATATAATAAATAAATAAAGTAAGACACTCATCCCAGTGACCCTGTGCTAGGGTTGCCATACTCCTCTCAGGAGGATGGGCTCCGATAATTACTAATTATTCAATTTATTGTTTAATTTAAGGGAATCCTAATTATGATGTCCATACAATCAAAAGCTAGCAATCATTATTATTATTTTATTAATATTTTAAACATGCGTCGCCGGACTCGTGACTCCGCATGCAAGGCGGGGTTCACTTGACCACATGCGACGATGCCCGGCGGGGCCCGCATGCAGTGTCATGGACACCTACCCTTAGTCATTCTCATTTCCCACTATTAAAGACCACGCAAGGGTAGTAGATGTCACCTGGTTGTCGATCGCACACGACTCCGGCTTGCTAGTTGCTTCTGATCCGTCTCCGCTGGATCACCACGATCAAGGTTTGATAATAACCACAGCTCCGTATCACAACTCTATCGATTAAAACAAAAGAATCTACGATGAGGGTTATATGCCAAGGATAGTCGGGCACCCTCGATAGGGGACCAACATTGAGTCGACAGCACGCAAATCCGTGCGATTGAAGAACTCGAACCTAAACACTACTAGGACAATCAAGTAAATAGAAGCTAAACCTACTCATCGAATCGGGCTCGAAGAACCCTTTCCGATGGTTCCAGTTTTGCTGGAATCTGACTTCGGTTGGATGGTTTCCGGTCAAACCATATAGAACCGATAAAATCGATCGCATGGCTGGGTCACTAGGGTAGAATATGTTCTAGGGTTATCTTCTAGATTTAATAGGTGGAACTCAAAATTCTAAACACAATGCCGCTAGTTTCGTCCGAATCCGAGTTCGGACGATGAAACGGCGGTCAAACCACGGTACCGCGATAAGATTTGGTCCAAGGATAAAACAGGATATTAAATAGTATAATTACTATGATAAATTATGGCCAACAGGTAGTATTTTCCGAGCCGGTCAAAATGGCGCTGGTTTCGTCCAATTCCGAGTTCGGACGGAGAAATGGCAATCGAACCAAAATTGACAGGTTCAAGGGTCTGGTTCAGGTGAACCAGACCGGTTCACTATGTGGCTCGGGTCAAGTCTGTGAGGTCGGGTCGGGTCTGCAAACGTCGGGTCGGGTTTGCAGTGGAAGGTCGGGTCGAGTTCAGGGTTAAGTAATTAACCTAAGAAATTACTGTTTTACCCCCCCCCCCCCCATGTTCATCTTCTCCACGAGAACAGCGGGGGGGGGGGGGGGGGGGGGCTGGTTCGCGCGCGACGGCGACCGACGGGAGGGGCGGCCTGGAGCACCGGCGAGCGCTCGGCCGGCCTCTCCCGCACCACCCCCACAGAGGAGGCGCGGGAGGAGGCGGCCGGAGCGGTCGTCGGAGCTCAAGAGCTCGGCCGGTGGGGGTTCGCATGGGGTCTACGGCCGGTGGTGGTTGACGGGGAGGGGCTCGGTGCGGCGGCGGTGTCCGCCCGTGCGGGCCGCGGCAAGGGAGAAGGAAGGGGGTCGCGGGGTTGGGTCGCGGAGGAGAATGGGAGGAAGAGGCCGGGGTGGCTGACCTGCGGGGTGACGGTGCGCTCGCCGGTGCTCCGACGAGGGGCTGGTCGGTTGCTCCAATCTTCTCCCTCGATCTCTTCTCCTTCTCTGTCTCCGGCTCTTGTTCTCTCTCTCTCTCTCTCTCTCTCTCTCTCTCTCTCTCTCTCTTTCTCTCCTGTTCTCTCTCTCTCTTCCTCTCGTTCTCTCTCTATCTTGTTCTCTCTCTAACTCGTTCTCTCCCGATCTCTCTCTCTATTTATATACACGGGAAAAAAAAAGAGGGAGGCCTTGAATTAGACTTTAGCCCCCATATTTTCATTAATTAGACTTTGCCCCCCAAAATTTACTGCTCTGTCAGGTCACCCCCCAAAACTTTATTTCTTTTCCGTCTGCTCACCCTTTCTCTTCGATGGTGAGCTGACAGAACAGTTAGTTTTGGAGGGTAAAGTCTAATTAATGAAATGGTGGGGGGTAAAGTCAAATTCAAGGCAAAATTTGGGGGGCATAGTCAAAATAACCCTTTTTCATTTGATTAAATTTGGTTGACAATCTCTTATTACTCCAAAAGGCTAATCTTTAGGAGAGTGGAGGGAAGTGTGTGTGCGCGTGCGCACGTAGGGGGGGGGGGGGGGGGGGGGGGGGGTTGAGAAATTAAATGAGAAAATGTAGGCTATGTAGCTTCCGACAGACAAAAGAAGAACAAAGTTAAGAATTAAATGAGAAAATGCATGACATGTTCTGGCTCCTCTTGAGATATGATCACTGAGGAATATGGCTCAATTATTCCGGCCACTTGAAGAACTTCTATTTAACCATCCAGTTTTCCATCTTGATCGGGCCATTCCGACGTGGCACTTGCACACAAGCTTCTTTTGCCTGCCAAATGAGCTTAGTGCAATAGCCCGGTTTGGGCTGGGGGTGCAACGGATGCTTGTGATCAGCTGTCGCATCGGATGACTCGATCTGGATGGAAAACAGGATGGCTGAATAGCATTTCCCTCGAATGAAAAAAAAAATGAACATAATCGCAATAAAGGAGTATTAGGAATTCAATCTATAATACTAGTCAAATCTTAGTTATTGTAATGCTACAGTAATAGCGTGCGTTGGATTTTAAGTAAATAAAATGATTATTTATTTAAGATGGAAGCATGATTCTACCTAGGTCTTTGGTACCAACCCCCCAAGACTTCACCAACTAAGCTAGCTGACACTTGCAGTAAATAAATGGAACTAGGTTTTGACTGTCTGATCAACAGAACCAAATCTCCCCCTTGACCTTCGGTCTCTTTCGCTCTCTTACAGGCATTCCCACGGTTCGCTCTAGTACAAAAATAAAATAAAATGGGGTGTTACTATTTGCACCACACAAATTACTAGCATCCACAGCTTAACAAATAAAAAATATCGGATGTGTCCCCGTAGCATCCCAGGCCTATTGATATGCACATCATGTCCATCATTCCCAACAGACATGTTGTCGATTGTTGCTGATCGACAAGATGTGGTCCATGTCGGTCGGGATCGATTGACATGTACCACACCATGTCAGTCAGGAGCAACAAACAACCATGTTGATTGAGAGCAACCGACAAGTATGCAAGAATAAGGAGAAATAGGAGAATGGAGAGGGGAGAAGGTGAGGAGAAGAAGGAAGAAGAAGGAGAGGAGGAAGAAGAAGAGGAGGAGAGGCAAACCCATAAGAGGGGTGCACTATCAAAATGAGGGTAATAGTAAAACAAATTTAAAAAAGGGGCTCGGTGTGTGCATAATATTGGGGGTGTTGGTAATTTTGTGGGTGTAAACAGTAACACCCGATAGAGAGTCCTAAAAATAAAAAGCATTAATTAGTCCTAAATCTCTCCACAGGTCTTTATTTAAGCTAAATGAAACAAGTTGTTAAGATATTAGCTAAAGTCCCTCCCGAAGGACACATTTGTACAACAAGTCCTTAACTGAAATGTTGACTTTTTTTTACCCTTTAAATTACAAAATTGCCCCTCCAGCAAGAGTATCCATTTGTTTCTAGTAAAAGTATCCATTCTTCTTTGGCATGAGTATCCATTCGCCGATTAACACTATACATGTAGCGATTGCTACAGTAAATTCACTGTAGCTACTGCAAAGAAAGCACTGTAGCAAAAATTATACATTCGTGTCTGGAAAGAGCATCCATTCGTCATCAACAAGGGCACCTATTCACCTGGTGACACTGTGCTTGTTGTGGTTACTACAGTGATTTCACTGCAGCAAGAGTATCCTTTTGTCTTCCGAAAGAGTATCCATTTGGCCGGCTAATTGATACTCTTGCTACAATGGAATCATTGTAGCAGCAACAGTGGAATCATTGTAGCAGCTATAGTGAAATCACTGTAGCAAGAGACAATTTGCTAAATTGATACTCTTACCAAATCGAATTGATACTATTGCTACAGTGATTTCACTATAGCAGCTACGGTGAAATCACTAAAGCAACCGCTACATGCACAGTGTCAATTAGCGAATGGATACTCTTTCTGGAGACGAATGGATACTCTTTTTATAGCACATGAGGGGGAAAATAAGGATGAGGGATTTGCTATAGCATGCAATGTTTGGGAGGGACTTGGTGAAATATTAAAACATTGCATGTCCTTTAGTTAATATAACATCTGCTAAAGGGCTTAAGACTAAGTCTCCCTAAAAAACAAGAATAAGAGTGCTCATCTCAGAAGATTGGGGTGCAAGCCGTTACAACGTTTGGACTCGAGCCCGTTACAAAAAAAATAGGCTAGCGCCAGATAATCTCACTTATGGGGTGAGACTATGGATTTATGGGTGTGATGTCGCTCATGTGGTGAGGCTATAGTCTGTAGCCTATAGGTACGATGCGGCTCACGGGATGGGGTTTTCAGTAGGGGGCTACATAGTCACCCGATGGCATGAATCGCACTTGACCGACTGCACACCCTCGCCTGAGTTTTTGTTTTGTTCTTGGGTGTTTTTGACTCATGTGGGTGCAAAATCTGGCTAACGCCCGACAGTGGGACCCGCAATGTCTGGGACCCACAGAGACGATAGTGGGACCCACGGGGATGATAGCGGGACCCACAGTCCTGACTGGAGCCCTTGCAGGAGGTCGGCAGATTCTTTCCCAACACTCGTCAAGCCACCGCAACATCGACAAAGAAGTTTTGCACCATAGGGTCCTAGCCAGCTAGGTTAGCACCTGCCTAGCTGGGAGGGGATAACTATGGGTGCAAAATCTTGCTAAAGCCTGACAGTGAGACTCGTTGCCCTGCCTGGGGCCCATGGAGATGACAGTAGAACCTGCAGCCCTGACTGGGGCCCACAGATATGAAAGTGGGACCCGCAACCCTGACTGGGGCCCACGAAGATGACAGTGGGACCCGCAGCCCTGCCTGAGGCCCACACATACTATCAGGGATTTTAAATCCCCTCGAGACTTATCAAAACTCTCGATATTTTCAAATCTCTATAAATAACAAACTCGACAAAGATTTCAGGATAAAGATCGAAGATCCATTCCGGATTCCACTTTCTGTTTTATAGAGCTTCTCGAGCCTTCTAGTGATCAGACTCTAGTCAAACTTGCTCCACCCTCTGTCTATTTGTATAAAAACTTATTGATTTGTCGAGAGTAGCTTTACTTCTTCAGAGATAGTGGATTCAAAGGTTGCGTCTTACCGCACGGAGACGTAGTCTTCAGCCAAACTTTGTCACCACCTCCTGTGTCAACTCTTCTTCTTCTTCTGCTCTCTCTCTACTCTACAGTGTATGTGTGACAACTAAGCACGCGGTAGCTCAACGCTCTACAGCGCACCACATCTCGAAGGTCAATACCTTCTATCGACTATTGGAGGGGGACCGTACGATGGCTGTAATCTCCCCCAACTCACGCCCCCACTTTTATATTGAAAATTGAGTTACACCCTTACCTTTCTAAAAATTTGACTTTACCCCCAATCCGTCACCTGACCGTCGACAATAGGGCTTATTTGGTTTGGTCGATTTTGAGGGTTTATTTGGCTCACGGTTCAGTTCAGTCGGTTTTGAGGGTTTATTTGCCACCGAACCGATCGTGTCGGTTTTGAGTGTGGCGGAATCAAAACCAAACCAACTTCGATTGATCTATTATTGAACCGACTGATACGAAATTGATTCAGTTTGGTCGATTTTGTTTTAAAGATGTGATCATGAACTAATTACCTTGATTGAGATTGTTTTTTCATTCATGACTTTCTCAATTGTGTTCATCATTCAAAGTTATTTTAAAATTAAGCCCATAAAAATTAGCATTAGCTATGATATTAATTGTATATCTCAAAAATTTTCACCAAATCATGTTTTTGTTCATGTATGTTGATCACCTGATTGGTCAATAATAGCAAATGTTCATAGTAAGCCTCTACGGTCCGGTTCAGTGTGAAACCATTTTTTTTTTATATACAAAGCCAAAACCGTAACAAAATCCTAATTTTTTAAAACATTTCAAAACCGAACCCGACTTGTACATCTAAAAAACCAACCACTAACCGATTTTCGGCTCGATTCAGTTCGGTTTTTTGACAACCAGTTAAAAGTGTTTTTTTTTTATTGACTTACACCCCCACTTTTATGTCAAAATTTGAGTTACACCCCCACTTTTAACAGGTCACTCGTGGTCAAGTGACAAACTAGATGATAAAGTTAAATTTTAAGTAGGGGTGTTGCTCAAATTTTAAAATAAAAATGGGGGTGTAAGTAAAAAAGCACTTTGTTTTTTCATTTTTTCAGCAGAGCGATCCAAGCGGCACTTTATCGTTTAAAACATGGGGCCACCCTATTAGTAGGCTTCCCTTTTTCAGTATAGCAATGTTAGATGAACACACGAACCTAACCCTTAAACAATGCAAGATTGAAAGCGATGGCTTAATAAATTTTGGATTGTACAGTATCGGGTTTTTTTCAAAATATTATTTAACTAAATAGCAGTTGATCAAAACTATTTACCAATCTAGCGCTCTGATAACCATGTGGCATGTCAACACCGTAAAGCGAGTCGTGAGATTATTTTTTTTTTCCATTTCAAGTAGAACCCGATATTTGAATTACAGGGTTTAAACCCGGTATTCTAGACACCGAGTTTAACCGAAACCCTAGCTCTTGTATAACGTTCATATACTTAGCCATTTTCTTGTTGGATTTCGGGTAAACCCGATATCCATAATATATATTGTGACTCGCTTTACGACACTGACATGCCATGTGGCTGTTAGAGCGCTAGATTGGTAAATAGTTTTGATCAACCGCTATTTAGTTAAATATTTTTTTTTAATAATATTTTGAAAAAAATCCCTAAAGAAAAACAAGAAAATATGGGTTCAAAGTCTGATCATAATTTAATGCAAACTCTACCGTCAAAAGATATTTAAAGACCGTCCTAAAATCCTCTGTTTTTTTAAGCTAGGTTGACTCCCGTCTACCACATTAATAGGGAAATATAAACGATTGAAATGCCCTCCAAATACCTATGAAGCAAATACAATCTTTCAATTTTTCGCTGTTGATCGTCGTCTACACTAGATATATTTCATATGGAGTCAGACTCGGTTCGATGGAGGAGAATCAGAACCGGCATGACAACATGACAAAGACCCAACAAAGGACCGAAGCCCTATGAAGGCGGTGTGTACTGTGGTTCGCACCATGGTGCGCCCCACTCGCACCTGGGGGGGGGGGACTGTTTCGCTCTGGGAGGGCGGTGCGCACAGCACATCTGCTTTGCACTCATGGATTTTAGGTTTGGGGGATCTCATATAAGTATGTTGGGCAGCCGCCTTTCATTGTAACATAATTGTAACGAGCGGAAACATTAATGATCGAGGTCATTGGAGAGGGTTCTAGATTGGCGGGAAGAGGAGAAGGAGGCGACGGTTGATCAAGAAGGAGTCGTGGTGATTGTAATCCCTTGTAGGCGAGAATGAGACTTGTTCCTTCCGATCCAATTCTCCAATATAGTGAAGCAAAGGGTCTCGAGGCAGGACGTAGGCAAGATTTGCCGAACCTGGGCAAATTTGTGTGTCTTCTCTTGTTTCTTCCTTGCATCTATTCTCTCGTGGTACTTTTCTCATTTGGCTGTTTTTTCTTCCGTTGATCGCTTGCATAATCTACAATAAGATATACGGTTTTAGCACACACAAGTTTAAATGCATTAAAAGCTCGTTCACTTCTATAAAATACGACGTCGTATGTGTCACACCTGAAGATATACCTCAATAATAGTAATATACGTTGTAAGATAATAACATTGCGTTTGAATAACAATAATTTAGGTTGTGAGAGCATAAATATATGGTTTTAGGATGCATATACTTAAATTCATTAAATGCATGTTCACTTACATAAAATATGGAGAAGGTGTTATCTCTGAAGACAAGTCTCAATACCATTAATATATGTTGTAAGATTACGGATCCAATCGTGGGTGCTTCTATAGGAAGGATCATTGTACCTAATCTTATGCCTTGGAGGGCAATGATGTTTTTCGCTTGCCTTTGAAGAAGATAATAACAATACGTCTGAATAATAATAATATACGTCATGAGAGCATAAAAATATATACAATTTTATGACATACAAGCTTAATGCATTAAATACTCGTTCACTTGCAAAAAATAAGACGGATGTGTCATGCCTGAAGATTGATCCCAATAAAATTAATATATGTTGTAAGACATTTATAATACGTCTACATAACAGTAATATATGTCGGAAGATAATAAAAATACAATTTTAGAAACGGACTATGTGAGGCGATGAGCAATGGTAGAAAATTGAGAGATTGTGTTTACGTGTTACATCACATTAAATGCTTCATATTTTTTGTAAAATTAGAACGGAATATGTTCAACCACAATCAGTGGTGAGAATTTGAAAGATTACGTTTGCTCCACAACTTTTTGTGGGGTATTTTTGCTATTTTAAATTTGTATGTTAGTGTGGTAGACGAGGATATTTGGACTTGGCTTTTAAAATACAGAATTTTGAAAAGGGCTTTAAATATCATATGACGGTGGACTTTTTATTACATTGGGGTTAGATTTTGGACTCCGAATTAATTCTTTTCTAAAACAATAAGACTTGCATGAAACTTTTCACTTTACCAAAGAAAATCAGAAAATTTTGGTTTATAGAACATATGGATTGTTGGCTACATGATCAACAAAGAGGGTAGGGGTTGTTAATTATGTCCTTCTATTAAAAATTACTGGCATTTTCTGTGAATTCTGACCATTTTTTCCCCCCCTCTATTGATAGTTGTATCTTTATATTAGTTAGCTAGCTCAGCTAGTAAAATATCTTGGTGGTTGTACCAAGCAAGTGAGATTGAATCCCGTCGTCATGAATAAATATTGGGTTTAGTCACACTTCGGCTAGGGGGTTGGGCGGTCTCTGTCTTCATGTACCCTCTGTGGGTCTCCCCTTACGATCCGGGTTTTGGGGCGAGAAGATATCTAACAGTTATATCATAAGGAGGTTTTGCCCAACCTAATTTCGAGAGAGATCAAGTTGTCCCTCTTTTCATATTCCACACAAAAGGAGGGTCGTCAGAAGTCTGTCCTGGAGGGGGACTCGAACTTTATCTTGCCCTAACCTTGTGTGAGGGAAAGATTGTTGGGTTTAGTCTCACGTCGGCTAGGAGACAGGGTGTATTCATATATCCTTTATGGACCTCCTCTTGCGATGTGGGTTTTGGGGTGAGAGAGTATCTAGCATAAATAACCGGTACGGGCATCACAACCATCCTCGGATGGATGCGATGGCCAATGGATTTCTCAAAAAATAAAAAAGATTAATTAATTTCTTGCATAAATCATGTGTTTATCATCCAAAAGCTACAGTAACTGTAACCTCTAATGAGGTTAAGTTGGTGGGTGAGCGGTCGAGATGGACTGCTCCAATTATGAATTTAGCGGGGCCCGCATTGGTATATGTTTGGTTCCAACAATTAAACATTAAAATTTGACTAAGCAATTTTTAGATATGATTAGGTCAAAAACTGCTCACCATATTGGTGGAGATGAACCACTACCCCTAGTTTCCAATCCCAACTGGTGGGAAAGTTATTTATCATCTCATTGCATTCAAGTTCCACAGTCAGCTGTCTCTCTCCTCGCACAACCTTGCTTTATTATAATTAAAATAAAATATATGTGTGTATTTTAGGGTTAGCAATGGGTTGTGTTCGGATCGTGTCCAGAACCATAAATTCAGACCCAACCCATTTAACTAATTGTGTCTAGATCCTAAATCCATACCCAACGAGTTTATATACGGGTAGACCCATTAAGATCCGTTAACATATCCATTCTTTGATTTTTTTTTTTTTTTTAATTCTATATTTCGTTGTAACTCTCCATCCGTGGGTGTCCTAATCACAGCCTTCTGTTGCACCAAGCGTAGATCAGTGAATCACATTAAACCCGGACGTCAGATTAACTGGCTAAGTGATATTGTGATCGGGCTCAGCGTAGACCCGTCCCAATACGACACGACCCATTAAATTTTAAACGGATCTTAAACAGGTTGAACAGGTCGGAGACAAAATCCGGACTCGACCCATTTACTAATCTGGTTTGCCATGTCGGCTCTAAAATTGACAGCCCTAGTGTCTGTATATATGACCAATCTGCTTAACAAATTCTATTTATTTGCTTTAAGATCATTGTCATTCAGTGGGTTGATCATATGATCGATCAGCTGAGTTGTGATAATGATTGGCTAAGATTTCCGGGTGTGTCCAACCAGAGAAGGCGATGAGTTTGGATGGCGACGATCGTTTTACGACGAAGAAAGCAAGTTAGGTGGTCCAGCACTAGTGGTTGGAATGTTGCTAGCTACCCCATATATAGCTCAGCTGGCTGACACTGACAAGGATACTTACTCGTGGCTGGTTGACAAGAACAAAGACAACCTCATGTATGTCTCATGCATGAGTGTTCATTGCATCCGCCTCCTCATCGACCAACATTACACTGAAATCTAGGGATCGATGCCTTAGCTAAGCTCTTGTTTGATAACGCTGAAACGGGATCCGTGGACCCGCATTTCAAAGTTTTATCAGATTTTGCATGTTTGATAACACTGAAATAGTTTCGTCCGGATCCTCTTGTCTTCAAAATCATAGAAAAATCCATCTCATCCCGAGACTCGAATGCACTTTTCTGTAAAATCTACTGCAACGTTGTATATTTCGGTAAAACAACCATCCGCATGGATTTCCGAACCAACATTATCAAACAAGGTGCAAGTTAGAGAAAATTAGGGGTGGCAATGGGTCGTGCCGGGTCCGATTTGTCTCTTTCGGGTCGTATCCAAAACCCTTAGATCCGGACCCAACCCGTTTAATTAATAGTGTCTAGACCCTAAACCCGTACCCGACCCGCTTATAAACAGGTAGACCCGATAGATCCGTTTACCACACGGGTCAATTCGGTTGACCCGATTCGACCCAATCCAACTCGACCCGACCTGGCTCGATAAGACCCGCTGATACTACATACTACAGTATAGGAATACGGGTAGACCGAACCCGACCTGACCCGACCCAACATGACTCGTTGAATTTCAAACGGGTCTTCCCGGGTCTACCGTGTCCTGACCCTAAACCCGGACCCGACCCATTTATTAAACCAGTCTATTGTTTACGACCCGAACCTGTTTAACCCAGACACACTAACTTTGTGTTTGATCGTGTCGGATCCAGAAGAGAGTTGGCAAAGTGGCACAGTTTGCATCTTGTGGTCATGGGTTCGATTCCTACTCCTCTTGAGTTACCTAGGAGGCTAGGACGTAGTGAATCTTCCGAGTGGGTGGTTCAGTGTGAATTTCTGAAAGGATTAGTCCAAGTCCGAAGTGGGTCATTGAATTGGGTCATTGGTAAGTTAGAATCTTCAAGTGAGGATGAATTCGTAACGAAGTGAGAGAAAATAAAATTCTAAATTACCATTCTAATTGTAAAATTGGAAGATTAGTGAGCCTATGGAGATACTTCAAAGCCTCTTTGGTCACCCAGCATCCCTGGTCTCTCTTTGGACTCACCGAATGAGGACCAAGGTACCACCCGATAAGTGAAAGATTTGAAGCTTGATATGCATGGCGGTTTGTTGAAATATTTGGCTTGAGTGTAATCAAAGAGTTTTCCATCAGAAATCTTCTCAACAATCATGCATGATCATTGCGAAGGCCATCGGTCTGCTTAAGATGTAGCAGGACAAGGAAAATCGAAGTCGGATTGACTCTAAATTGGGCGTGAGTGAGATGCACCTTTCATAGTTGTGTGTAAAAGTATTCTTTTGTGCATGTAAAGTAGGGAACAGCCCAGAGAGACTTAACACTAACGGGCAAATATTTGCTCTCCTTAAAAGAGCATCTCCGATACTTTACCAAATTTCTCCATCATATTGGCAGGGGTTGGGAGTCATCGATCAAATCCCAACGGTTATTATCCAACTCATCACAGCTTTTACTCCACATCACCAACGGGCATATTTGAAGTCCTCTCTTTAAAGCTTAGGTGTAGGACTTGAACGCTCCACATTAAATATATTTTCATCAGATTTGGTCCAGGGCTGGAATGCTCGATATCAAGTTGAACTTTTAACCAAATCCAACATCAAATTAGATGACAATTTTAATATAGGATTGGAGATGTTGTTAGCGTTAAACGAAGCTCATAATGGGGACTGGTCACTAATTTCCCAAGGGGCATCAATATTTGCATTAGAATATACAGAATTATTACATAAATTATTCGGAAAAGCAAATGTTGCATCAACATAAGAGAGAAAAAGGAGCCAATTAAGTGGAAAGAAGAAAAAGGACAATATTGCCAAATTTCTTCTGAGATTTAAATGGGTTAATCCTCACCTAATTACTTATTGATCCCTCCCCTCCTAATAACGAAAATTTTACAGCATTTACTGCCACCACTAAAAATACCCAAAGCAATGCACATTAGCGGTCCGCTACTCCGCGGTAATGTGTTTGCGCGCTTAGCAGGCGTAGAACTCCGCCAGCTCGTCGAGCGACTCGGGCTGGGGGTCCGCGTTCTCGAGCATCCACAGCAGGTGCTCGAAGAGCACCACCTCGCAGCCCACCACGGTGGTGGCGCCGCCGTCGGGCACGCCCGACCGCTCGACGAGCACCTTGAAGAGCGGGTGGTCGACGAGGTCGGAGCTGATGAGGTACCGCCGGCGGGACTTGCCGACGTACACGGTGTGTAGGCCCGACGGGACCTCGTCGCCTTGGAAGGAGGCGGCGTGCCACGTGTCGCTGCCATGGGAGGAGCTCGACGAGGATCCGCCGCCCCCGCGGCCGGAGCGGGTGATCCGGCTGGAGGAGTGCCACCTCTTTAGCATGCACTTGAGCTTGCTACCGATCTTCGCCATTCCCGGTTTCTGGTCACCTGAGGTGGTGGTAACCGTAGCGAGAGAGAGAGAGAGAGAGAGAGAGAGAGAGAGAGAGAGAGGGTGGCGGATGGTAGGGGAGAGGAAGGAGGGAGCGAAGCTTCCTCTTTAAAGACAGGCCAGGAGAGGGAGAGCGTGGGACCCGTTTTGGGGTCGGGGCCCACCTGATTGGCACGACAGGGGACGTGCGCAGTGGGGCCCGGTTACTGAGGGTAAGAACGTGGGTGTAACTGGCGGTTTGTCTTCTTCCTGTGGGGGAATGAACATTAGGTGTCACTGTAGAACCTTATGTTACCATCAGGGGAAGGAACAGATGTGGGAGTGATTGCAGCATATAGCAAATGAACAGGCTGGATGTGCGCCACCTGTACAGAATTCCACAATATGGAGCCAGGTGTGGGAATTGGGCCCCTCCGATCCGCCAAACCCGAACCCAACCCATAAGCATGCCTAAAACTGGCTAAAAACTTAGACGGATTTAGATACACTAATATGATCATATCGCAGTACAGTGGTGCAACGATTAGTAGCGCACATATAGCCACACGACTTACACTCGTACCTGCTCAAGTGCTCGACTAATCCAATAATAATCCATATAAAAATCACAAATTCATAATAGAGAAGGAGAAGTCCTAACCTACATGATCGACACCCTATATTTTTATCTTACACCCACACTCGTCTCTCTCCAACGATAGGCTTGTCAACGGATCAGAACCGGACCAGATCAGGGTTTATCCAAATCCTATTCCGATTATGTATATAACATGAATTATAATTATTATGCCTTAGATATGAATTGTAAAGTGCTGATAATAGAAACCCACAAGAGTAATATGAAGAAAACCTCTCTCTCTCTCTCTCTCTCTCTCTCTCTCTCTCTCTCTCTCTCTCTCTCTCTCTCTCTCTCTCTCTCTCTCTCTTATATAACGGAATATATATTTGAGCTGGGTCGGATCTTAATTGGATCGGATCAAGATAGATCCAAATTCGATCCGATTATTAATCGAATCGGGTTGGATCATTTTTAATCGGATCTCGGATCGAAAAACTAATACCAAATCCGGGATAATCTGATTTGGATCATGATTCGATCCATTGATAGGCCTATCCAGTGGTGCAGAGCAGTGGAGCGTCTGTCCGTGGCAATTGGCGCACGATAATTCCGTTTGTGGAGCCTCAGATCTCTCATCGTCTCTTTCCTCTCCCCTACCAACCAGGCCATTTGTCTCCTCCTAGTGTGCATCAAGTATCGTCAACTGCTTTCTGTTGATTGCAGACGACGAGCATCCCGATCGAGGCACTTTCTCGTTTTCCCATTTCGACGAGCACTGTTTTCCATTGATTGCAGCCTCTCCGGCAGGCGCAACCGTGCACATCCCCACCCGATGCACTGACTACTCCCGTTGATATCTTAACTTAGTATCTTTATTTTTAATCAAATGATTTTGACATTTTTAATTTTTTTTTCTCCATCTACATATGTTTTAAAAGTATGTCTATTTGGGCAACCTGCCCATATATTTGTAAATTGGGCAATCTGAACAATCCAAACAGGCAAGCGCGGGTTGGGCTTCCACGATTTCATTGGGCAAAACGAATTAAGGTGTGTATAGGTCGGGTTGGTTATGGGCAAGCCCTTTAACACGTCCAAGTCCCACCCCTAACCACAAGATCCAAAAGAAAAAGAAGAAAAATCTATTTAATCCAAGAGTTGTATGTTTTTTTTTTAACACTCTGAAGTGGCAACCGATCACAGCCATTTGTTACTCCCAGCCCCAGCCAGAAGTGAATTGCACTAGCATTGCAGGGAAAGGGATGGATGTGATAGATCGCCGAGTGAGGCAGGGAGTACTATTCATCTGTTGCTCAGGAAAACGCTATGTAGCCAACTCGTTTGTCAACTTCCGGTTGCCAACTTCACTTGGCACGATCACAGCCTTTCGTTGCACACAGTCTTGATCGATGAATTTCACTAGTGAGTTTCAAACTGTCAAAAATGTCTGGGGTTTGGGAGTTGTCCCTGGTGCGGGGAGCTAGAGGAGGACATCGAACATATTTTTTGGGGGTGAGGAAGGCGGAGCGATTTTGGCAGGAGATGCGTAAACTATCAGGTTTGTGATTTTATGATATTGCTCTCCTTAAACCAGGGAATAAGGAGGACAGGAGGTCAGTGCGGCCGGTCCCTAGTGAGATCATAGCGGTGGCTATGTGGCAGCTGTGGAAGATCCGGTGTGTGAAGATGCATCAGCTCGATAAGGTTGCTATACTGGAAGCGGCTCGCCAAGGATTTTATATATGTTCCACCTTTATTCGGCAATCGGTGCAGGAGGGATTGTCGGACTGCGGATCAGAGATTGAGTTTCTGGTTTGAACGGATGGATCGTTTTCGAGTAAGGAGGAAGTTGCGAGCGGGGCCTGGGTGTTGGCCACTAAAGAGGGGAGAGTATGTGTAGCTTCCTCATTCCGGTGTCAAGTGGAGAACCCTCTACAGGCGGAATTATGGGCTTTGAAAGATATCTTTGGAGAACTTTGACGGAGGAGTTGTGGGCGGGTGGCAGTTCTAACTGATAATTCGCGGGCGAGCTAAGGATGCTTTAGTTCTGGATAAAGGATGTTCAGCCGATTTGAGTCCTATAATTCAGGGTTGTCTTGTCGACTGGGATCAGCTGCAAGATGTGACAATCAGATGGGTTCCTTGTTTAACTAACAAGGCGGCGCACTGGCTAGCGAAGGAGGCTCGGATTTTGGGGCGTGAAGATTACTGGCAGACTATCGTTCCTGATGTAGTTTCCACCCTTGTCCGGGAGGATTTTCAGGTTATTATGTAATGACCAGTTCAAATTTACCTAAAAATTCAAAATGTCATTGGTGAATTTTCAAAATGTCACAAGTGATTTGCATTTAGTCAATGAGCAGCTGCCACCAGGCACACTCTGTTCCTCGAGAGTAGTATTGTTCGCTTGTCAGGGGGTGTGCATCAAACGGCTATGATCCAATTGAAATAGTATTTTTTTTAAATAAAAACCGTTCATTCAACAAAAATTGGTACAAATTTTTTTGTTGGAAAGAACCGAGCGGTCAGTGCGCGCACATGTCAGTGTATTGATACAAGATAGACCAAAAATTGAAACCCACCACAAGAGTGAGAGAAATGATCTGACACCACAGGCTGGAAGGCTTGCCTCTAAGACAAAAGGGAGGCCGGCCACTACAGAGCTAGAGGAAATATATCGGAGCACTTATTCAAACCCTTGACCAAGACCACATACTGCATATGTATTACTAACTGAGCTATCAGTAACTAAAGCTAGGGATGCTCTAGTGCTTGGGCAGAGGGAGCTCAGGTGCCATCTGCCCAATATTTATATCATGTTTGCAGGCATGGGATAAACTATCTGAGGTGACCATCAAATGGGTTCCGAGAGCATCTAATAGTGCTACCCACTGGATGACAAATGATGACAGTGTCAGGGGTAGGGGGATACGGGAATCCGAGTTCCCTCTTGTCATTACTGCCCTTGTGTACGCTACAACTCCTTGCAGGCGCTCGTGCTTCTGGAGGACCAGATTAGTCCCTCAAACCCAAGTGAGAAGGGAGAATTGGCTTCGCCTCCACGCCTTGGGATTTAATCTCATATAGGCTAGGGATGGGTAAATGGTGCCTTCATATACCCTCTAGTGAACCTTCACTTTGAAATAATCAGTAGCATCTACTCTTGACCAAACTGGAGGATTCCACTTCTTACGGTCATCTTACCAAACACAGATATCTTTTAGGTCGATAACGACTCTTTCCAGAAGCTTGATTCCACCCCAAATGTATACTTCAATTCCTCACCATCCGTCATAAGAAACAAATAAATCTATGTTGGTGAAAGCGAAGGACATGTGCATGGGAGTTGCAACGTCCATTCTTAACTGAATAATCCAATGCTAGATCGGTAGATAAACAATTAATAGTCTCCAACTGATAGCTCAGTTGGTAAGGCACATGCAACCTGTGGCCTTGGTCAAGGCTTCCAATAAGTGCTACGCCATATTTCCTCCCTCATATTTTTTTGGTGAGCTTTTCTATCTGTGGGGTTATTAAAAATCGGGACCTTCCTCTCGTCTTTATGGCGGGTTTCGATCCTTGCTCTATCTTGTGCCGAAGCACCAACACGTGATGCACTGACCACTATAGTCTAGGGGTGCAAGTTGGAATGGAAAATCTGATTCCATCCGAAACCAATCCGAAATTTTTCGATTTTGGCACCATATGATTCAATCCGAATTACGAAATTCTGATTTTCAAAAATTCTGAAAAAAAAAAAAAGATCGGAATTAGAAGGGTGCTGAGTCATTCGAAAATTTCGATTTCTGATCTGACCAAATCCCTAAATCCCAACCAAATCATACTCTTCCGTCTCTACCCTCTGTTCGACCCAACCCAACTCGGACCCATCTGAAGCAGCAGGTACTGTGCAATTTCGAAAATTTCAAAATTCTACTAAAATAAAAAGAAAAAATAAAAATTCTAAAAAATTTGGAGACTGCCGAAATTTTTCAAAAAAAATCTAAAATTTTAATATTCCAAAAAATTTCATAATTTCGAAAAATTCGAATCTGAATTGGATTTTAAATTTTAAAATTTTGGAAACGGAATTAGAATACCATTTGGAATTCCAAAAAAAATTGGAAATTTTCCGAACCCCCTATTCCGATCTGATCCATCCGAAAATCAGCCCTACTATAGTCTATTGCGATCCTTTCAAAAAAAAAAGTGACTTAAGAATAAATACAGATATTTAATTAGGATTTCTCACGTATTTATTATTAATTATTAATGATTTTCAATACTTTCGATTGTTTTCATATCCATTCTATGTTCATTGTATTTATCCTTACCTGTATTATTCCGAATCTGAACTTGTTATGTTTTTATTCCAAGTTACAAGCTTACCCACTGAAAGAAATTGCACATGCCTGGTTCTTCTGGCTAGAGCGCAACGGGCGAATCTTCTCCGACAAGATCTCCCCTAGGAGGTGGTACTGCATTGGACTAGTTCCAGCGTCAAGCTTTGGGTTTTCACTTTAGCTGGCAAGAAGCGAGACGATTTGATGGGGTTCTTTGAGGCGTTCCTATCGGCTACGATCTGATTTTATTCCTACGAGTTCTTCAATGTATCTCTTTTTCAACTTTTACTGGCCTTAATAAATTGATTGAGATCGTCCTGAACCCCCATTCTATTGAGAATTTCTCAACCAAAAGAAGAAAAAAAGAAAGAAAGAAAAAGAAGAAGAAATTGCCCTATGCACCTTGTCGGCGGAGGCATACTTGTTTATTAGAATGGTGAGGCATAATGTTGAAGATATCATTTAAAATAACAGAGCACTTTTAGCATTTTAATAAAGAGAGGAGAGAGAATTAGGTGACATATATCGTACGGTCCCGATTGAAGAGGCTCCACCTATGTCGAATGGATGGTGAGACTTTTTCTTTAAAAAAAATTTAGTTTTTTT
Organism: Chamaelirium japonicum; assembly: GCA_947650365.1. NCBI lineage: Eukaryota > Viridiplantae > Streptophyta > Magnoliopsida > Liliales > Melanthiaceae > Chamaelirium > Chamaelirium japonicum. The sequence continues at coordinate 66,888,589 of OX393558.1, read as the reverse complement.
TATGCAAGGCATTTGGCTAGATATATAAATGTTTGACATTTGGCCTTTTCCTCCAATTCTTTGCAATCACCTTGCAAGAATCAAGGGCTCCCACCTACCAACATGGCTAAATTAAGAAAAAAAAAAAGTAGAATATCTTTCGAATTGCTTGCTCATTTCAACTATTTGATTAATTACACTAGAAAGGGAACCAATGGAGCCCTCAAGATTCCCCTCAACCTCCCTTTAATTTATGGGGAAAAGGAGAGTTGAAGCTGAAAGGCATATGTTTTCTCTTTGTCAGGTTGTGAGATTTGATTCCCCAAGAGACATATATCAACATGACCAATCATGGTAGAATATCGAAGAGCTTAGCTCAACAGGTTGAGAGAAGACATAAATCAACACAAGGACAATGAAAGCCTTGATGGTGTTAGGTAGTAGCAGGACTGTTGCATCAAAGCACAGCAGATGTTTGGTCTTTGTGGCTGATGAAGCTGTATAGAAGATTAAAGGGTAGTTAGATGTAGATTAAACATAGTTGTGAGAGACAAAGACATGCTTTTGCTATTATTAGCGCACACATAAACTAAAAAATTGAAGAGGATTAGCCGATGCACCTTAAGGTGTCGCTAACGACAAGAACGAGGATTCATCAAGCTTGAATTACAACCGATTGGTTGTGGTTTATTTCTGACAATAAGTCAAATATAGTGATGAAGAAGGAGGAATCTCTGGTGATTGTGCATTAATGAAGACATTATATGATCATGATAAATCTACATGATTATGGTAAATGTATATTTTTTAGGGATATTCAATGTAGTTATATTTCCTTATTTGGGTGGCTAATTCTCTATTTATTGAGGGGCTTACAATGTAAGGTGCATGAATAAAAATTATCTTCCTCTTTCTCCCATGGAGTAGACTGCTAAGTTGAACTTGTGTTCTTGTGTGCTCTTTAGTTTCTTTATATAGCTTCTAGTGGATAGCAATGACATTATACAAATAAAGATAGAAAAACTATTCTCGTTTTGTTTTATAGTATAGCAGAAAGAATCATTATAAAGAGATGCCTATGTTCTTATCAACTCGGCGCTCACGGCTTTGCTCGGCTACTTCATTACTTTCTATCTCGTTCCGATATGGGTAGTTAAGCGCATTGATCGTATTCGGAGGGATTTTCTTTGGAGAGGCGCAGAGGGTGTTGGGGGATATTTTTCGCTGGTCTGTGTAGTTACCCTACAAGACACAGAAAGCGTGAGAATGACTGGCTCCCTTAGGAGCGCAGACCCTCCGACGCTCAAATCAGAACAGGTACGAACAGGGGAGAGCTATAGTGGTTGGAATTGGTAGGGTTTTGGGTTTCGAACATGTACTTCGGAGCCGGGGGTGGTACCTTTATAGCATTTTGCAGCCCGTCAGAGCCTGACACATGGAGGTTTTCCCACACCTTCTATGCCCCCATGTGCCAGCCCACATGGGCTCTTCATGGCCTTTGTCGTTTAGCCTGCCAGGCGGTGGTAAAGGGGGATGTACCGGTCTTGTCCTTGCTAAGTGGAGATTCCAAAAAACTCTAGTCTGGGAGGTCCTAGACCGACTTTGGCCGGCTTTTGTGGACTGCAATCGTCGTAGCTCTACGGGGGTGATGACATCTGTCGGTTCAATACTGCCTTACTCTGGGCAACCTCTGTGAGGAAGAGGGTGAGTTCTTGATCGATAAAGAGGGGGGGGACCTTCAGAACCACTTCTACCATCAACAATCGGACTCCTCGGTCGCTTGCATGATCAGGCGAGCTCCTGAGCGAGCTATGGGTGTTGGGTTTGACGAGCTCCTGAGCGAGCTGTGGGTGTTCGTAGATATCATTCTAAGTTTCCTATTAGCAAAGAGGGACGACTTCCTCCACGTGCGAGCTAGTCGCCGGGCGAGCTGTGAGCCCCAACCGCGGGTGACCTCCTCCGCGTGCGAGCTAGCCGCATGTGGTTGAGGTTAGCTTCGGGCGGACTGTTGGCACCAGCCACATGCAGCCTCTGTCCAAGGGACGCAACAATATGCCCTTGTAGGCCCTGGGCAGGCTACGAGCACCAGCCACTGGGTGACCTCTATCACGTACGAGCTGGTCGCATGTGGTCAGAGTCGGCCATGGGCGGGCTGTAAGCCACGGCCACAGGCGGCCACTGTCCAAAGGGACACAGCGATCCTCTACTGCAAGCCTTAGGAGAGCTACGAGCGCTAGCCTGGGCGACCTCTATCACGTGCGAGCTAGTCATATGTGATCAGGGTCAGCCCTGGGCGGGCTGCGACCTCGCAGTCTTTGGTTGAACGGAAGGAGGTCCAGTCTATGCGCTATAGGAAACGGTACAGCGCCCTCGCGCCTCCTGCGCTCATGAAGTTCACGAAGGCGTACCCCAAGTTGCTTCCACCCCTAAAATCTAGGGGAAGATACAGGGAGTTGTATTCCGTGGCATCACCTCCTTGTTGCTTCAGAGTCTCCCCTCGGTAGTGCTCATCGAGCAGCTCCCGAAGTTGCTCCTTGCTCAGCTTGTTCGAGAGGCTCTTGATCATGAGGGTAGTGTTCCCAGTGGCAGCTCCTCACTGCCAGTCTCCTCCTCTCTGAACTCGAAGCCTTTGGTGGGGAGCCGGAGCGGATTCCTCCTGAATCTCGGAAATGACTTCTTCCTAGTGAGCCTGCTGATCCACCATCTCGGCCTGGCTGTTGTCGTTGATTGTTCCAGGAACCATCATTACCCCCTTCTAAGGTAGTGGCTAAACAGTTGCGCTGCTCGCTCAGGAGTCTAGCAAGGTTTTCCCGCTTTAGATCGCGCTCCAGCCTGGTGGGTATCCGACGAGCTGACACGTGAGCTTGGTCGACCTCTGGGGAACTCTGCGCAAGGGGCGGGGTCTCCCTTACTTCCTGTTGAAAACTTCTTCGCCCTCATGTGGGATGGCAGCTTTGCTTCAGAGGGGGCCAGGCATGACGTTACGTGCTGGATTTGTGTGTATGACAGTCTAACTTCCGCTATTACATGATTCCGGGTGGGCTATGAGCACCAGCCATGGGGCGACCCCCTTCCGCGCGTGAGTCGATCGCACACGTCCAAGATCGGCCCCGGGCGGGCTGCGAGCCACAGCTGTAGGTAGCCTTTTGTCGAAGCTTCTATTCGCTTCCCTTTGATTCGAATCTAACAGCTCACTGTTGTCAGGAGATCCGATCGCGTACGACCGAGGCCAGTTTTGAGCGAGCGGCGAGCTCCAGCCGTTAGCGACTCCTCCGCGGTCCAAAGGACTCAATTTTCTGCTACTGCGAGCGCCGAGCGGGCTATGAGCTCCCACTGCGGGCGACCCCCTCCGTGTGTAAGCTAGTCGCTTGCGGTCGGGGTCAGCTCCGAGTAGGCTGTTGGCACAGATCACAGGTGGCCTTGGGTAGGGAGATTTAACTCCCAGTACCTCTTGAATTAGTTCTCGAGGGAGATGCTGCTCTGTCCAAAGGATGCAGCTATCCGCTACTGCAAGCGCCAGGCGGGCTATGAGCACCAGCTGCGGTGCAACCTCCTCCGCGTGCGAGCTAGTCGCATGCAGTCGGGGTCAGCTCCCAGGCGGGTTGTTGGCACCAGCCACAGGCATCCTTGTGTAGAGAGATTTGACTCGCAGTACCTCATGAATGAGGTCTCGAGGGAGATGCTGCTCTATCCAAGGGATGCAGTTATTCGCTACTGCAAGCGCTGGGCGGGCTGTGAGCACTAACCGCGGTGCGACCTCCTCCGCGTGCTAGCTAGTCGCATGCGGTCGGGGTCAGCTTCGGGCGGGCTGTTGGCACCAGCCACTGGCATCCTTGCGTATAGAGCTTTGACTCGCAGTACCTCATAAATAAGGTCTCGAGGGAGATGTTGCTTTGTCCAAGGGACGCAGCTATCCGCTACTGCGAGCACCGGGCGGGCTGTGAGCACCAGCCGCGGTGCGACCTCCTCCGGCTGCAAGCTAGTCGTATACGGTCAGGGTTAGTTCCGGGCGGGTTGTTGGCACCAGCCACAAGCGTTTTTGCGTAAAGTGCTTTGACTTGCAATACCTCATAAATAAGGTCTTGAGGGAGATATTGTTCTGTCCAAGGGACGCAACTATCCGCTACTGCAAGCACCGAACGGGCTGTGAACACCAGCCGTGGTGCGACCTCCTCCGTGTGTGAGCTAGTCGCATACGGTCGGGGTCAGCTTCGGACGGGCTGTTGGCACAAGCCACAGGCATCCTTGTGTAGAGAGCTTTGACTCACAGTACCTCATAAATGAGGTCTCGAGGGAAATGCTGCTCTGTCCAAGGGATGCAGCTATCTGCTACTGTAAGTGCCAGGCGGGCTGTGAGCACCAGCCGCGGTGCGACCTCCTCTGTGTGCGAGCTAGTCGCATACGATCGGGGTCAGCTCCGAGCGAGCTATTGGCACCAGCCACAAGCGGCCTTGCGTAGAGAGCTTTGACTCACAGTACCTCATAAATGATGTCTCGAGGGAGATGCTGCTCTATCCAAGGGAGCTATCCGCTACTGAAAGCGTCGAGTAGGCTGTGAGCACTAGCCACGGTGGGACCTCCTCCGTGTGTGAGCTAGTCGCATACGGTTGGGGTCAGTTCCGGGCGGGCTGTTGGCACCAGCCACAGGCGTCCTTCCGTAGAGAGCTTTGACTCGCAATACGTCATAAATGAGGTCTCGAGGAAGATGCTGCTCTATCCAAGGGGCGCAGCTATCCACTACTGCGAGCACCGGGCGGGCTGTGAGCACCAGCCGCGGTGCGACCTCCTCCGTGTGCGAGCTACTCGTATACGGTCGGGATCAACTCCGGGCGGGCTATTGGCACCAGCCACAGGCGTCCTTGCGTAGAGAGCTTTGACTAATAGTACCTCATAAATAAGGTTTCAAGGGAGATGTTGCTCTGTCCAAGGAGCGCAGCTATCCGCCACTACAAGCGTCGGGCGGGCTGTGAGCACCAGCCGCGGTGCGACTTCCTCTGCGTGCAAGCTAGTCGCATACGGTCGGGGTCAGCTCCGAGCGGGCTATTGGCACCAGCTACAAGCGGCCTTGCATAGAGAGCTTTGCCCTAAAGGCAAGGCTACGCCTGGGCAGATTCATATCTCCGCTCGTCGTATCACATTAAATGAGGCGCAGGGTCAAGGCTCGAGGTGTCGAATCTCATCGTGAGATCTTTGGCGCCGCGATGCCGCATGTCACTCCTTGGATGGTTAGGAGTTCGATAGAGAGGACGTTACTGGCGCCGCGTCAGTTCTCATCCACGCATGCTGACACGCATCATGCTCTGATAGGGAGGTGAAATCCATTGCATCGGCCACTACTGTGCTGCCTCGTTCACCGCGCTCGATCATTAAATGCTGCCCGATTCGTCTGTCTTCAATGCGCCTATAAATAGGGGTTGGTGAGGATTTTTACTTCTTACTACCGCAACAGCTCTCCCTTATAGCTCGCCTAAGCACCCTATTTTCCTCAAATGTCGACATCCTTCTCTATGCCCGCTCCCGTCGTCCCCAGCCCGGGAGGTGAAGCCTCAGAGCCCGCCCAACAGACGGCATTGGTCTGACTTAAAGACCCCATCGGCCTTCCAGTGGGAGATAGTATCAGGGCGGTGATCAATTTCGTCGACCAGATCCTCGTCACCGAGATGTCGCTCTCGGGGAGGCCGTCCCGGGGCACTGTCGTCTCTGTGGGACTGTTGTGGTCCAGGTTCAGGCTCCCTTTTAGTCACCTCGCTGGGGAGTTCCTAGAGCTGACGGGGCTATGCCCTGCCTAGCTCACTGGGAACTCGTGGGGCATGTTATTCGAGCTCTCCCAGCTCGAGGCTGCCCTGAAGGTGAGGATCCCCTTGAGCTATCTGCTCAAGAAGTGGTTCCTCAAGCCCAGGCCGGTCTGCAGCAATATAGGCTGCGGGGTGTTCTACCTCGCTGGGAGGTTAGGCAAGGTCCTCCCCTTTACTACGATCGAGAGCAAAGATCGCTATTGGAAGGACTATCCCTTCGTCGCCGTGGGCGGGTGGCAAGGTTCCTTCCCACCCGGGGACGCCCTCCTAGTCCGTCTTCCGAGAGATCGCCTTATACAGGGCGGGAAAGAAGAAGTGTATCGATCCCATGAGGGAACGATCACTCGACGAGGCCATCGTCTACTATCTAGGAGGGCGGACCCCCGAGAAGATCACGGCCCCAGACTTCGCTTTCCAGCTGAAGGACGAGAAAACGGGCGCCATTTTGCTCAAGCAGAAGATCACCCAGAAGAAGAAGATTGTTCCCCCGCTCAAGGAGGGAACCAGCAAGGGAGTAGAGGGCCGGGGCGACAACCCTTGAAGAAAGTCGGGCGGAAGCAGGCCTCCCCCATCTGCTTCAATGACCCTGACACCCTGGAGATGCTCAGCCAGGGCAAAGCTGATCCTCCTCTGCCACCTCCTCGTCAGGACGCCGGCACAGGCCAGCAATCAGCTCCCCCTCCCACTATCAAACGCAAGTTACAATTCCTAGAGCCTGACGACCCGAACGTCGAGCTTTTGCTGTCCATGGAGAAAGTCGAGTCTGGGATGGCTCGCATACTCATGGAAAATTTTCCTGGTGACCTTTCAGTCCCGCTCCGCGTAGTGGTACATGATAACGCCTGAGATGGAGGGCCAAGGGAAGAAGAAGAAGAAGCCGACACGGCCCTCTGCTCCTGACACACAGGCAGAGCAACGGCAAAAAGCCCTCGAGGAGGCGGGGCTAGACTCGGAGATCGAGTGGACGACCTCCGAGGATAAGCTCGAAAGCCCACGTTCTATCCCTCAAGCTGCCTCCAGCACCGCCGCCCAAATCGAGCGGCTTCCTACCCTGCCCACCTCGACTCAAGCAGAGGGGTCGGGGGTTCTACCGGGCGGAGTCCCGATGTAAACCCCGAGCACGACCACCCTAGAGGTCAGCGGGTTGGGAGCTCCCGCCTCAACAACGACCCCCGTCGCCCCCCCTCCACCCGGGTCCGTCCCGCTTAGCCTGCCTGCTACGGTGGATCCGGTTGGAGCAGGCTCCCCGGGGGATCTGGGGGACTTGGTCTACATGTCCCCCTCCTTATTGGAGATAGGCACCAAGTCCACAAGCTCGGGGTCAGAGGCTGAGGACGTGGGGGCGAGCCACCCCAACCCGAAAGATGGGGAAGGCCGCATTCAGGAGTCCCCTCCTCCGGCTCCAGCGACTGTGATGCCTGTTCCCCCCTGGTTCCTGACGGGCCAAGTGATCGGGACGCCACCCACTCCTCGGCTGAGGAAGGAAGGGCGCCCCACTATCTGCGGCAGATCTTTGGCCATAATATCTTCGCCCGAGCTCCATTCGCCTCAATCCGCGATCAGCTCATAGAGGTAACACACTCGCCTTGCTCTCAGCCTTGTAATTTTACTCCTTATATATTCACTCTACCTTTTTCTTAGGTGGAAAAGAAAAGCCAGGCTCTGGCCGAGGAGGTCACCACCGCGGGGAGGGCCCTCATCACCCTTGATGGCTCTCTGCGAGGCTCCGAATGCTAGGTGGATGAGCACATCCACCAGCTCCAACAGGAGAATCGCTGCAAGGAGCTGAGGTCGGAGGCAGAGGAGCTGCGCCAGAGGGTCGTTACCCTAGTATCGGGGCTGGCGATTGCCAAGGAGGTGAAACTCCATGCTGCCTCCTAGCTCCAAGAGGCGAGGGCGAGCCAGGAGGTGGCGACCGCAGCAAATGATGCGGCTCAGAAGGAGGCGGCTCAACTCCAGGGTGAGGTAACTGCCCTAAAGGCAGAGATCGCCGCAATGAAAGAGGTGCACGCCAAAGGCCTCCAGGCCCAGCAGAGCCGTTTCCAGGCCCAGCTGGATGAGCTACTCAAGAAAGGCTGTTGTTGCTATTGAAAAGTACAAGACTGAGAGGTCGAAGAAAAGACACCAAGAGGACGACAACAGGGCGGATACAAACAAGCCTTAAGCCCGCTTACCCTTTCCCATGTAATCCCTGCTTTGTGTAATTATCTTTCAAAGAATGAAACGATATCTTTCTTAGCTCGCCTTTCTCTGTTCTGTTTTTTCTACATATAAGTTCGCCTTTGAAGCTGTTTTAGCGATCTCGAGGATCGTACCCCAGACGAGGCATCTAATTCGCTCTAAGAAAGCTCCGATCTAAAAAAAATGTACGTGAAAAACACGATATGCATGATAAAAAAATTCGATGTGATCTCTGAGCTCGGAAAAACATAAAACCTTAAATCAAATAACTCGAAAACTTTCTATTCTCATATATTCAAGACTTTATTTTTAGAGAAAACTAAAGTGCTAGCTGCCCCATGCCTGGTTAACTCCCCCCTAAGATCCTGGTTACTGGATATGCCCTCAGCTAGACTTGGCGACCTCGCACTTGCCCGTGATTCTGCCAAGTTCGATCTTCGAGGGGTTACCAAGGGATGGTCGGGTCGCCTGAGAGGGGGGGTCACCCTTTCAGGTTTCCCTAGATTGCCCCGGGATGCTCCCGTTCATGGCATGTGAACACGAAGGACCCCGGTTATGTTTAAAGTCCCTTAGATAGCAGACTACCCTGACGATCTCAAGGTCGCTCGAGACGACCACTGAGAACCCCGGTCTGGCTTTAAGTCCGCGCAATGACGGACTGTATCTTGAAGGTGCCATGTGCAAGCTGACTGCGTCCAATCTGGTTCTTGATTACTCTCCTGCTAGCTTTCTATTTATCGTCGAGCATACTAAGAGGTATTTTATCTCAAACTTCATTCTTCATTTTCAGAATACGATTTACAAGAGGGCGCGTAGGCGCTATACATAATACTTTCAGAGATGGATGGCATTCCAAGGCCGCTCCAGGAGGTCGTCGTCCGCAGTCATCAACCGGTAGGCCTCAGATCCTCTCGCTTCGTGCACTATATAAGAGCCTTCCTAGTTTGCCGCGAGCTTTCCGGCATTGGGCTCCTGTGTATTGGCGAACACCTTTCGCATTACCAGGTTGCCTGGCTTGAATTTCCGATGGTAGAATTTCTTATCGTAGGCGCGCTTCATTTCTTGTCGGTATCAGGGGAGGTGCAAGTTGGGATGCTCCCTTCGCTCTTCGAGCTGATCGAGAGAATCGACGAGTAGCTCGTCATTGTTGACGTCGCCCGCGGCAAGCCTTCGTTCTGTTCGTAGCTTGGCTTCCACGGTTAAAATGGCCTCACACCCGTAGGCGAGACTAAAAGGTGTTTTATTTGTTGAGCAACGGGGCGTGGTCCTATAAGCCCACAGCATCCCGTCGAGCTTTCTCTCCCACAGGCCTTTCTTTCCTTCCAACCTTTTCTTCAGGTTGTCTAGAATTACTCTGTTTGTAGCCTCGGCTTGCCTGTTGCTCTGGGGGTGTGAGGGAAAATCTTCGTGCCGACCCGAAGACCTTCGCAGCACCAGTCAATTGGAGTCGAAGTTAATGTCGAAGATCGTTGGTCGATCGGTTGGTTGAAGTTGTTGCTTTTTTGATATGTAAACAGAAAAGCAATCAGAGAGAGAGAGATTTTGACACAAGAGAAGTGATCTCGGAGTTCAGCCGAAGCCTACGTCTCCGTGCTATAGGGAGCAACCCGAATTCACTAACACTTATGTTGAAGTGACCTCGACAGGCCGAGTATCACTGAAAGCTCCCTGATCTCTTCGAAAGAGAGAAGAAGATCGAAGAGAGATGGTAGATCAGAAGTTGAAAATCCCAGAGCTCTGGTTTTTAGAACTGAGAATTCGATCCATTTACATTCAAAGGCTATGCTATTTATAGGCATTCTGGGTGGCGAATGGCGGTTTCTGCTGCAGTATCTGGGGATCCTCCAGGTAAAGTTGCGGGCCCCGCGGTTGTCTTCGGGGGCCCACCAGGCAGAGCCGGTGGGTCTCGCTGTGGTATTTGTGGGCCCACCAGGCAGGGCCGGTGGGTCCCGTGGTAGTCCTCGTGGGCTCACCAGGCAGGGCCGGTGGGTCCCATGGTAGTCCTCGTGGGCCCACCAGGCATGGCCGGTGGGTCCCGCGGTAGTCCTCGTGGGCCCACCAGGCATGGCCGGTGGGTCCCGTGGTGGATTCATGCCAAAATTTGCACCCACAGGGGGTATCTCGGCGAGGAGAATCTCAGGTTTACTCCATATTCGGCACAAAAGCTTTTAACCAAGCGATTGTCGAACTGGCGACCGTTGTCAGTGATAATTACCTGGGACAGACCGAATCTGCAAAAATATTCTTCCAAAGGAAGTATTTTACTTGCTTTTCGTCGATCTTGGCCACGGGACAGCTTCCACCCATTTGGTGAAGTAGTCCGTGGCTACCATGACAAACTTTCTTTGTTGTGTCGATACAGGGAAAGGTCCTACTATGTCTAGCCCCCATTGTTGGAAAGGCCAGTGGCTCACCAAAGGGTGCAGCTCTTCTGCGGGCATATGGTTGACTGTGGCATGCTTCTGGCACTGGACGCACCTTTGGGTGACCTTCAAAGCGTCTTGCTCGAGGGTGGGCCACCAGTATCCCTGCTTCCTTACCTTCTCGGCTAGAGATCGCCCACCGGCGTGATTATCGAGCTCGCCGGAGTGGATGTGACCCAACACTTCATCGTCTTCTGGGGCTCCATACATCTGAGATTAGGCCCACCGAAGGACTTTCGGAAGAGATGGTCCCAACGAATGAGATAGCGGCCTGCACGATTTCTATTCGCCAGGCTTCTTCTCTGTCATCGGGGAGCTCGCCTTTCTGAAGGTAGCGAATGATCGGCGCGGTCCAACCGACGGGTATTACCACAAATGTGGTTTGATTTACTGCATTCTCACCAAGTTAGATCCGGGGGCGGTCTTGCACTTCGATGATTATCTGCCAAGCTTTGGGACTTCCTAGTAGGGAGGCCGCGTTGGCTAGGGCATCAGCCCTTCTATTGTCGGATCGGGGGATTTGCTCGAACAAAATCCTCTTGAATTTTGCGGCATTGCCTTTCACCAGGTCCATGTAACTCGCCATTCGCATGTCTCGTGAGGCGTAGTCACCATTGACTTAGTAAATGATCAATTGGAAGTCACTAAAGATTTTCAGCTTTCTGACACCAACCTCTCCGACGAGCTCTAAACCCGCTAAGAGCGCCTCATATTCTGCTTCATTGTTGGTGATGGCGAAATCAAGCCGAATGGATTTCTCAAGAATTATCTTTTGGTGATCACTGTGACCTCGACTCCTACTCCGGATGCGTTGGACGAGCCATCGATGAAAAGCTCCCAATCTTCAATAAATGCTACCTCAGCTTGGCACGATTCCCCTGGTTCACCTAGAAACCTTGCCTTCCCAGGGTATTCCTCAAGCGAGAAATCTGCCAAAAAATCGGCAAGAGCCTGCCCCTTTACTGCAGTTCGAGGAACGTACTCCAGTCTGTAAGCGGCGAGCTCGGCCGACCAACGATAAAGCCTTCTGGCCACCGAAGGCCTTGAGAGCGCGCTCTTCAAAGGGTGCTCCGTAATGACTTTGATGGAATGCGTCGAGAAGTACGGATGAAGCTTCCTCGCGGTTAAGACCAAGGCCAGAGTGACCTTCTCGATTGGTCAGTACCGGAGCTCGGCAGGGAGCATGGTGTGGATTCTAGTTTTGCTTCTTCCACCACAAGGACCCCGCTTACCGCATTCTCGGTGACAGAGAGATAGACGCCGAGCTTGTCTCCCTCTTTGGGTGCAGCCAAAATGAGAGGGCTAGCCAGATAATCTTTGACTTTCTTGAACGCGAGCCCACACTTCTCATCCCAGCGGACATCGGCTCCCTTGTGAAGCAGTTCGAACAAAGGTCGGTAACTGTCGGAAGATTTTGAGATGAAACGATTTAATGTCGCAATTCGTTCGCTCAGCCTTTGGACCTCTTGCCGTGTCCTCGGTGAAGGCATCTCGATGAGCGCTCTGATTTGTTCGGGATCGGCCTCGATCCCACGATGGGTGACCAGGTATCCCAAGAACTTTCCAGAGGTCACTCCGAATGCGCACTTCGCCGAGTTCAACTTCATTCGGAATTTCCTCAAGACGTCAAAGACTTCTCTAAGGTCGACGACATGCCCTTCCCGCTATTGACTCTTCACCAAGAGGTCATCTACATAAACCTCGATGTTTTTGCCAATTTGATCTTTAAACATGCGAGTGACTAACCTTTGGTAGGTTGCTCCGGTGTTCTTGAGCCAGAAAGGCATCACCCGGTAGCAGAAGAGCTTCTGGTACCCCGCTCCAGAATAGAAAGTGATATTCTCCTGATCGTCGACGTGGAGGCGTATTTGATTGTATCCAGAATACCCATCCATGAAGGAGAGAGCCCGGAATCCGACGGCCGCATCAACAAGAGCTCCGATCCTTGGGAGCGGGAATCCATCCTTTGGGCACGCTTTGTTGAGGTCAGAGAAATCCACGCACACCCTGACAGCTCCACTCTTCTTTGGTACCGCCATGATGTTGGAGATCCACTTAGGGAAGTGCGCCTCTAGGATGAAGACCCCGCTTCAGCTTCTCTACCTCTACCATGACTGCAACGGCCTTAGAGGCAGGGATGTGCCAGGCTTTCTGTTTAACCGGAGGGAAGTCGCGCAAAGTGTGTAAATGATGGCAGGTGATCTCTGGGTCGATCCTAGGCATGTCGGCAAAGTTCCAAGCGAACATGTCGCGGTAATCTTTGAGAAGTTTTGACAAAGAGGAGACCTCCACTTGGGTCAATGACGTCCCAAGGTAGGTAATTCGGAATCCTATCATCTCTGATATCGATCTCTTAGAGGAGCTCCGCAATAGGGGACTTCCTCAGCACAGCGTCCACTGGGTGACCTTCCGCACCATGCTCTCGACTAACGCGACTTCCACCCGGGCGGCCTACCCGCGGGGGTGAAGTGGGTTCTCGCAAGATGGGAGAGTCGTTATTGGATTATTCGGAAGCTCGCACGGAGTGACAGTTAATTGCTAGGAGGGTGCTGGCCTCTTCATCTCTGAGGTGATGAGGTGGTGAACGTCCTGCTCGCATCTGGTAGCAGCGACTTGATCACCCCGGATGACCATAACCCCCGTTGGAGTTGGGAATTTAAGGGCCTGATGATTGGGTGAGGACACCGTATTCATCTACCTCAACCAAGGTCGCCCAAGGATGGCATTGAAGGCAGACTGCCCATCGACCACAACAAAGCGGGTTTGGCGAATCTCAGGGCCCGCCGTCACAGTTAGGGTGATCTCCCCTACTACTTTGGTGACCTCACCCATAAAGTCGCTAAGGGAGCCCGTCGATGGGGATAAATCATCTTGTCACAACCCCATTCGTTGGAAAGCCGACAAGAAGAGGATATCCACGGCACTCCCAAAATCTACTAAGATACGCTGTACTTCTATATTAGCCATCATAAGGCATATGACGAGGGGGTCGTTATGTGGGGTAACGACCCCGACCATATCGTCTTCTGAGAACCATAAGAAGTCGCGAGCTTCTAATCTTGGAGTTTGAAGCAAAGTAGGGATTAGGGAGATTGGGTGCACCTTTTGTGTCCGCTCCACCTCTCTCACTTGCCGTCGAGTTTTGTTGCTAGACCGCGGCTCGCCCAGGCACCCGGTGATGGTGTGGCAGATCGTGGGCTCGCCTGGGGGAGGTAGCGGTGGAGCGGGCTCTACTGGTCCAGGCCGATCTCCTTCTCGAGGGACTCACGCGGGGACTACTTCAAATCGCCTCGGTGGCGAAATGAATTGGTCCAGATGACCCAGACCGACGAGGTCCTCTATATGGTTTTTAAGAGCGTGGCATCGATTGGTGTGGTGCCCGGTACCTCTGTGGAACGCGCACCGCCAGGTGTTGTCGGTGGAGCCAGGCTCACCCTGCTGAAGAGGCGGGGGGTATTGGATGAAAGGCTCGCTCCGGACTTGGTGCAGTATTTGCCCAAGAGAAAGGGTCCTCACAGTGAAATCCTGCTCTCTCGGGCCAGAAGACAGGCGCCAATTTGCCATCCTCACGGTTGCCACAATCGAAACCTCTGTAGGTAACACAGCTGGCGTTGTTGGTGGGTTGGGTGCTGGCACCGTTGGAGGCATCTCACGTCGTTCCACGGCTTTAATGACTTAAGGTCGCAAAGCGGGCAAAAGCCGCTGCTCGATCGTCTTTCCCTTTTGGTCAAGCACCATATCTTCAAGCTTGATGTGCTGCTGGACAAGGACAAAGAGCTCGACCATTGTGCGAGGATCGGAGATAAAGGGCGCATCGTGGAGCTTGCTCCCCTCAGGAAGCGCGCTCCTGAAGGCACTCACTGCCGTGCGGTCTTGCCCAGCTGAGTCCTCCAGGGCAAGGTAGGCACTTCGAAACCGCGTCGAGAAGCACCGAAGGGTCTCTCGAGCCCCCATGGTCAGGGTGAACAGCGACTCGATACTCTTTGGGGGTTGGCAATTGCAACGGTATTGCTCGAAGAACAGCCCAGAGACCGTGGGGAAGTTCGGAATGGAACATGAGGGCAGCTTGTGAAACTAGTTCAAGGCGAAACCGGTCAGACTGCTAGGAAATGCGCGGTACAGGACATGATCTTAGTCCGGAAAGAATAGCAACTTACGGTAGGCCAAGAGGTGGTCCATGGGATCTTGGAACCCGTCGAATAGCACGAACTTTGGCAGGGTCCAGTGCTGATGAAAACCCCTTGGTGAACTTCACTCATGAACGGCGAACTTCCTCCACAGGCGATGAGGTCTTCCAAGAGGTCGATGAGAATACTAGGCGGCTGCCAGCGTCCGGGGGGACCCCCCCAAAATGGCTGCGCAGGCCTTAGACGATCGTGCACACTCCCTCTTGGTCGATCAAGGCCCTCGCTGTGGTGGTGCTCGTAGTGGCCACTATGTCGCCTCTCGGATAGCGGCCTTGGCGCCGGGGTTGGTCGATAAGAGGTCGTCGCCTCTTAAGCCTCCGTACGAGGTAATTCCTCGATGGGTTCTATCTCGCGCCGATGGCGCGGGTTGCGGTCCCGCCCTTGAGACCTTGCCTCTGACTCGTCCGAGTTTGCTCTTGTGCTCCATCGACGAGGAGGGAAAGTTGGGGGGGTTGCCCTGTTGCTGGATCGTTGGGTCATGAGCCGTTGTAACCGCTCAAGAGCGGTCCCTTTCACCTTGCGCGCGACTACGTCCTCCGTAGGGGGCTCCTGCCAGGATGTCCACCGTGTCGGCGCCAATGAAGGTTAATGCGACTTCGAGACAAGGGGAGGTCGCGCAGGGAGAGCAATCCCCGCTGACACTCCCGGACGCTGGGGAGAGACCGCTGATCCTCCCTTCCGCGAGCCAATCCAAGGGGAGAGATTAGCCCTTTGGTTTGCCATCGGAACCTGGCGTAGTCGCGCCAGTTCGTCCATAATGGCCCGCTGAGTAGCCAACATCTCCAAAAGGAGTTGGTCATTGAGCAGGACAGGGGGCTGGGGAGCTTTGGTAGGTGGCCCACTACGTATAGACCCCACACGGGTCCTAGCCCGCCTCTCTCCCCTTGTAGCCAGAGTCATCCCGGTTTCTCTGGAGAAGCATGGCATTTAGCCATATGGTTGTGAGCATTCTCGTAGGAACTAGTCGAAATATCCCACAGATGGCACCAAATGTTGGGGGATATTTTTTGCTGGTCCGTGCAGTTACCCTGCAAGACAGAGAAAGCATGAGAACAACTGGCTCCCTTAGAAGTACTGACCCTCTGACGCTCAAATCAGAACAGGTACGAACAGGGGAGAGCTGTAGTGGTTGGAATTGGTAGGGTTTTGGGTTTCGAACCTGTACTTCGGAGCCAGGAGTGGTACCTTTATAGCCTTTTGCAGCCCGTCAGAGCCTGACATATGGCAGTTTTCCTGCACCTTCTATGCCCCTATGTGCCAGCCCACATGGGTTCTTCATGGCCTTTGTCGTTTAGCCTACCAGGCTGTGGTAAAGGGGGATGTACCGGTCTTGTCCTTACCAGGTAGAGATTCCAATAAGCTCTAGCCTGGGAGGTCCTAGACCGACTTTGGCCGGCTTTCATGGACTGCAATCGTCCACGTAGCTCCACGGGGGTGATGACATTTGTCGGTTCAATACCGCCTTACTCTGAGCGACCTCTGTGAGGAAGAGGACGAGCTCCTGATCGATAAAGAACAGGTACGAACAGGGGAGAGCTGTAGTGGTTGGAATTGGTACCTTTATAGCCTTTACTTCGGAACCAGGAGTGGTACCTTTATAGCCTTTTGCAGCCCGTCAGAGCCTGACATATGGCAGTTTTCCTGCACCTTCTATGCCCCCATGTGCCAGCCCACATGGGTTCTTCATGGCCTTTGTCGTTTAGCCTACCAGGCTGTGGTAAAGGGGGATGTATCGGTCTTGTCCTTACCAGGTAGAGATTCCAAAAAGCTCTAGCCTGGGAGGTCCTAGACCGACTTTGGCCGGCTTTCATGGACTGCAATCGTCCACGTAGCTCCACGGGGGTGATGACATTTGTCGGTTCAATACCGCCTTACTCTGAGCGACCTCTGTGAGGAAGAGGACGAGCTCCTGATCGATAAAGAAGGGGGGGGGGACCTTCAGAACCGCTTCTACCATCAACAGTCAGACTCCTCAACTGCTTGTATGACCAAGCGAGCTCTTGAGCGAGCTGTGGGTGTTGGGTTTGACGAGCTCCTGAGCGAGTTGTGGGTGTTCATAGATATTATTCTAAGTTTTCTATTAGCAAAGAGGGGCGACCTCCTCTACGTGTCAGCTAGTCCCCGGGCGAGCTGTGTGCCCCAGCCATGGGTGACCTCCTCCGCGTGCGAGCTAGTCGCATGTGGTCGAAGTCAGCTCCGGATGGACTGTTGGCACTAGCCACAGGCGGCCTCTGTCCAAGGGACGCAACAATCTACCTTTGTAAGCCCTGGGCGGGCTACGAGCACCAGCCGCTGGGCGACCTCTACCACGTACGAGCTGGTCGCATGTGGTCAGGGTCGGTCCTGGGCGGGCTGTAAGCCACGGCCACAGGCGGCCTCTATCCAAGGGGACGCAACGATCCTCTACTGCAAGACTTGGGAGAGCTACGAGCACTAGCCCTGGGCGACCTCTATCACGTGCGAGCTAGACACATGTGGTCAGGGTCAGCCCTGGGTGGGCTGCGACCTTGCAGTCTCTGGTTGAACGGAAGGAGGTCCAATATCTGCGCTATAGGAAACGGTACAGCGCCCTCTCGCCTCCTACGCTCGTGAAGTTCACGAAGGTGTACCCCAAGTTGCTTCCACTCCTAAAATCCAGGGGAAGATACATGGAGTTGTATTCCGTGGCATTGCCTCCTTGTTGCTTCAGAGTCTCCCCTCAGCAGTGCTCGTCGAGTAGCTCCTGAAGTTGCTCCTTGCTCAGCTTGTTTAGGAGGCTCTTGATCATGAGGATAGTGTTCCCAGTGGCAACTCCTCCATTGTCAGCCTCCTCCTCTCTGAACTCGAAGCCTTTGGCGTGGAGCCGGAGCAGATTCCTCCTGAATCTCGAAAATGACTTCTTCCTAGTGAGCCTGCTGATCCACCATCTCAGCCTGGTTGTTGTCGTTGATTTTTCCAGGAACCATCAAAGGGCTTATCCAGGTTGTATAATATGGAAGGTAGTCTGCAAATTCAATGAACAAAGGGGCCTTGGTGTTTTAGATCTTCATGATTTCAATAGAGCAATGCTTGGGAAGTAACGGCGGAGACTTCAGGTTGATTGTGGAGACTCTTGGAGTGCAATTGTTCAGGAGCATTACTTTTGTCACACCTTCTCACTACAGTCCCGGGGGAGGAGTTTTAGGCATGTTTCTCAGTTTTGGCGTGGGGTATTGCATACCTTCGACGTTTACCTTTGTGGGTGTTCCTTTTCCATAGCCAATGGCAATGATTTTAGATTTTGGCTGGATTGTTGAACCGGGGAATTACCACTTACTATTATATTCTCAGACCTATTTGAGATGGCATTGGCTTCTGATGCTTCGATCCAATCCTAATGTGATACTCGAGTCTAGGTTTTGGCAGGTGTCCTTCTGGAGGGTGATCTCACAACTCTTTTCAATCGATGCTGCTAGAATTGTATAAGATTTTAAGCCACTTCTCGATTTTTGGGTGTGAGGGACTCTGTTCATTAGCGTTGGGACCGAGGAGGTAGCTTCTCTGTTTGCTCGTTCTACAGATTCATAAATAATGGGGGGTTCGTTTGCCCAGTGATGGTCTATTTGTGGAAGGTGAGGGTCCCGTTAAAGGTTCACATCTTCATATGGATAACACTTAAGGACCGCATTCTAATGTGGGTTAATCTTCAATGGAGTAGGCACCCAGGCATTGCAGATCTGTCTTCTCCTTACTACGACTAGCTCGAGAGAGACCATAGATCACTCATATGTTACTTCATTGTCCGCTAGTGATGGAGATGTGAAGACCAACAACCAATAGCCAAGGCTCCTAAGACGGGGAAAGCCAAGATGAATGAGGTGAACTGAGGTGCGGTGAGGTGTAACAAGCCACGAATTAGTCCCACATCACTTGTAAAGAAGGAGATTTTGGGCTATAAACATAATATTTCATCCCAAACAGATTTGATGCATTTTAAAACCATGAGCCGCTGTGGATCTCATAAGAAATCCATAGTTAAGCATGCTTGGGTGAGGGCAATCCAGGATGAGTGACCTCCTGGAAAGTCTCGTGCAAGCATGAGCAAAGCAAACAATATCATGTCTGTATGGGACGAGATGCTACAAAATGGTATCAGAGCCAAATATCCTTACGATGGGAGGTGTAATCCCACACTAGGACGTTTGCCCTTAAAATGGGTGGATTATAAGCCTAAGATCGAAGAGCCAATAGCTAATAGTCATGACTTTTGAGGTGGGGAAAGCCAAGATTGATGAGGTGAGGTGAGGCGTGGTGAGGTGAGGTGTACAAGACCACAAATTAGTCTTAAATCACCTGAAGAGAAAGAGAATGAGATTCTGGACTATGAATATAATACTCCATCCCAAATAGATATGATACATTTTAAAACCATGAATCGCTGTGGATCCCATAAGAACTCCATAGTTAAGGATGCTTAGGCAAGAACAATCCCAGGATGGGTGATCTTCTAGGAAGTCCTTGTGCAAGCATGGGCAAAGCGTACAATATCATGTCTGTATGGGATAGGATGTTACTGTTGGAATTGGTGAGATCTTCAGCTCATAAAAACCTATAGTTTAGCTGTGTATGGTTGATAGCTTAGGATTTCATCTTGGTACGTGCCCTAGTACATGTTCTGATTACCGAATAGAGAGCCATGGCTATATGGTAATCCACTTAAGGGAAAGACTCAATGGATTGGTCTCATGTAACCTAAATACGTTCACAACTCTGATTAGGGTTGGTCGTTCTATCAGAATAAGCTGTTGGGATGACAGAGCGTAGGTATCTCCACTATGATAATTATCAGGCACAGTGTTTGTGGCCGAACGAAACCAATACGGTGCACAGATCGGTGAGTAGACACCAATGCACTAAGCCATGTTTTTGCTTAGCGTAAAACGGTCATAAACACTGAGGAGCCACGTCTGGTGGGCTAACCAATTGTGTGGTGCTTTGGCACACCAATATATGAGAGTCTAGTTATATGACCCAAAACCACGGTGTACTGGGTTACCCGACTGACATCACATCAGCGTGTCACTCTTGCAGGCCATCCACACCCTTAACGGGAGGTGTGTTCCTTGGTCTGACCTACGTCCTATTAAACCCTAGCCAGATGGTTATCAGTTGAACTGTTGACCGGATCTGGTTACTCGGTAAAGTAATTGGACGTACGATGTACATGATCAACCTAGAAGGAACCAAGTCATATTAGCACTCGAGTCTAACGGTAGTCTCCACTACTCAAGTCACGTCATGGCACCAAGTGGAAACAACGAGTTTACTACTACTAAGCAGATAGCAGGGGTATACGAGATAATATAGTAAGTCTAGGAGAATTGGAGTGTAGCCTGCGTCGCCCTCTGGGTGGCTTAACTTGGACTCAGAGGATCAATGGTACACTCGGGTAGTGTGTCGATCGAGTCCAAGTTGGAAGCCATGAACCCTGATCCCTGAAGGTTCCACCTTATCCACATGATGTATAGTACTTGAATCATTTCCTCGATTCACAAAACATAGTTAGAGGAAGTAATTAGTCAACCCTAATAACCCTACACTTCGTGTGTGCATTGCACTAGAGCACGGTAGATGTGTAGGTGTATGTGTGTGCTAGGGGAAATCCCTGAGTAGTATGGAGACACACGCAGTCATCTCCTTACCTGTGATGACCAAGATGCAATAGGCCAAGAGCTAAGACTCTTGAGGCTGGGATGCTAAGATGGGGTGAGGTGAGGTGTACAAGGCCACGAGTTAGCCCCATATTGCCTGGAGAGAAGGAGATCCTGAGCTACTTATATAATTTCCCCTCCCAAACATAGAAGACGCATTTTAAAATCGTGCACCGCTACGGATTTCGTAAGAACTCCGTAGTTAAGCGTGCTCGGTTGAGAGCAGTACTAGGATGGGTAACCCCCTAGGAAGTTCTTGTGCGGGCACGGGCAAAGCGGACAATATCTTGTGTGTTTGAGGTGGATGTTACAAAATGGTTTCAAAGCCAGTTCTCCTCGCAATGGGGGGGGTCTAACCCTACACGAGGACGTGTAGCCCTAAGGGGGGTGGATTGTGACGACCAAGATCCAATAAGCCAAGAGCCAAGAGCCAAGACTCCTGAGGCTGGGATGCCAAGATGGATGAGGTGAAAAGATGCGTTTTAAAATCGTGCGCTGCTACAGATTTCGTAAGAACTCCGTAATTAAGCATGCTCGGGCGAGAGCAGTACTAGGATGGGTGACCCCCTGGGAAGTTCTCGTGCGGGCACTGGCAAAGCGGACAATATCTTGTGCGTTTGGGGCGGATGTTACAAAATAGTATCAGAGCCGGTTCTCCTCACAATGGGGGGGTCTAACCCTATACGAGGACGTATAGCCCTAAGGGGGGTGGATTGTAACGACTAAGATCCAATAGGCCTAGAGCCAAGAGCCAAGACTCTTGAAGCTGGGATGCCAAGATGGATGAGGTGAGGTAAGGTGTACAAGGCCACGAGTTTTTCCCATATTGCTTGGAGAGAAGGAGATCCTGAGCTACTTATATAATTTTCCCTCCCAAATATAGAAGACACGTTTTAAAATCGTGCGCCACTACGGATTTCGTAAGAACTCCGTAGTTAAACATGCTCGGGCGAGAGCAGTACTAGGATGGGTGACCCTCTGGGAAGTTCTCGTGCGGGCATGGGCAAAGCGGACAATATCTTGTGTGTTTGGGGCGTACGTTACATTACCTTAGTGGGCTTCGCTACACGGGTGCGATGCACCGATTCGTGTTGCGAGTTGATTGGTTAACTTCACTAGGGGCACCCTAGGTGTTTAGTAAGGGCACCTCGGTAATAGTGGAATCACTAGTCATAACCCATGTAAGTGTGTCATGCGAGTTCCCGAGCAAGAGGGGCAATCAACTAGTGGCGTAGGGGTATTTTGGAAAACCAAAATACCACCATACCCTAGCTTGGCCGCCGCTAGCAAGTGGGGACACACATGGGCCGCCCCCTCCCTAGCTTTTAGGAGTTACTAGCAAGCTTCAAAGGGAGGGGGCCTAAGTTAAAGGAGCTTTTACTTTTAGGGTGCTGGCTTTGAATGGCAACAAGGGGCCGGCCTTGTGCTACACGCAAGGCGAGAGGGGGACAAAGGGGGGGCCGACCACAACTCCCATATACAAGGTATGGGTGGGCCGGCCCTATATATAGATGAAGGGGAAGGGCGGCAGCCTCTCTTGATGATACCCTAGACGCCCCCCTTATCTTCTTCGCCTCTCTTGTCTTCAACGCATGTACACAAGGGTTTTTGATGTGGCTCTTCTTTCTCTCATGGTGAATCGAAGATGGAGAAGGCTTGACACATAGAGGCACTCAGAAATCCATCGACGAGGTGCCGTGCATCGTGTGAGATTGGGTGAACTCGAAGGCGCTTCCCGCAAAACCTTTTGCTGTCCATAATTTGAACATAAAATCAATATTGTTTCTATGATTCTGGGATCTACAGAACTCCAAAAGATATAAAGCTACTTGGAAAAGTTATGTCTCGAAGTTCTGAACCTTCAGTCCAAATTTCAGTCCAATCGAAGTTCGGAGCAGAAAGTTATGGTTGTTGCACCGAAGATATATCGAGCAGATCCAAGTCCGTCTCCATCGACAAAGAAGAAATTTATCGCGATGGAAGAATCTGCATGGAGGTATGGCTTCTATCAACTAGATCTAGTATAGATATAGAATATGCATGCATGCTAGATTGTTCTTCTTGCTAGATCAACGTTAAGGGGTCGAGTAGTTGTCATGCTAGATTCATATACGCACGTGTAGATCGTTTCAATGAAAATTTTGATATGTAACACACACCGCTCATGGTATTTGGACATTCCCTTTGCTTCCACTGTGGGCCTCTGTCATGAAATTATTTCCAATAATTGGTATCAGAGCCACATAAGTAGTGTGTATTTAATGTTTCTCATGAAACTGTCATGAGCGCTCATGATTAGTATGTGCTGCCATCGGGGTTCTACGAGTAGATCATGCATATTATAGATATTGTGTGTTCTATGAATCATTTTTGCAAGGCGCCGCTATGAAATAATCTGGATGTGTTATTTCTTGCCACCGGGGGTCAGACCCTGTGCTAGTATATGTCTTGATATATTTGCTTTTCTATGTGTGGATAGTTTTAGAGCCAAGCAAGAGATGGCGATAGATCACCCTTGAGTCCCAGGCCTTTTGCTAGGCTTATTTTATTTTCTTTCTAGAAAATTATGTACGAGTAAGCACTTGCTCAAAGCGTACTAGATCTTTTAAGTTACAGATTAAAGAGGAGGACTTACTGTGGAGATCCACTACCGGAGGATGAGCGAAACCTTGAAGGATGATGGCGATCCAACGAAGTGTACATAATAACGGCAAAAGAGCGTCAGAAGATCGTATACATAGGCTTGCATCGGATTGAGGAACATTGTGGAGGATATAGAGAGCCTGTGCTGTGCTAATCAAGTTTAGGGGTCGGACACTGAACTTGATTCAGTTGTGTGGTTGTTTCTTTTATGTTCTTTATACTTCTGTAGAGAATCCCGATGTGATAATTAGATTATCTGTGTTAGAGGGATGCCCTTTCCCCTCGGGTCCAAGTAATCTTATTAGGATAGGATCCCACTAGTGACGTCTATTATTTTATTGATCTTTGATGATAGTGTGAATTCCTCATATTTGGTTATGCCACCATTAGGTCAACACCCGATTAGTCGGGTGTGCCTATTTGGCCAGCATCGAAACCTAGAATGAGTTGGAATTTTACTATGACATCAATCTTCAAATTTATAAGCGAGGCGTCATAGTAGTGGGAGACCTTTCCTGTCTATATAACCTTAGTCTAGGCTCTAAGGCATTAGCATTATAGCTAGGTTTGTGGAGAATCGATGTTCTTGGAATATATAATGTGACCTTTGAGTGGAGAAATCTACTTGAGGCAGGAACTATGATATTCTAAGATCGATTAATGCTTTGCGAAAGACTTGAAATGCTAGTGGGAGCGCAGTATGACCAGGTTCTAGTGTATTGGTTGTCGTGACCTTAGTATACACTCATACTTGCATAAAATAACCCTCAACTCAAATAAGGGATATATAAGAGGACTTGTTGAGATCCTCTAGCATCCACAGCCAACTGCTTTGTGTCTGGGTGGGAGGGCGTAGCTCAATATTCTACTCGGGTAAGAGTTGTGTTTTACCATGCCAGATGACTTAGAGGTCGCCTTCAAGATATGGTGGTTATGAGGCCAAGAGAGAAGGAATTTTACTACCCTCGTGGGGGCCGTATAAACTCCCGTGTCGTAACTGCCTAGGATTGTGGGTAGGCATCCGAAGTGGACGTGAGGCTTCTGTTGCTTTGCATGGGGATCATGTTGCACTGGCTAAAAGGACAACCATGGTCCATCAAAGCCGTTAGTTGGTAGATTTGGATTGGGTCAAGAAAAGATCCATGTAAGTGGATGACACTACACACTGCCCCCTCGGGCGGGTGTATCTGATTCCGAGATCTCACATACATGGTTAATTAATCCATAGAGGTGTCTTCGCTGTGAGGGTAGCGTTGGCATTTGGAGATAATTAGCTTATTTTAAAATCTATAAAATAAGTTTTCTGTATTCTTTCATTCAACCATATAGTTTTCATATATGCTATCCCATAAGATAACTAGTTATCAGGTCTCTAGCTACGTAGAACGGAGGCGCTATCTGAGCTTATGCTTAGGGTTGTAAGCGTACATTAACTTTCTATCTCTATATCCATGTACCAGACCTAATGGGTCCAGATGTCACTAGGGCACTAGTTAGGGCATATGACGACTAGCGAGAGTCTGAGGAGATGTGCAAGTGCTGTGTCACAACAGACTTGCGGACAACTCCTTAGAAGCAAGTTAGAGATTTGTTAGGTCTTCTGAAATAAAGTTTTACTTGTATTAGATGTTTAAAAAGCAAAAGTCAGTAGACTCATAACTTTTTCATCAAGAGACTCGTCGGTACCGAGATGTTTGAGGGTATGTCTATTCGAGAATACATACTTAAGTTCCAGATCGAACTAGATTCCGAAGACATAGTGCTAGATGACGAGGTGGTGAAAGATGTTTTTCTTGCATCCTTGTCTGGAACCTTCGAAGGCGTTGTCAGACTTTAGCTTTAACTAGATAGAGATAACAAACGCAAAACTTCTAAGGAGATTTCCAGGAGATAAAGAATGGGATCAAGATTAAAGATGAAGACTTTAGTGATTAACCTAAGTCTTCTCTAGAAGAGCCTAAGGGTGTAACTTATCATAAACCAAAACTATATCAGTGTAGAAACTGGTGTGGACTTCTAGTCTGGTGACGCCAAGGACGAAAGTATTTCCGCTGTGGCAAGTAGAGGGGGTATTGGAAGATAGTCTATGGTCCTAGGGTATTAGGGGTTGAGTCACTATCTAGTAGCAGTTCTTCTGCTTCTTGGAATGTAGACTTCAGATCTATAAGGATTCAAGGAAAACAGAAGCTACTTTATGGTGAAATAATCCTAACATAGATACTAATGTCATAAGATGCTGCAGAAGCTGTTAGAAGTGATTATCTTATTTTTTTCAAAATAAGGATATTGATCTTTAGAGATTTAGTTCTATTTTCTCTTTGCTGAATGAAGTTTTTAGATGGCACCATTGATATATCTCTCAAATTGAATAGATATCTTCATCGCTAGAGGAATAGTTCAAAATAATCTCTTTGCGTTTAATCTTAATTTGAAAATAGATCTCATCACAGTTGCAGTGTCTAATTTAAATTCATCTAAATCCTTAGGAGAATCTAACCTATTTGTGACCCCTCCGGCTTAGATATTTTATCTCAGATAAATTCAAAGGTAACAGAAAGTCGAGTTTCTGTTCACAGATTCTTCGAAGATCCTTCTAACCTATGAATAATATCTTAAAGACATAATAACTAAAAGGGGCCACTAAGGTATTGATGTTAGTTAATTTTGATGTCTATGGTTCCAAAAGCATCCAGACGATAGGAGTCTCTTCGATTTAATTGAGGGAAGAGAACCTATCGAATGGGTTCCATAGGATCCTGAGGGAGCATGGGATTATCTCCTAGTTAAATGCTTTAAGGATAACATATAAGAATAAAGTCTCCGAGAGAAGGAATCAGACCATGTCAACATGGTTCGTAGTATGATGGATATTACCAAGTGTACCACCCATCTTCAGGTGGGATCGTACCTTAAAACAGTAGTATGTATCTGGAATTATCTCTTATCTAAATTAGTGCCTTAAACCTATAGAGAGCTATGGTCTAAGCGAAAGCTGACACTATGGTATCTCGAGATGTAGGGTTGTCCTGTACTTATGCGAAAGGACAAGAGGGATTTGATAGAGATAAAGTTCCAGATATATCTTTTTATAGGTTACCCTAAGGAGGCATAAGGTAGATTGTTTTATGATATTGACGTTTGGAAGGTAATCTTTTTTATGAATATCATCTACCTAGATCAGGATTATATTATAGACCGCAAGTTTACCGGTAAGGTAGTTCTGGGTGAACTACTCGGTACTAGTAGAGAGTGCGTATCTAAAAGCGTAGTAGGAGTAGATGATACAAGAAACTAGTATCGCAGATACTGTAAAAATGATTCATTTTGTACCACCATCACCTCTTCGTTGTGGGAGGAACATCGGAGCTCCTGAAAGATACTATGGAGAAATTTTAATAGTTAATCCAAAGTTTCAGGAAAATGATCCCTAAAGCCACGAAGAAGTAGTGGGAGCTTTTGATAGCTCTGACTAGCAAAAGACCATGGAAGCAAAGCTTGCATCAATGTCTCTTGGAACAATCTTGACTCTTATTACACTATCACCCTTTTTAGGTGTAGGGGGGTGTATAAGAAGAGGATCCGATATTCTTGTTAAGACTTAAGTAGCTAGATTAGTTGCCAAGAGAGAAGAGATTGACTGTGTCAAAACCTTCTCGCCAGTAGCTATGTCTAAGTCTGTTTCGATCCTCTTAATCCATCACAGCCCATTATAATTGGAAGATTTGGTAAATGAATATCAAGACAGTTATTCCCTAATGAAAATTTAGAAAATGACATGTGTATGATGCAGCCCCAGGCTTTATGTCAGCGGGTCAGGAAGAACTAGAGTGCAAGTTGCAAAGGTCCATTAATGGACTAATGCAAGCATCCAGGAATTAAAATATCGATTTTGATTAGGGAATCCGCTCATATGGATTTGGTCATATGAGGATAAACCAATTAGGTACAATAAAGGTGATAGAGCTACAGATGTACATTTAGGTCTTTAAGTTAATGATATTCTACTGATTAAAAATAACGTAGGAATATTATTTATGATAAATATATGTAGTCATCTTAATTCGATGTGAAAGACCCTAGTGAGGTGAGTTATGTTTTGGGAATCAAGGTAACTCGAGATCACCAGAGCAAGGTTCTCTCGCTGTCACAGGCTACGCATGAAGATAAGACTCTAGCTAGAGTTGATTTTTCAAGACTAGATATCTATTGCGCAGTAGGAATGATGGGTCGGTTTTAGTCAAACCCGGGTCCAGACCACTGGACTGATATGAAGGGTATACTCATATGTCCTCATCAATCGAGGATTGTGATTTAGCTTATACTTCACAGGTCCTGATGTCGATTGGATGCACAAATTCTGACTTTTAGGTCAGATGTGTGTTCCAGAGAATCGATTTCATGAATTGTTTTTATCTTGGGATTAGAAGCGGTAGTTGGTAGAGAGTGAAGCAAGAGTACATCACAGACTCTACCATAGTGGCTGAGCACATTATCGCGTGTGAGGTAGTATAGCAGGTGGTATGGCTCAGAAAGTTTTTGGAGAACTTGGGACGTATACCAGAGGCTCAATTATTGTTGTTGCAATAGAAGAGCGGTAAGCAAGGTCCAAGGAGCCTAGGGACCACATAAGGAAAAACTCATCAAGTACAAACTCCACTTGATCTGACAGTTTTAGAAGGAAATGTAAGTAGCAGTACTGAGGTAGCATCTGCAAATAATGTTGTCAATTCCTTTAGAAAATTCCTGCAAAGGCTTTTGAGCAGCATGTAGAAGCTATAAAGCTCAACACCATTTTTTCTTGTTAGATCTAGTGGGAGATTGTTGGAATTGGTGAGGTCTTCAGCTCATAAAAACCTATAGTTTAGCTGTGCATGGTTGATAGCTTAGGATTGCATCTTGGTACGTAACCTAGTACGTGTTCTGATTATAGAATAGAGAGCCATGGCTATATGGTAATCCATTTGAGTAGGAGACTCAAAAGATTGATCCCATGTAACCTAAATATGTTCACAGCTCTGATTAGGATTGGTCGCCCTATCAGGATAAGTTGTTGGGATGACAGAGCGTGAGTGTCTCCACTACGGTAATTACCAAGCACAGTGTCTGTGGCCGAACAGAACCAACACGGTGCACAGATCGGTGAGCAGACACTGGTGTACTAAGTCGTGTTTCTATTTAGGGTAAAATGGTCATAAACCCTAAGGAGCCACGTCTGGTGGGCTAACCAGCTGTGTGGTGCTTTGGTGCACCAATGTGTGAGGCTCCAGTTATGTAACCCAAAACCACAGTATACTGGGTTACCCGGCTGGCGTCACATCAAAGTGTCACTCCCGCAGGCCATCCACACCCTTAATGGGAGGTGGGTTCCTTGGTCTGACATATGTTGTATTAAACCCAAGCCAGGTGGTCATCAGTTAAACTGTTGACTAGATTCGGTTACTCGGTAAAGTAATCGGAGGTACGATGTATATGGTCAACCTAGAAGGAACCGAGTTATATAAGCACTCGAGTTTGATGGTAGTCTCCACCGCTCGAGTCGCGTCATGGCACCAAGTGGAGGGACAATGAGTTTACCACTACTAAGCGGAGAATAGGGGTAAATGAGAGAACATAGTAAGTCCAGGGAAATTGGAGTGTAGCCTGTGTCGCACTCTTAATGGCTATATAGGTTAACTCGGACTCAGATGATCGATGGTACACTCGGGTAGTGTGTCGATCGAGTCCAAGTTGGAAGCCATGAACACTGGTCCATGAAGGTTCCACCTTATCCACATGATGTATGGTACTTGAATCATCTGTGGGTGCAAATTTTAACAAGAAGTCTGCAAACGGCAGGACCCACCGGCCCTGCCTGGTGGGCCCCAGAAGACCACAGCAGGACCCACCGGCCCTGCCTGGTGGGTCCCAGAAGACCACAGCAGGACCCACCGGCCCTGCCTGGTGGGTCCCAGAAGACAACAGCGGGACCCACCGGCCCTGCCTGGTGGGCCCCCTAAGACTGCAGCGGAGCCCGCCAGCTTTACCGGGAGGATCCCCAGATGCTGCAGCAGAAACCGCCATTTACCACCAGAGAATCCTATAAATAGCAGAGCCTTCGAATGTAAATGGATCTGAAATTTCTGATTTCCACTCTGAGATCTGATTTTCAGAATCCAGAGCTCTGGAATTTCTCAGTTTCCCATCTTCCACCTCTCTTTGATCTTCTTCTCTCCTTCGAAGAGACCAGAGTGTTTTCAGTGATACTCGGTCTGTCGAGATCGCTTCGATATAAAAGTTAAGGAATTCGGGTTGCTCCCTATAGCACGGAGACGTAGGCTTCGGCTGAACTCCGAGATCACATCTCTCATGTCAACTCTCTGATTGCATCTCTCTCTGTTAGCATATCGAAAGCAACGACTTCAATCGACAGATCGAGTAACGATCTCTTCGACTCGAAACTTCAATTGACTGGTGAGGCGAAGTCTTCGGGTCGACACGAAGATTTTCCTCCACAGTTTGGCGCCGTCTGTGGGATCGAACGAGAAGCTGTGTCCGTTCTACAACTATTATTAGATCAGTCAGGTAGACAACTGATCAATAGTCAAACTTCCTCGCCCCCTCGGTTAAACAAACAACCGCTCGGACGCCGGCACTCTCGTTGCACCCTTCGCTTACTGAATGGCGAGGACGAAGCATCAGGGTCAACCAGAAGGAAGTAACACGCGTCAACCTCGTCCTGAGACTCGATCAATGAGTCAAAGGCTCAATTTCGGGCAGCCCCTTGCTACCCCCAATATGGATACTCAATCAGGTAGTGGGAGATCGGTTGATCGACCGATTGCCCCACCTCCTCATCCATCAATAGGGCATACAACCCCTACTCCCGCTGAAGACCTTCCGCCAACTTACCAAATCTCGGCGGTTGATTTCCAACTACTTCAATTGGCAAAGCAGAATGCCATCCTCACTGCTGAGAGGGACGCACTCAAGAAGGCAGCCTCCGAGGCAGGAATTGCTCTTCCCATCCCCTCGACTAATGAGAGGGTAGATCGGCCATGACCATCAATCCACTCTGAGCAACGGAGGTCAATGGGCACTGTTGCCCCCGGAAGGATTCATCGTGACCCAACTCCCTCTGCTGCCCCATGGAAGCAGAGTGTTTGGGATCGCCTTGATGATGAGTCCTCCCAATCCTCTTCTGGTCGCAACTGCGATAGGAAGGCACCTTCCAAGCCCGACATGCCAAGGAAGCATCAAATGAAAGGCGCTCCTTCAAAGAGTAGAGTCTCCCCTTCCATTCCACTTCAACGTGGACTTGGATCGGACCTTCGACACCGACTTCAACCGGCAAATGCTTCAATGCCTGAGCAAGACCTTGCGATCTTGCCTCTTGACCCACATCTAGGTCAAGGACACGGTCGTAGGGATGGATATTCCTCCGCCGGACCTCTCCATCGAAGCCTCTTCGAGTTAACATTTCCAAGGGGATGGAGAACTCCTATCCTCCCCAAATTCAACTGTGTCAAAGGAGATCCGACTCTCCATATACTTGCCTTCAAGCAAGCCTTGACACCGCACGAAGAGGAGAACAACTTGCTTTGTCGCACTTTCGCCAGGAGTCTCGATGAGCCCTCACTTGATTGGTATCATAATCTCCGAGCTGGGTCCATCACCCAGTTCGGTGTTTTGGCTAACCTTTTCATGCAGCATTATCAACTCAATCTGAAGCCAGAGAAGAAGCTCGACTCCCTCTATCGGCTAAGGATGGGTGCTGACGAGACTCTTCGTAATTTCACAAGAAGATTTTGCAACGAGCATGCTGCTCTCTCTGGAAGACATCTGGATGATAAAGCCATCATGTTGGCTTTCCAGAACGTCCTCCGCTTCGATCTACACATCTACAATGACTTCATCCTCAATCCCCCTCCTTCTCTGGGTGCTATGTTCGATCGAATCCAGAGAGAGATTGAGGTGGAAGATGATCAAGTCGCTCGAAAAGGGCGAGAAACGAAGCGAAGACCGGCGGAAAGAGAAGCCCCCAAGTATGCTGCCAAAGCCCACAATGCTGAGGCAGCAGCCCCTCC
This sequence comes from Chamaelirium japonicum, assembly GCA_947650365.1. Classification (NCBI taxonomy): domain Eukaryota; kingdom Viridiplantae; phylum Streptophyta; class Magnoliopsida; order Liliales; family Melanthiaceae; genus Chamaelirium; species Chamaelirium japonicum. The sequence goes on along the minus strand of OX393558.1, from coordinate 66,857,649 downwards.
AGCCAACAAGCGATCAAAGAATGACGGACGTCGATCTCCAACGAAGACCACTTTCACCGAGTGGAACTTACCAATCGAGCAGATACTCGACCGCATTCAACACGAGGAGTTCATTCGAAGGCCCAGTCCTCTTCAGCCAAACTCAAAATTTACAGCCGACAAAACAGTGTATTGCGACTTCCACCGAAGTCATGGCCATTCTACCGATCGGTGCTATCGGCTGAAATTCCATCTTGAAGACTTATTGCGAGAAGGCCATCTTCAAGAGTTCATCAAAGGCGGACAAGATCAACGTCGAGCCTCTCCAAAGGGGAAAGAAGCATGCTGGGTTCATCAAATCTCCTCCAACCGGCAACCAATCTCTGTGAATGCCAATGTCTTTGGTATTCATGGAACATTGCACAATCAAGCTTTGACCGGGAAGGAAGTGGATCGGCAAGTTCGACGCATCTTCCACGTTCGTTCTGCGGCGAACAAGGAGGATATCTGGATTGAGAAGCCTATCGAAGGTTTGGCTTGGCCATCCATTGTTTTCAACGACGCCGATCTTCAAGGAGTTCATACTCCCCATCGAGACCCCCTGGTCTTGAAACTCCTCATCGACGATAGCACCGTCAATCGAATCCTCATCGACACAGGGAGCTCCATCGATATTATGTTCTCAGATTGTTTCAAACGTCTGGGACATAGATACTCAAGCCTTGATGTCGTCCCAACTGTGATCACTGGCTTCAACGGCGAGCAAAGCATCACGGTGGGCGAATCGAGATTCACTCTCGACCTCAGCCGAGAGACTCGAGTCTCGGTGAGGTTTGCAATTGTCGAAGGAGTATTTAGCTACAACGCCATTCTCGGGCGACCATTCCTCCACCAGATTAATGCCATCTCTTCTTCTTATCACCAACTTCTCAAGTTTGCAACGGGAGAAGGCATCGTCTGCATTCGAGGTGATCAGCAAGCTGGGAGGTCTTGTGAGGCTGTTGCGGCTAAAACAGATCGAAAGATCAATATTGCTCCTCCAAAGCGGCCACGAGATGAAGCTGGTCCCTCTTCCAAATAGCAATCAAAGGAGATTCCGCTGACCGAACCCCCACCAATCGAATGGGAAGCCTCACCTTCAATTGAAGAAATCATCCCAATCAACATCGGCGGTGGAGATCTCCCCCGACCAACGTTTATTGGTACCGGTCTTAGCGACGCAGAAGCGCGAGACATGGTATCCTTCCTCCAGTCCAATATCGATGTCTTCGCTTGGTGCTTTGAAGACATGTCTGGGATCAATCCAGATGACGCTTGTCACCGACTCGCGATCAAGGAAGAGGTGAAGCCTGTCAAGCAAAAGCCACGCACCATCCGACCAGATCTACAAATTGCCGTTCAAGAAGAGATCACCAAGCTACTCGCAGCAGGCTTCATCCGTGAAGTAGAGTATCCTACTTGGATCTCTAACATAGTTGTTGTTCCAAAGAAGAATGGGAAGGTCAGAGTCTACATCGACTTCACCAATCTCAACAAAGCTTGTCCCAAAGATCCATTCCCCATGCCAAGGATAGATAGACTCATCGATGCCACTGCTGGCCACGAGCTATTGTCTTTTATGGATGGATACTCTGGGTACAATCAAATTCCGCTTCATTCGGATGATCAAGAGAAGACATGTTTTGTGACTAGCCGAGGTCTCTACTGCTACAATGTAATGCCATTCGGCCTCAAAAATACCGGTTCTACTTATCAAAGGTTAGTCACAAAGATGTTCAAAGATCAAATCGGTCGCAACGTCGAAGTCTACGTCGACGATCTCCTCACAAAGAGTTCCGTTCGAAGCAAGCATCTATCCGATCTGGCGGAAACCTTTCAAGTCCTTCGAAAGTATCGTATGAAGCTCAATCCGGCTAAGTGTGCTTTCGGAGTTCAATCGGGCAAATTCCTTGGTCATCTTGTGACCAAGAGGGGCATTGAAGCCAATCCCGACCAAATTCGAGCCATCCTCGACATGCCATCACCTACTAATCGGAAGGAAGTACAACGTCTCACTGGAAGACTTGCTGCCCTCAATAGATTCATCTCAAAATCTTCCGACAAATGTAAGCCTCTCTTCGACAAACTGCGAAAGGCGGATACTTCAGGGTGGAGTTCAACCTGCGAAGAAGCTTTTCAGAGCATCAAGAAATATCTGGTGCAAACTCCTATCCTGACGGCTCCTCTTCCCAAAGAAGACTTGTGGCTCTATCTCTCTGTAACCAATCAAGCAATCAGTGCGGTCCTAGTCAGTAGAAGAGAAGGCGTCGAGCATCCAATCTATTATATCAGTCATACTCTTCCGGCTGAGACTCGCTACTCAAAAACTGAAAAGGTCATCCTGGCCTTGCTCACTGCATCGCATCGTCTCCAACCTTACTTTGTCTCCCACCAGATCACTGTCATTTCAGAACACCCGCTCAAAGATATTGTTGACAAAGCTGGTCGAGCTGGTTGTATGACCAAATGGGTGATCGAAATGAGCTCTCTGGGAATTCAATTCGAATCTCGCACTTCCATCAAAGGTCAAGCCATTGCTGATTTTCTAGCTGACTTTCCAGTTGAAGACCCCATCTCTTGGGAAGTAGACGTAGATATGCGCCTAGAAGATGAAGCTGATCCTCCAATCAATCTTACAACAAAAATTGATCCAAGTCTCGAGGCTATTGCTGCAACTCCTCCATGGAAGCTTTACACTGATGGAGCTTCAAGTGCGATCGGTTCGGGAACTGGGATAGTCTTGGTATCCCCTGAACTTGATCATCTCCAGAAGGCCACTCTCCTCGGATTCAATGCCACCAACAACGAAGCCGAATACGAAGCACTCATTTCTGGACTCGAAATGGCTGAATCCCTAGGGGTAGATCGAATCATCGTCTACAGCGATTCCCAGCTGATCATAAGGCAAATCAATAGAGAATATACAGCTCAAGAAGAAAGAATGCAACTCTACTTGGCCTTAGTACGACGTCTTCAACAACGTTTTACTAATACTGAATTCATTCAAATCCCAAGAGCAGAGAACCGAGAAGCAGATGCCTTAGCCAATGCTGCCTCAGTTCTTGGAGACTCACTCGGAGGAAGGCAAATACAGATCGATTATCAAGAAGTGCCCAAGACCATCCCCGATCAACAGATCCTTGCTACTACAAAGAGATCTGGGGGTGGAGATCAATTGAGGTTGAACCTTACTACTGCAAATGAACTTGAAGATTGGAGACAGTCAATTTTTGACTTCTTCAAATATAGCAAAGTACCAGAAGACTCCAATCAAGCCCGAAGACTTCAAAGGAAGCTCCCATGCTTTATCATGCAAGGAGAAGACCTATACTTCAAATCTCACAACGGGGTGATGCTCAAGTGCCTTAGTCCCGAACAAGCAAAGGCAATCCTGATTGATATCCACTCTGGGGCTTGTGGAAATCATTCGGGAGGAAGATCTCTTGAAGCCAAGACAAAGCTACAAGGTTACTACTGGCCAACAATGGCAAGGGATGCTCAGCAAGTTGTTCAAAGATGCGAGTCATGCCAACGACACGCTCGGGCTATCCATCTCCCTGCAGATGAGCTTCACCAACTATCAAGTCCATGGCCTTTCCATCAGTGGGGGTTGGACTTCTTGGGTCCTTTCCCACCAACTCCAAGCAAGAAGACGTATCTACTGCTGGCCACAGACTACTTTACCAAATGGGTCGAAGCTGTACCCCTCTTCCGAGAGACCGATGATGAAGTGATCAAGTTCATTCGACATAACATCTTCTCAAGGTTTGGCACTCCTCAAGTTCTTGTTGCTGACAATGGAGCTCAATTCGACTCTGACAAGTTCCGTGAGTTCTGTCTGAACAACGAAATCAAGCTCTTCTATTCAACTCCAAGATACCCTCAATGCAATGGTCAAGCTGAAGCCTCCAATAGAGCTATTCTTGGAATACTCAAGAAGAAGCTCAAAGACAAGAAAGGATTGTGGGAACAAGTCCTACCTGAAGTTCTTTGGGGGTATCGCATAACCCCGAGAAGATCAACAGGGTTCTCACCCTTTCGTCTAACATATGGATCGGAAGCAGTACTCCCAACAGAAAACATATCAAGTACTCTGAAGACCAGGGCAGTTGAAGAAGGAATCAACGAAGAGCTTCGGATCAATGATCTAGACTTCTCTGAAGAACTACGAGACCAAGCTTCCCTTCATGTGGCCAAGTACCAGCAGAAGATCAAACGAGCCTACGATGAGAAAGTCTACAAGAGACAGTTTCCAGTGGGTAGCCTAGTTCTCAGAGCAGTTTTCTATAACACCAAAGAACACAGCAGTGGGAAACTTGCTCCCAACTAGGAAGGTCCATATATTATCGAATCCGTGGGAGGCAAAGGCTCTTATAGACTGATCTCACCAGAAAGAGATAGATTGCCACGAGCTTGGAATTCTAGACACCTCAAATTATTCTATCCATGATGTAAATTCCATGATGAATAAAGTTCTTTTCCAAATGTTCAAGTGTGCAAATGTTCAGCTTTTCAATTCAAGTTCTGAAGCAGCTTCAAATCGTCCACATTCAAATTACCAGATCGTTTAACAAGTTTGGGAGTTTGAGTTACGACTCAACCCCTTACAGGCAAATGTTAAACGGTTTCGGGTTGTGTTACAACACAACCTTCAAATTACTACGTCTATTTAACATGTTTGGGAGCTATGTGTTGCGACACTACCCCTTACTTACAACTGTTAAATGGCTTTCAATTTCAAATTCAATATCGTCTAACAGGTTTGGGTACTTGAGTTGCGACTCAACCCCTCACATATAAATGTTAACGATTCCGAGTTGTGCATTGCAACAACCTTCAATTTTCAAGTTACTTAATACATTCGGGTGATTGAGTTGCGACTCGACCCCTTATTTTCAAGTGTATGAATATCCAATCATTCTCATAACATTCCAGAACTCAACATTCAAAGAATTTAATACCAGAGACATTTAATTTTCAAATACCAAAAAGATTTCTATTATCAAAAATTGTCAAGTACAGGAGTGAGCTTTTTCATATCAAGAGTTTACAAGTGTAAACAACAAAAAAGAAGATGGGAGATCTCAAGGTTTTGCCACACTTTGCGCACGTGACTTCTCTCCCTCTGATCCAGCGCGAGCTTTGCTCGCAATCGAAGCCTTTGAAGATCGGACACTGCTGGCATGGGCCCTAAGTGCCTCCACCGCCTTCTCGGTTGTTTCCCGGTAGCTCTTGACTTCAGATAGCGCATGCTCTAACTCCTTCTTGGAGGTCTCCTCTCGGGCAGCAAAGGCAGCATGCTGGGCAGCAAGTTGTTCCTTCAGCTCCTTAATTTCAGTTGCACGATCACTGGACACGGTCTCAACCTTGCAGAGTCGATTCTTCAAGGATTCGAGTTCATGACCCTGTGCCTCGTTACGGTTCTGCAACCCCTTGCTCTCCAATTTCTCTTTGCGAAGCTCCTCGATCTTAGCCTTAAGAGACTCCTTCTTTGAGGACAGCACCTCCCTCAGCTTGTCCCTCTCCTCACGGGCAGCCTTCAGTTCAGCTGTCAAACGGGATACTTCAGCTGAAGCCTCCTGTTCTCCTGCCTTCCTGGAGAGTTTGCTCGCAATTCTCAAAACCGCTGAGTTCTGCAAGTGTATACAAAAGAGTTAGAATTATTTTGAAGATACAACTCAAATGATCGATCAAGCAGATGCACCTACCACCAGTTCAAGCCTGTCGAAAGCCTCATCCAGAGTAGCTTTCGAAAGGTTGCAAAGCTTCCGGATCACACCAGTAGGGTGGTTGATATCAACATCACCCAAATTCTTTATCTTCTGAGTCGAGCCAACAGGCGTACCTGCAATCAACACAAGAGTTCAAAGAGTTAGAATATTTTCAACTTCAAAGACAAAGCAATCAAGATGGTGAATCATTCCGAATACCTGAGGCATCAACTCTAGGCTCTTTTCCCTTCCCATGGCCAGAGCTCTTACCCTTCGAGGTAGATTTCTCCTTGGAGGGGGTCGGCTTCTTCTGGAGTTGGGGAGTCTCATCCCCAACACGACTTCCTCTCTCCATGTGGGCTGGAGAGGGAATGCCCCGAAGAGGTGAGATCACCTCTTCACCTTGTTGCTGCTGGAGCCCAGCCACAAGGGCTGCCATTTCCTCAGCCAGAGAGCATGAGGGAGGAGGAGGCTGCTTAACCTCCAAACCACCGCTTGCAGTCGGGCCTTCAAGACGAGGCACATCTGGGGGTATCTGGTCGAGGGGCGTAGGGTTGCTTCCAACTCCACCACTCCTCGACAACTTTATCTTGAAGCGCATCGGCTTCTTCAACTCCTCGAAGTGGAAGACGGGCTGTGCTTTCTTGCCGTCGCCCTCCACATCCATTACCTCCTCCATACGACGGGCCTTAGCCTCGTCAATAAGGATGGGTTGTGAGTCCTCATCATCCCCACCAGTGGGGGTGGGAGGAATTTCTTCCTCGCCACCCCCATGTCCTTGGTCCCCACCAGTGGGGGTGGGAGGAATTTCTTCCTCGCCACCCCCATGTCCTTGGCCACCATCAGTGGGGGTGGGAGGAATTTCTCCCTTACCACCCCCATTTCCACCATCTCCTACAGGGGGGGTGGGAGGAGTATCCCCATCACCCCCATCTTCATCATCTTCATCATCTTCATTTCCTCCTTCTTCACTGCCATTGCTGTCATCAGCATCATCATCGCCACCCTCATCCTCTTCACCTCCACCTTCCTTCTCTCTCTCTTCTTCCTCTTCTTCTTCTTTCCCCTTTTTCTCTTCTTCTTTCTTCTCCTCCTCCTCAACATAGACCTTCCTTTTCTTCTTTGCCTGGCCTTGGCGATGGATCACCAGTTTTTCCTCTGTGGGTAAGGTACGCCTGGCTCCGTACGCCTTCTTCTCGACCCGAATGTTTCTAACAATTTTGCCGGATTGAGGGTCCTCCTCATAATCGGAATAGATGACCTCGTTATCTTCATAATGAACCTTCGATCGATGGAGGAGGTTGGCATTGCCGTGTCGAACCGGGCAATTCGAGAATTGCTTCCATGATCGAGTCCCGCATGTCAGCTCCAGGAAAAGATTGTCAATAGCTCCCACTCTCCGAAGACCACGAGAGAGCTCCTCCTGCACAGTACATATCTACCTCTTTGTGCACCTTGTATCGGGGAGTCTCAGGTACCGACAGAGGAGTCCATGCACCGGACACCGATAGCGGCCAGTCGGTGTAGAGCTTGTCAGAGCCGATAGTGTCGATAATCGGGCGAAGGGCGGAGACACCCGTCAGATTATAGAATGGACTATCTTTCCTCCAGGCCCATCGATAATGATAGAAGAAATACCCCAGCTCGATCCGGGCTACTTCACCATCAGGGAGGCTGGAATAACATTCCCTGAGTTCCTTCTGGAAGTCAGACTCTACGCGACAGAAAGCGTAGATGATCCTCCAGGCGTTCCCAGTGACCTGCCCGGGACAAAGACAGGAGGTGTTCAGCAATCTCGCGGCAAAAGACGGCAATGGAAAACGCAGTCCACAGTTGAGCTGGCCAATGGTAACGATGGTCCCCATCACTTGCTCCTTGCTCGCATACGTGACGAAGATTGTCCGCCTGTCGATACCAAAAGCGGATAGAACTCCCGGAAGCACTGGTCGAGACTTCCCCTCTGTGAAACATGCTAGCAACTTCTGCAGCTTCTCCCTCTTCAAGTCGTAAGTTTGCCACCAATGTTATACCCAAACTCCGGTTCCGCCAACAGAGGCAGCTGCGGGCAAAGAACAAATCTTGCTTTGGGGATGTGCTCCGGACGGGAAGGTGCAGAGGCAAATCCCACCCCCTGGTGCCTTTTGCCTAACTGGCCAAGCTCGATAAGCTCCGCCCTACCCTTACCACGGCCCTTCGGAGTAGAAGAAACTTCGGCAATCTCCTTTCCCTTCCTCTTTGAAGGGACCACGTTCACCTTCTTCACACTGCCAGAAGAAGCCATTTGACCGATCAAAAGGAAACAGAGAACGAGAGATCGGAAACAAAAGCTCTGGACTTCGAAAATTTTCTGAAAGCGTGAGGCGAAAATGACAGCCAGAGAAGCTTAAGTATCCTGAGGGAATTAGGCGCAGAAATCAAGATAACACGTGTCATCACCATGTCGAATCGCGTGTTTTTGTAGGTACACGTGGCATCCATCCGTAGCAAGCGCAAAACCAGGCGAACAGTCGGGACCAGACGAAACGTCGAACCGGCCGGATCACCGGTTCAAATAAACCACCGGTTCAAGCGAACCACTGGCTCGACCAAACCATTGGGCCTGAAGATTCAACTCGTTGCACAAGTATTTTGTCCGATCAACCAGCGGGATGGTGGGTAATTTACCAGAGGATCAGGCGAAAAAACAGGCTCTTTCGCCTTATCCCTCAAAACTTGACCGGCTGATTTTAACCGTTCGGTCAAACTTGACCGATCGGTCAAAATCAACCGATCGGTCGATTTTCTACTAGATCAGGCAAAAACTTGTCTTTTTTGCCGATCAGCCAAACCTTGACCGGCTAATTTTAACCGATCGGTCAAACTTGACCGATCGGTCAAAATCAACCGATCGGTCGATTTTCTACTGGATCAGGCAAAAAAACTTGTGTTTTTTGCCGATCAGTCAAACCTTGACCGGCTGATTTTAACAGATCGGTCAAACATGACCGATCGGTCAAAATCAACCGATCGATCGATTTTCTACTGGATCAGGCAAAAAACTTGTGTTTTTTGCCGATCAGCCAAACCTTGACCGGCTGATTTTAACCGATCGGTCAAACTTGACCGATCGGTCAAAATCAACCGATCGGTCGATTTTCTACTAGATCAGGCAAAAAACTTGTGTTTTTTGCCGATCAGCCAAACCTTGACCGGCTGATTTTTATCGATCGGTCAAAATCAACCGATCGGTCGATTTTGTACTAGATCAGGCAAAAAACCTGTGTTTTTTGCCGATCACCCAAAACTTGACCGGCTGATTTTAACCGATCGGTCAAACTTGACCGATCGGTCAAAATCAACCGATCGGTCAAGTTTGACCGATCAGTCTATTTTTTTGCTAAACATTCGACAGAGCTCCTTTTGACAGGGGATCGATAGCTTTGCACCAATAATCCAAGCAAGCCAAGACGGACTCTTAGCTAACTTGGAGGGGGTAACTGTGGGTGCAAATTTTGGCAAGAAGTCTGCAAACGGCAGGACCCACCGGCCCTGCCTGGTGGGCCCCAGAAGACCACAGCAGGACCCACCGGCCCTGCTTGGTGGGTCCCAGAAGATCACAGCAGGACCCACCGGCCCTGCCTGGTGGGTCCCAGAAGACAACAGCGGGACCCACCGGCCCTGCCTGGTGGGCCCCCTAAGACTGCAGCGGAGCCCGCTAGCTTTACCGGGAGGATCCCCAGATGCTGCAGCAGAAACCGTCATTTACCACCAGAGAATCCTATAAATAGCAGAGCCTTCGAATGTAAATGGATCCGAAATTTCTGATTTCCACTCTGAGATCTGATTTTCAGAATCCAGAGCTCTGGAATTTCTCAGTTTCCCATCTTCCACCTCTCTTTGATCTTCTTCTCTCCTTCGAAGAGACCAGAGTGTTTTCAGTGATACTCGGTCTGTCGAGATCGCTTCGATATAAATGTTAGGGAATTTGGGTTGCTCCCTATAGCACGGAGACGTAGGCTTCGGCTGAACTCCGAGATCACATCTCTCGTGTCAACTCTCTGATTGCATCTCTCTCTGTTAGCATATCGAAAGCAACGACTTCAATCGACAGATCGAGTAACGATCTCTTCGACTCGAAACTTCAATTGACTTGTGAGGCGAAGTCTTCGGGTCGGCACGAAGATTTTCCCCCACATCATCTCCTTGATTCACGAAACGTAGTTAGAGGAAGTAATTAGTCCAACTCTAATAACCCTGCGCTCTGTGTGTGCATCGCACTAATGCATGGTAGATGCATAGGTGCGTGTGTGTGCTAGGGGAAATCCCGGAGTAATACGGAGACACACGCAGTCATCTTCTTACCTTAGTGGGCTTCGCTACATGGGTGCGATGCACCGGTTCGTATTACGAGTTGACTGGTTGACTTCACTAGGGGCACCCTAGGTGTTTACTAAGGGAACCCCGGTAATATTGGAATCACTAGTCATAACCCACGTAAGTGCGCCATGCGAGTTCCCGAGCAAGAGGGGCAATCAACTAGTGGCATGGGGGTATTTTGGTAAACAAAAATACCACCATACCGTAGCTTAGCTGCCCCTAGAAAGTGGGGACACACATGGGCCGCCCCCTCCCTAGCTTCTAGGAGTTGCTAGCAAGCTTCAAGGGGATGGGGACTAAGTTCAAGGAGCTTGACTTTTAGGGGGCCGACCTTGTACTACACGCAAGGCGAGAGGGAAACAAAGGGGGGGCCGGACACAACTCCCATACGCAAGGTATGGGAGGGCTGGCCCTATATATAGATGAGGGGAGGGGGAGCCGGCCTCTCTTGATGATGCCCTAGCCGCCCCCCTTCTCTTCTTCGCCTCTCTTGTCTCCAACGCGTGTACACAAGGGTTTTTGATGCGGCTCTTCTTCCCGACGTGGTGAATCGAAGACGGAGAAGGCTCGGTGGATGGAGGCACTCAGAGATCCATAGACGAGGTGTCGTGCATCGTGCGAGATCGGGTGAACTCGAAGGCGCTTCCTGTAATATTTTGCTATCCAGAATTTATGCAAAAAATCAATATTGTTTCTATGATTCCAGGATCTATATAACTCCATATGACGTGACACCACTTGAAAACGTTGCATCTCGAAGTTCTGAACCTTCAGTTTAAATTTCAGCCCAATCGGAGTTCGGACCAGAAAGTTATGGCCGTTTCACCAAAACTATGTCGAGCAGATCTGAGACCGTCTCCATCGACAAACAAGAAATTTGTCACGGTGAAAGAATCTGCACAGAGGTATAGTTTCTATCATGTAGATATAGTGTAGAGATAGAATATGCATGCATATTAGATTAGTCTTCTCGCTAGATCGATGTTAGGAGGTCGAGTAGTATTCATGCTAGATTCATATATGCACGTGTAGATCGTTTCGATGAAAATTTTGATATGTAACACACACCGCTCATGGTCTTTGGACCTTCCCTTTGCTCCCGCTGCAGGGCTCTACCATGGGATTATTTCTAACAACTACAAGAGGTGTGGAGGCATGTTAGTCCAGCGGCAGGTGTGCGAGGGTAATCACCACCCTCTCTGCAGGCTTTGTGGACATCTCAGCCCCGAAGCTATGTTTGACGGAGAGAACGAGATGAGGGATATGTTCTGATTCTTGTCCTAGTTTAGTACGTACGGAGAGATTGCAATGCTAGAGTCTTCTACAACAAACCCCTCTCAGTGGATAAGGTGGTTGGGTGTATTCATTGTTCTATGGTAGGGTGGAGTGTGGGTATGCCCACCAACCTGTCGGGTTGCCTCCGTATTATGTAATCATCTCTAAATTTTTTCTTCAATGCTTATTTAATAAACCGGTTGGGGTCTAAGCCAAACCCCCTTCACATCGAGGGTGGGTTCTAAAAAAAATGGTGTGGGTAACAAACTTAATTTTACTACAGTTCAAGATGGTCGAAGATTACCATACCAAGAATTTTTTTTTTTGGAAAAATCTTATGCCAATTCTTGTTTTTAGCATCCCAAAAAATGAATGTTTGTGAACATCAGATTACCATTGAATTAGTTTCAGCATGATCGTATTTATTTTAAGGGTTTTTTCTTTGATTTTTTAAAATAATCTTAATCTAATTATAGTTGATTGTTCATACATCCATAAAAAATAGGATGAGAGATGCCACATGGCACCTTTTTAGAGGGGAGGGCCGGCTTGTATGGTGGAGGGGAGGACCATAAGAGAGAGAGAGAGAGAGAGAGAGAGAGAGGGGGGGGGGGGAGAGGAATGTTACAGTGAGCTGTAAGCTACGGGTGGAGAAAATGAGCTGCCCTCATTTTGATCCCCTTAGGTGTTTTGGAATTTGATGAAATTTTGTGAGGGTGTTATCTAGGATAAGATGATCATCCTCACCAATTTTCATCACATTCCAAAACTTCTAGGGTCATCAAATGGTAGAAGCAAAATTAACGATGACTGTGGACGGTAGATAATGCTTATACCATTTGATGACCCTAGAAGTTTTGGAATTTGATGAAAATTGGTGGAGATGATCATCTTATCCTAGATAACACCCTCACCAAATTTCATCAAATTCCAAAACTCCTAGAAGTTTTCTCCACCCGTAACTCACAGCTCAACGTAACAGCCCTATATATATATATATATATATATATATATATATATATATATATATATATATATATATATATATATATATATATATATAGAGAGAGAGAGAGAGAGAGAGAGAGAGAGAGAAATGCTTGAATGCGGCATGCGGTGCGTGCGGCATCGCACCGCAGCCGTGTGATGCACGCGCTGCGTGCATGCGATGCACGCAGCAGTGCATCACACGGCTGTGGTGTGATGCCGCACGCACCGCATGCCGCAGCATAGCATGCCCCTATATATATATATATATATATATATATATATATATATATATATATATATATATATATATATATATATATATGAGGGTTGGGTTTCTATGACATGTCATAGGGTGTACCCTATGACAAATGGTGAATTAGTAATGCTAGAATGTTTAGAATGTGCTGAATTTTTTTGAGGGTGATCACCTTACCTTAGATAGAATGTCCACAAAAAATCATAGCATTCTAAAACTTGTTGGGGCATCAAATGCTAGAAGCTTTATCGGCCATCCATTTTAACCGTTAAATTGAAAATCATATTTGATGCCTCTAGAAATTTTAGAATGAGCCGATTTTTTGCGGGGGTCCTATCTAAGATAGGTTAATCATCCTCATAAAAATTCAGAACATTCTAAATATTCTAGGGTTACTAACTCACCATATGTCATAGGGTACTCCCTATGACATGTCATAGGAACTCATTTCCCTATCTATATATATATATATATATATATATATATATATATATATATATATATATATATATATATATATATATATATATATATATAGAGAGAGAGAGAGAGAGAGAGTTCTGCTCTCCTACGGGATGTCCCGGAAAAAACAATCCGCGACACTGTGCTGACCGTCCGATTCGATTCCATCGGACGGCTGAAAAATCAGGCGAATCCAGTCACGGGCTGTCACGGGAAAAAAATGGCGCTGACCATCCGATTCGCTTCCATCGAACGGCTGAAAAATCAGGCGAATCCGGTCACGGGCTGTCGCGGGAAAAAAATCAGGCGCTGACCGTCCGATTCGCTTCCATCGAACGGCTCAAACCAATTTGCGTTGTTACTGTAGCGGCTACAGTAACAGCGGAAATTGGTCCGGGTGAATCTCATCCGTCCAATCGATGGATCGAACGGTTCAGACCAATTTTCGCTGTTACTGTAGCAACAGCGAAAATTGGTTTGGGCCGTTCGATCCATCGATCGAACGACTGGGATTCACCCGGACCAAAAAACCGCTGTTACTGTGGCTGCCACAGTAACAGCCGGGTTTGGTCGGAATGAATTCTAGCCATCCGATTGAAAACAATCGTACGGTCAGCGCTTGATTTTTTTCCCACGACAGCCCGTGACCGGATTCGCCTGATTTTTCAGCCGTCCGATGGAATCGAATCGAACGGTCAGCACAGTGTCGCGGATTGTTTTTTCCGGGACGTCCCGCAGGAGAGCAGAACTATATATATATATATATATATATATATATATATATATATATATATATATATATATATATATATATATATATATATATATATATATATATATATATATATATATATATATATATATATATATATATATATATATATATATATATATAAATGCTATAATGCGGCATGCGGTGCGTGCGGCACTGCACCGCAGCCGTCTGATGCATGCGCTGTGTGCATTCGATGCACGCAACAGTGCATCAGACGGCTGCGGTGCATTGTCGCACGCACCGCATGCCGCAGCATAGCATGCCCCTATATATATATATATATATATATATATATATATATATATATATATATATATGAGGAATGGGATGCTGCCTATCAAAGCAGCATTTTTGCTGCTTTGAGACATTGTTTGACCATCCTAGAAGTTTTTGGAATTTGATGAAATTTGGTGAGGGTGTTGTCTAGGGTAAGATGATCATCCTCACAAATTTTCATCAAATTCAAAAACTTCTAAGAGGGTCAAATGGTCGAAGCAAAATGCTGCAGATTTTAACGGCGACTACAGACGACTGATTTTGCTTCGACCATTTGAACCCCATAGAAGTTTTGGAATTTGATGAAAATTTGTGAGGATGATCTTCTTACCCTAGACAACACCCTCACCAAATTTCATCAAATTCCAAAACTTCTAGGATGGTCAAACAATGTCTCAAAGCAGCAAAAAATGCTGCTTTGATAGGCAGCATCCCATTCCTCTCTCTCTCTCTCTCTCTCTCTCTCTCTCTCTCTCTCTCTCTCTATATATATATATATATATATATATATATATATATATATATATATATATATATATATATATATATATATATATATATATATATATATATATATGAGAATAGGGATAATGGTCCTCCCGTCCAGCCTTGAAGCTGGTCCTCCCTCTCTCGGCCAATGAAATGCTGCCACATCGCCGAAATTTAACCCAGGTTGAACCCCTAGTGGGATGCCATAAAGGAAAGTGGATTCCACATGGCAGCATCTCATTGGACCAAAATTACTTCAACACAAGAAAACGTTGTGCTGAAGTAATTTTGGTCCAACAAGATGCTGCCATGTGGAATCCACTTTCTTTTATGGAATCCCACTCATGTTTTCAAGTGCTAAGGTAACTTTGGTCCAACGAAATGCTGCCATGTGGAATCCACTTTCCTTTATGGCATCCCACTAGGGGTTCAACCTGGGTTAAATTTCGGCGATGTGGCAGCATTTCATTGGCCGAGAGAGGGAGGACCAGCTTCAAGGCTGGACGGGAGGACCATTATCCCTATTCTCTCTCTCTCTCTCTCTCTCTCTCTCTCTCTCTCTCTCTCTCTCTATATATATATATATATATATATATATATATATATATATAGAGAGAGAGAGAGAGAGAGAGAGAGAGAGGAGAGAGATAGAGAGAGTTCTGCTCTGTAAAGACCGACACTCCATGATGTTTTGCTCAGAGCAACGCAATTATTTTAATGGTAATACTATTGGTCGTACTTGAGCGGGACCGTGCAATGGGTCCAAGGTCCGGGTCACGAGGCGACAGCTCTTAGGGTGCAGGTATTTCGGTGCACAGAAATCACTTAAAATAAATAATTAATTAATTAAGTCGGTATTTTGGACGGGTCGATTGGACCCAGCGAGGTGTGGGTGCTGGCAGGTTGTGGCTCGACGCGGGTTTGTGTGCGAGTCGAGTTGACCAACTGAGAGAAAATAATAATAATAATAATAATAATAATAAAATAAAAGTAAACAAAACAAATAAAATGAAAAAAAAAAAAAACTTAAATCAAAACCCAAAACCCAACCCATCCCAAACCCGAACCCGACCCGACCCATTCTCTCTTTTCTCTCTCTCTTTCTCTCTCTCCCTCTCTCACAGCCGCTCACCTCCCTCACCTCACCCATCCCCTGCCCTCCACTGCTCCCCCTCACCTCCCCCCTCTCCTGCTCTGCTCTCCCCTCAACCTATCCCCGAGATCCCAGACCCCTCCCCCGGATCTGCAGTACCCGGCCGCCGCCCCTCTTCCCTTTAAAATCCCGACCCCCTTTCCCTCTCTTTGGTCCGACCCCCTCACCCCCTCCGATCTCTCACCCCTCTCCTCTCTGATTTGTCCCTCCCTCCCTCCGATCTATCTTTCTCCCTCTCGATCTCCCTATCTCCCCCTCTTTCCTTTGATCTCTCTCTCTTTCTCTCCGATCTCTCTCCTTTTTGGTGTCGGCTTGCAGCCGGCCGGAACAGAGGCAACCGACGCGAGAAGGACAGTCAGCCGGAGAGGTGAAGATGGCCGGAATGAGGAAACCGATCAGGTCAGCCCCTCATCCCCCTCAATTTTCTTTCATTTTCGGTTCGGTTGAGATCGGTCCAACCCCAGCCCTTGTGGCCCACGTATTTGTTGCAGCCATTGATGCCGACTCAGTGGCAACTATGCAGTCGGCAAGGCTCGACCCGACCAAGCCAAGCCTCGCCCATTTTTCCTTTCTCCTCTCTCCCTCCCTTCTTGGTGTAGTCAGACCAGCCCATTTTTTTTATAGTTTAGTTTGCTTTTGAGTTGGTCATGGACGTCGGCCATGTTGCCGGTAGCTGTACAACCGACGAGGCCCGACCCGGTGTAGGTCACCCCTTTCACTCATCTTGATGGTTATCGGTAGCCAAGTACCAGGTGACAACGACCACCCTCAGCCGTGCATTGCCTTGCACCTCAGCCACCAGTTATGCTGACCCCTTCGATTGCGATTGATCGCAACTCCCCATCCCTCTTCCTCGTAGTATCATCATTAACATCAACTGGCAAATTGCATGCCCGATCTCATTCTCCCTCACTACGTCGTAGTCTTTGGACCACCCGAGCGCTGGCTAGGATTGCCCGAAATGACCGTAGCCATTGAGGGATCATCATCCCTATCTCTGGTTTAATACAAAGAAGATGATAGGAGTAATGTAGTACTCTTATATAGCTTGTGCCTAAGCGATTATGATTGTGTGAGGGTATGAGGCCAAACCAAGTGACTACCCGGATTTATCCATGATTATCGAGTAACCCTTGTGCGCATGATAACACCCTGTCCAGCGGCCCTCTGTTCTCATCTTGCCAATCCAGTATTTGACGAGGCAAGACAAAATATTGCTTTCGTGTATAGGCTCGAGAGGCTCCTTGAATTTCAAATTCGCATGTTAACTTGTACCTATACCTAACCGAGGGCATTTCGAGCAGGTAACGAAAACGAACCCATGTCTATGATCTAAACCCCATTATCGGTGAGTTCATTTAAACTGTATAGTAGTAATATGGATTTATGCAATATACCAGTTCGTGACCGTGACAATCCTACCGGAGGCGGAGCGGAGGTCAACTAACAAGAAGATGGAATCGGACAATCAGAAGTATACAAATACATCTCACAAAATCTAAGGCAAGTATTCACTTGCTCTGAGGTTATTTTCGAATAATGTTTTCATATCTTATTTTGTGATTCTCTACAGATGATTCTCATATATTGTGTAATATTAATATTGGTTAATAGTAGACTAGGGTAGTATATTGGCTTTGACATTAGAATAGTATGGTGTGATTCTAAATGCTAATGAGTAACACTCTCGATGAGTTTTGTACTTGGTAGATGATTTAAAATAATCATATACTATACTTCTATAACATATGACAGATGATTGGTATTGTGACACATACTATTGGAACCCCTTACTTTTACTTATACACATATTATGATTAGAAAAGAATGCAATATTGGATGGGAGTTGAAACGCCAGTAGCTGAGTGGTAGTTCATAACATTTCTTTCTTTTAGATTATTTCTTATTAAGTGATATTATCGCTCTCTTGATCTTATTATATTAAATCTCATTTCAAAGACACCCTCGCACACATTCACCCCCTTAGAGTGGGGGTTTGCTTGCCAGTAGTGGTTTGGATTGACCCCGTTTGGGGCACTACTCCTTCCACGAGTAGGCTCTTCTGCAGGTTCGGAGACTCAGGGGTAGTCGCAGCACGAGGCCAGCGGCGGAGTTAGGAGGGCGGTGAAGTTTTAGGTTTCAGTATGTTTTGTAGTGGACCCTTTTCTTCCTGGCATTGTAATCGAATTAGATTCAATAAGAATTATTTAGCTTAGTGTATGTTTTATGTCTGGCAATGATACAGCTGTATTCTTTTTGGGTAGGTCTCTCCTCAAGGCCCCAAGCCGAGGGTAGCTCACTGTGAAAATATAAGTTGAAAAGTAAACTAACTGACTAGCCCATTAGATAGGATATGTGAACCAGTGCCCGAGTGCTAGGGAGCGGGCGAGGCCACTCGGCTCGCCGACAGAGGCTTGAGCCTCGTGCTTCTTTAAGAGGGACTTCTGTCAGCATGTGGGGCACCGGCAGGCCGCACATGCTGAGAGGATAGCCCGGTTGAGGGTCGAGCGTAATCATCTATCTGTCGATAAAATTGTATCTCTATACGTTTCTTTTAAAAAAAAATTGTTTTCATAAAAAGTATGTTTTAAAATATTTTTGAGAGAGTGGAAGTCCTGTGAGAAACCCTAATTGGAGTAAATAGTTGACTAAACCCTAAATCCCTTGGTTTTTCTTCAACTCACACCCTAGGGATCGGTTCCAGATTTCTAGGGCGTGACATGCTCTCCTGCGGGACGTCCCGGAAAAAACAATCCGCAACACTGTGCTGAACGTCCGATTCGATTCCATCGGACGGCTGAAAAATCAGGCAAATCCGGTCACGGGCTATCGCGGGAAAAAAATCAGGCGCTGACCGTCCGATTGTTTTCGATCGGATGGATGGAATTCATTCCGACCAAACCCGGCTGTTACTGTGGCGGCCACAGTAACAGCGGATTTTTGGTCCGGGTGAATCCTAGTCGTTCGATCGATGGATCGAACGGCCCAAACCAATTTTCGCTGTTACTGTAGCGACTACAGTAACAGCGAAAATTGGTCTGAACCGTTCGATCCATCGATCGGACGGATGAGATTCACCCGGACCAATTTCTGTTGTTACTGTAGCCGCTACAGTAACAGCAAAAATTGGTTTGAGCCGTTCGATGGAAGCGAATCGGACGGTCAGCGCCTGATTTTTTTTCCCGCGATAGCCCGTGACTGGATTCGCCTGATTTTTCAGTCGTCCGATGGAAGCGAATCGGACGGTCAGCGCCTGATTTTTTTCCCGCGACAGCCCGTGACCGGATTCGCCTGATTTTTCAGCCGTCCGATGGAAACGAATCGGACGGTCAGCACAGTGTCGCGGATTGTTTTTTCCGGGACGTCCCGCAGGAAAGCAGAACTCATATATATATATATATATATATATATATATATATATATATATATATATATATATATATATATATATATATATATATATATACAGCCCCGCTCACCTACGGGACGTTCCGCACCGGCCAAATGCGGGACATATTTTAGACCGTCCGATTGGCTTCGATCGGACGAACAGGGTTCACCCGGACCACTACCCGTGCTGTTACCTGCGGGATAGATTTTAAGCCGTCCGATTGCCTTCGATCGGACGAACAGAATTCATTCCGACCAAATCCCGTGCTGTTACTGTGGCGGGCACAGTAACAGCGGTGGTCCGGATGAACCCCGGCCGTCCGATCGAATCCAATCGAACGGCACAAATCCTTTCCCTTCGGTTAAAAGATATAGCCGTTTGATCGGATGATCGAACAGATGAGATCCGTGGGAAACAATCGAATAGGACAAAAAATCATGATTATTTTTTGTCCTATTCGGATTGTTTCCCATGGATCTCATCCGATCGAACGGCTATATCTTTTAACCGGGGCGGAAAGGATTTGTGCCATTCGATTGGATTCGATCGGACGGCCGGGGTTCACCCGGACCACCAAACTCGCTGTTATGTGCCCGCCACAGTAACAGCACGGGTGGTGGTCTGGGTGAACACCGTTCGTCCGATCGAAGCCAATCGGACGGTCTAAAATATGTCCCGCATTTGGCCGGTGCGGGACGTCCCGTAGGTGAGCAGGGCTATATATATATATATATATATATATATATATATATATATATATATATATATATATATATATATATATATATATATATATATATATATATATATATATATATATATATATATATATATATATATATATATATGCGAGGGATACTCTTATTTATGGAATTTTACTTATGCAATTATACACCGCATTTTACATAGCCAGGAGGTTTCAGAATTTGATGAAACATGGTAGGAATGCTACCTATATCAAGTTGATCATCCTCACCAAAAATCATTAAACCGATCTGTTGTATGGGACCTAACACCCGTTTCCCTGATTTTCTATGACAAATGAGTTAGAGAGGGGCATTATGGACTGATCTATGTGTCACCAAGAACCCTTTTGGCCTTCTTGAAGTTTGCCAAGTGACATCTTTCCTTTCGGGTATTAATCAGAGGGAGAAGAAGATAGAATTACAAACCCCCCAGGGGATAGGGGGGTTGGCAAAGCAATTGACACTTTGGCATGGAGGTTGTGGGTTCAATTCCTCTCCCCCTTGAGTTACCCAGGCGTGCATAGTTAAACCTTTTTTTTTCCTGATCCTCCTGACCTGCTATGGCATATTCTCACACTAGCTAGATTCTCGGCTCAGAATCTTATTTACAATCAAGTCGTAACTCCTTTTCGGTAAAAAAAAATCAAATCCTGGAGACACCGTCGACACATTTGAATGTTAGTTACACCATGTCTTGCACAATCTCAAACAAACTCATGGGCAAGGAATTGTCACAATGAAGGGGATGACAGAAGTTACCAGCGATGCAGCGTCGGTGGCCGCCAACAACGGCAGCGGTGAAGAGCCATTTACAAGGAAAGGCATGAGAGAGATGAACACACTAATCAAAATTCCAAGAACATAAGAATGCAATCTGAGAGTTTGCAAAGCGCGAAACAGTAGGTTAACATCAGCAGTACTGAATTACCAACAGACTCCACCACACGAACACGGTTACAATTCTAAACTCCGAATCCCTAATCAAACCAAAAAGAGCGCAAGCATAGATGACGATCCGAGGGGTAACACAAACAACAAAACATGCTTAACACATTATCCGAAGACAAAAGAGCTACAACAGACGATGCCTCAGAGACTAGTAAAGCGCAAAACTCGAAAACAAAGCATCAGAGCTAACAGGTTCGCCCAAATCTGTAGTAACCAACAGGCATCCGACCAATTACTCGGAACCCTCAGTGAGACTTCACATACTCCTGAACCACATGAAGACCCTCAGATTCTTCTCCATAATCCTGCAATATAGAAGGAAAAAAAAAAGACATTTAGTTCCATGCTTGGTAAAAAGGCAATTAAAAGGCGCAATCTATATGCCAAATTTCATCATCCTTGAAGGACTTAAACAAAAGGGCAAATTACAAAAACCTCATCTCATTTCATATTTTGTTCCCAACTTTTTTTTAAAAAACAATTTGAACCCTAAACTATGCTCCGTCTGTGCATTTAGCTCCCTCCGTCGTTTCCGAAAATACATTTATCCTAGTAAGCAGAAGTTAAACATTTCAAAAATCATTTAAATCTTGATGAAAATTAACAAGGGTATTTTCAGGATAAAATGGAATTTTATTTGAGTCTGATTTTTGAAAATTTTAACTTATGCTTACTAGGAAAAGGGTTATAATGCAAACGGAGCATAGTTCAGCGTTCAAAAACAAAAGTTGGGGGACAAATATGAAATGAGGTGCATAGTTCCGGGGAGGTTTATGTAATCTGCCAAAAAAAGGGCAAAACATAGATTGCAACAACTAATACAACTCTCTACCTTCACAACCAAGCATGAGCATCCTACAACCTTCCTTGCCTTGCCCTCCGAATCAATCTTGCAGAGCTGCAGCAAGCATCAAGTGGAAAACAATGGAATCAACTAGGATGAAAAACAGAAGTACATCCAGCAGCAATCTTCTTCTAAAAAAAAGGTTTGAAATTTTAATGGGGTTTTTGACTCACACCCCCACATTTATGTCAAAATTTGAGTTATACCCCCACATTTATGTCAAAATTTTAATGGGATTTTTTGACTCACACCCCCACATTATGTCAAAATTTGAGTTACACCCCACATTTATGTCAAAATTTGAGTTACACCCCACATTTTGTAACTCAAATTTCGATATAAAAGTGGAGGGTAAGTAAAAAAAAAAACAATTTTAATATCCAGAACCCCATTGACATGTGAGCAGCTATAGATCTCGGTCGAGAATCACCGTATTTTTAAAACGACAATTAAATTGATTAATGAGTCGGGATACACATTTAATCAGGATATGTTTTGTTCTTTCAAAACTATCGATAAAAATTTAATCTGAATATACTTTCTTTTTTCAACGTTATCGACTCACTAAGGAGACACATGTTACTAGCTCCTAGATTTCAGGATCACATTATTTCTTTGGTCCGCTCACTGCACACACATAAACCTATACAATACCAGCCTCATAATTTCTGTAACTTTTAATTTTTACCCGATGAAACCTAAGAATTAACAATTTTTTTTGAAATCTCCATATAAGTTTACTTGCCAAGAAACCAAGAGAATGACAAATTTGAATAAGCATGTAAGTATGTACCCAATCATAAAAATGCAAGAAAACAAAATGGCCGAATGATGCAAGGAACCTACAAATTCAAATATTTTATTATAAAAAAAAAGTTTCATTGTAGTAAATCTGTATCAAATGATACAAACATTACATAAAAGTTAAACGTAAGGCTACCGCACCACACCACACCAGACAAGCATAAGACATCAAACTGTACAGCAATAGTTTGTACCAAATCATTTCAAACATCTAACCAATGGTTTCAGTAGATAAAACTATGAAGGGGCACAGATACACAGAAGAGAACAATAGTTTCAGAGACTTTTCTCAAAATTAAATCTAATATAGTCATAGCAGGTGATAAAAGGTTTAGTGTTGAGGAAAGCCTTACACCACTGAAAACAGAATGAAAGGAAAGCAGTTAAGAATATTTAAGGTACCTAAAATGTTAATTCTGCTCCGTAAACTGCTAAAGATGATTAAAATAAAAGGAAAAAAAGGGTAGACACAAAATGAGCACAATTTACTAACCCCTGCCCACTCGCCAAGAGTTTTGGCACTTGGCACTGTTACCAAGTGCACATTATGATCAGCACAAAGTGCTTTGACCAACTTAACATAGTCTGGGTGGTCGCAGTCCTCAGCCAGCACGCAAAGCTGTGCAGCATGCTTCTCAATAGCCTTGGCACCCTCGTGGAGCCCGCGGACGAGTCCATCATGGGCAAGTGATTTCTTCAGCACAAGTTGCAGGGCAGTCATCAGATCCATCGGCTCCCCAAGGGCTGGAGCAGGCGTTTCGACCGAAATATCTTCACTGCCAAAGAGAGTACACATACATCAAGGGTGAAATTTTATGAACATAATGAGATTAAGTGCTACTATTGTGTAATAGGTAATAGTGGAAAACCAAGTCGACCAAGAGAGGCACTAAATTTATTTGAATCACTTGATTTCGAAATTGAATAATTGATTTCATCTTCCACTATGCGATAGTTAACTGAAGGAAAAGTTATCTTAGCCATCCAAGACACAGATCTAAAGATTGATTACAGCAACTTGCAGTTCGCATGGTCTCACTACATCCATAGTATAATTAACATGATGCATTATAAAGCAAATTAGCAATCAGTGTTCCACGATATTTTTCCAGAAAATCTAATTTATTCTGCCCAAAATGTTCGTACTCCTTGCCAAACTCTGCAAATATATAAAATAAAAATAGAACACAAATATAAGAAAATAAAATCCATGCATGTTGCTGTTTGGCAAATTTGACTAGTTAATAATGTCGAATCCGATGGTTTTATATGTCACGGTTCACTATGTTTATGAAGGATATTTTTATTTTTGCACCTATTTACATCCGATATATAAATACTATATAAATACACTAGTGCGAACCCCCCCTTCCTCTACCCACTGCCCTGAACAAAAAAAAAATGCATAGCCCCATCCCCTCCCCACCACCCTGAAAAAAAAAAAAATGCATAGCCTTTTGATCGGTTTGCCCCGCTTGGGCATGGTTGTGAGTTGAGAGAGATAGAGAGAGGGTGACCCACAGTACTGTAGCCGCTACTAATAAAATGCCCCCTTACGTATATTATATATAGACTAGTGCATGTTCGTGCCAGTCGGCACTGCAGCGGGCCGCCTTCGGCGGCAACACATATGTCGGCACTGCAGCGGGCCGTCTTCAGTGGCAACACACCTGAACACCTTCGGCAACAAAACACTTTCGACAACACCGACATTCATAGGGACACCCATTTTCTCACGCCGTGCCGATTGGCACGAAGCAGGCGCCTTCGGCGTGACCAACTCCCCCTATAATTGATCAATAACAGCTGTCTCTATTCGAACGGATTCCTTGAGATCGATCCGATGGTTTGCGACGGCCGAAATTTCAACAGACGGGGTTATAGCCGTTGATGTGAACAATGATCATGGGATGCATGGTCAGGTTTAGTGCAGTTTAAATGGGCCGAGATTTTAGAGGTTTAGTGCAATTTAAATGGTTAGGAAGGGAGTTGATTGACGGGGAAATACATATCGTGCATTATTTTTTGAACAAATGGATGGAGAAATAGAGATCGTGCATTAGTTTTTGAACAAATGGTTAGATCTATTCGGTTCATTTTTGTCCAGTCAGCTTGTCCTAGTCAGCTTCCGTTTTGTCTAGTCAGCACAAAACCGGCGTGCCATGTTATATAGATATGAGAAGTCACGGTTGCCCATAATCACGTGTGCCTCCTCTTCACTCTCCTCTTTTTTTGTCTCCTCTGCATCCCATAAAACCACTCCTATTGTTCTGTACAGCCGGGTACTGCTGATTCTTGTGTTGTTGCACATGGCATCAGAGCATTTGATTTGAAAATTATCAAAGGAATGATCCGACACAGGTTGAATCCGGCTTCAATTTTTTGCATACTCTATAGTGATATCTCAATCGACGAAGCTAGTCATGTAGACCTTCTCGTCGATATAGGTATTCCATTCTGCAACCGAATAATGGCATGCTGCAGTGCTGCTATGAGTATATGACCTCCAACGCCTAAGAATCTATTGCATCAAGCTGTGCTAATGTGATGTTTCTGGATATAGCTAAAGATATATGGACGATGTTCGAGAGATGTATTACCAATACAAAACTATTTCCTGCATCTATCAGCTTTATGAAAATATCTTCATGCTCTAAAAGGGGAACAAGAGTCTAAACTAATAATATAGTGCCCTAAAAGGCATATGAAAATAGTTGAGTGTGTACCAGCCATTGTCAAAAATAATATTGATATGCAGAAAAAGCAACATGAGGAGTTTCAAGTAGTAAAATTCCTATCCGGATTGGGCACCGAGTATTTGTTTGTGCGAAGCAAGTTGCTAGCAGGAGATCTTCCAACTCTGAGCAATGTTTATTCACGGCTTCAACGAATGTCCTTCCAAGCCTCTCCCCTTCACCTACCACATCAATGAAGGTTCTGCACCTCCTCCTCTCCCTATCTCCTGTTGTGTACTGCTGTGTACTGTACAACTGATGCTACTGTTTTGTAAAGTCGATTGATGCCGATGCATGTTTTGTTGCATAGAGAACATGTCTCCCATCTATTTGGGCATAAAAACAATCATTATTTATGGGGACCAAGAATCCATCCTGCTTTCTTTCTGCAAATTCACTAGGATGTGGACCAAACAAGGCTAGCTTAATGCATAATGATATTAATAAGAGTCAAAACAAATTGTTATCAACAAATTTCATATCATTTACATGTAATCACTAAGATAAGGCAAACTAAAATTTTAATGGATAATGGTGATTCAGGAATAATGGGAGATTGATGCATCTCAAAGGAAAAACGCCAACACTTGATGTTGTTCATAAGGAACAAGAAAAATGGAGGTTCACACTCTTCAGGATCTTAAACGGTTTTGATTCCCATTAAATACTAAATCTTCCAAGGTCTTATAGTAATCATGTCTCAAAGTTGAATCAGAGCATTCTCTCTGAACTTTCTACGGCATCAAAAACTTTATGAATAATAAATCAACATAGATTGCGAAAAAAAAAAATCTAAAATGCAAAACAAATAACAAATAGGGTAAATTGTTGGTAAATTGCGCTTTGCCTCCCTGTGGTTTAGCTCAAAAACACTTAAACCCCCATATAGTCAAAAAACTACATTTTGCCCCCCTTTGAATTCAGTTTTGATCAGATAAAAATTACCAGATGAGGAAATTAAGTAGTTAACAAAAGGGGGTATTGTGCTAACATCTCAAACTTTAGGGAGCGATTTGGACCAAAATTAACTACAGGGGGGCAAGTGTTTTTGAGGTAAACTTCAGGGGGGGCAAAGTACAATTTACCCTAACAAATATTAGGACAAGCAAGGCGTAGAAATCCTGATCCGTATGGATATTTCAGAATATAAGCAATATTTCAGATTCAAGCAATCTTATTCACTGAGATCAGAAGTTTTTTTCCAAAGAAAACAACGGCAAATCAAAATGTAATCCAGATGGGAAGTCTGATCTCTTACGCCGCCGCCATTCCGGCAGTTTCTGATCGGACGATAGGGGATCACGCTCGACGGAGATTTGGAAGCCGAAGCGGAAGCGGCTAGGAGGGGAAGAAGGAGCGGCGAGGAGGGGAAGAAGACTGGAGTTGGAGGGTCTTGATATATACGCACGGTACAAGAAACCCTAACCCTAACCCTTTCTCTGCCCCCATCGTCTGCACCTCACGGCACAGCCGTCCGTTTGCCTGCCCCTGCGTGCGATGCACTGGCTGAGTGGTGCAACGGAAGGCAGAGAGAGGGGGACAGAGTGGCAGACGATTTGGTTTTAGGGCTTTTTTGAGTGCATTTTTGCTGAGGGCTTTGTTTGCTGCGTTTTCTTCCGACGTATCGTAGCAAGCCACGTCATCCGTTTAAATGGACAAAACAAAGACCACCACTTAGAGCTTTGTTTGGCTCTCGTGTTTTTGGCCATTGATTTTGAAAACATATGTGCAAACAACAACCACCACCAATCAAGTCCTTATTACCGGACTTGCCTTTCTCATTATGCCCCTTTAAGCTTCTTTAAATGGACGGCGTGGTTTGTTTTGATTAGGCCGGAAGCAAACAAGGTCAATCAATCCGACAGTAATAATACAAGCGGTGGTTTGAGCCGCCCACTCAAGGGTGAAAGCACCTCTCTCCGATCGTTGGGCTTGCCTTGACGTCGACGCCTATGCCTCAGGATCCGTCCCTTTGGACGTTCGAATCGTTCCTCGGTCTGTGGTGAAGGGTCTTTTTTGAACTAAATCCCTCTTCTGATTTATGAGAGTGAAAATCTCATGCTCACTTCTTAGGTGACTCATGCAGAAAATCTTTCGCACGATGTCTTCTCTCCCTCGGTGTAAGTCCCCGGACCTGATGATTTCTCTTTCGAGTTCTTCTTGACTAACTGGGATGTGGTCAGTAGCGATCTTTGTGAGGCAATCTTACAGTTTTTTCAGATGGGTTGGATACTGCCGGCGTGGAAAGCCACATATGTTGTGCTGGTTCCAAAGTCCTCTGCCCCTTCTAGGCATGACCATTTCCGGCCCATTAGCCTTTGTAATGTGATTTGTAAGGTGGTGGCGCGTGCAGCTCTTGGTGGATCGACTAAAATCAGTTTTGGCCCGTATTGTTTTTCCGAAAAAAGGCGCCTTCATTGCAGGTTGCAACATCTCATATATCATCTTGCTCGCTCAAGTGTTGTTCCATTCCCTCGACTCGTCGGCCCTCAGCCGGAACCTATTGGCTCTGAATGTAGATATGGCTAGCGCCTACGATGAGATGTGTTGGACCTTCCTCTGATATGTTATGCTTAGGTATGGCTTTAGCTCAATACAGATGCCATGTATCATGGCATGTTTGGAATATCCTTCCTTCTCTTTTCTCCTTAACAGTCACCCATATGGTGGTTTTAGTTCAAACCGTGGATTACGTCAAGGTGACCCATTATCTCCTTATTTGTTCATTTTTAGTGCCGAAGTCCTCACTCTGGCTATCATAGCAAAAAATACGAATGGTTTGTTATACACGGTGTGGGTCCTTCTGCGCCCGGGCGCCCAGTGGGCTGCCTTGCATAATGATTCTTGTTTGCCAAGGCTAATAGGCTCGAGGTGGGTCGCCTTCAATCTCTTCTACGTCGTACTGCCTTTTGTCTGGCCAACGAATCAAACCTTAGAAATCTACTATTATTTTTTTCGCTCGTCCTGCCCTCCTCATCAGCGTCGGTGCCTCTACTCTATGCTTCAAATGTCGGAGGGTGGAGGTCATTTTCGCTATTTGGGTGTGGTCTCCAGGCAACGCATATGTGCGAAGGATCAGCTCCAGCTGCTCCAAAATGTTACCAAGCGGATAGCAGATTGGAAGGCTCACTTTCTCTCCTTTGCTGGACGAGTGACTTTACTTCGTTCTATGCTCTAGGCTCTCCCCCTTTCGTGGTAGCTAATTCTTTGAGCCTCGGTTCTATTGGCCATTGAGCGTGAGATGCGTCGTTTTCTGTGGGTTCCCTCGTCTTCCTCTCACGTAATATAACTCATTAAGTGGGATATGGTCTGCAAACTGGTGAAGTTGGGTGGGCTTGGCTTACGTCGCCCCTCGATTTTTCAACACACTTATGGGTCGAAAAGTGTTTGATCTAGTTAACTATCGGCCTACGGTGTGGGGGGACTTCTGTTGAGATAAATATGGACCCAACCTTAACCTTTGACAGTGACCGCATCTCCAACATTGCTCTTGGGGAGTGCGTAGTCAGTCCAAGTGCGATTCACCAGCTCCGATGCTTGAAATCGGATAATTGTGATACTATGAAGACTCGAATCCAGGTGATTTAACTAAATCAAAAATACAAACAACTTGATCACCAGTTGGCTATGAGGGCAGAGGATATTCTGAAGACGGCGTTTCGGACGCGATATGGGCACTATGAGTTTTTGGTCATGCCCTTCGGTCTAACGAACTCCCCTACTGCCTTTATGGATCTGATGAATCGAGTTTTCAGTATGTTCCTGGACAGATTCGTAGTAGTATTTGTGGACGATGTCCTCATTTACTCTAAGATGGAGGAAGATCATCGGGAGCACCTGAGTGTTATGTTGCAGACCCTCAGAGACCACCAACTGTATGCCAAACTCAGTAAGTGTGAGTTCTGGATACAGGAGGTGAAGTTCCTTGGGCATATTGTCTCGAAGGAAGGCATCTCAGTGGATCCAGCGAAGATAGAGGCCGTTATGGACTGGGAGCAGCCAAGGAATATCTTCGAGATTAGGAGTTTCTTGGGACTAGTAGGCTATTACCGACGCTTTGTTGAGGGATTCTCGCTTCTGGCTGCACTTCTCACCCATCTGAAAAAGAAGGGTGTCAGGTTCGAGTGGTCGGAAGATTGTGAGAAGTCATTCCAGGAGTTGAAGTGGCGTCTCACTTCGGCCCAGTGCTTATGATTTCGGCGGTAGCAAAGGCTATGTTGTCTTCACCGATGCCTCACTGATGGGGCTTGGAGCTGTACTAATACAGGATGATAGGGTGGTAGCCTATGCCTCTAGGCAGTTGAAAACTCATAAGAAGAACTATCCCACCCATGATTTTGGAGTTGGCAGTGGTGGTTTCGCCTTGAAGATCTGGAGGCATTACCTGTACAGTGAGGAGTTTGAGATGTATTGCGATCACAAGAGCTTGCAGTACATCGCTAGTCAGAAGGATCTGAACATGTGTCAGAGGAGGTGGATCGAAGTCCTGAAGGACTTCAACTATTTGCTCTTTTACCATTCTGGTAAAGCGAATGTTGTTGCAAATGCATTGAGCCAGAAGTCACATAGCCAGTTTGCCAGATTGTTGACGGATCGACATGACTCTTTGGCTACGATAGAAGGCTTTAATTTGTGGGTTCAGTGGGAGCCTTCTAGTACTGTATTGCGCACCATGCGAGTACATCCCAGCCTACTTTAGAAGGTGATTGAAGCACAGAGGTTGGATTCTTAGTTAGAGGAGATTAGAGCACGGTGCAACAGTGCGAAGCTCGTTCCAGATTGGTCGGTCGATGCTGAGGGAGGTCTGAGGTTTCAGAGGAGGTTGTGCCTCCCTGCTGATGAAGAGGTTTGAGAGGAGGTGTTGTCAGAGGCACATCGATCCAGGTTCTCGGTGCACCCTGGCAGCACCAAGATGTATCACGACTTGAGGAGGCAGTTCTGGTGAAAGGGCATGAAGCGGGATATGGCCGCCTTCGTGTCCAGATGTTTGACTTATTTGCAAGTCAAGGCTGAGCACCAGAGACCGGCTAGATTGCTGTAGCCACTCCCAGTAGCTGAGTGGAAATAGGAGCACATCACGATGGATTTTGTTTCGGGGTTGCCTCTGACTCGAAACAAACATGACTCGGTTTGGGTGATAGTAGACAGACTAACGAAGTCGGCGCATTTTCTTCCTGTGCGGACGGCGATGATGTCCATCGACCGGGCAAAGCTATATATGAGGGAGATTGTTAGACTGCATGGAGCTCTAGTTTCAATCGTCTCAGATCGAGATCCTCGATTCGTTTCTTGCTTTTAGGAGAGCCTGCAGACTGCTCTGGGGACAGAGCTCAGTTTTAGCATAGCGTTCCACCCTCAGACGAATGGCCAATCAGAGAGGATGATTTAGATTTTGGAGGATATATTTTGGGCCTGCATAGTAGATTTTGGAGGCAGTTAGGAGGAGCACCTACCTCTTATGGAGTTTGCCTATAATAATAGTCACCAAGCTAGCATCGGTATGGCCCCCTATGAGGCCTTGTATGGGAGACTATGTCGATCACCTCTTTGTTGGGCGGAGGTAGAAAAGCGGAGCATTTTGGGGTCAGAGCTCGTGCAGGAGATGACGGAGAAGATCCAGCTGATCAGGGAGCGACTTTGAGCCCTGCAGAGTTGACAGAAGAGCTATGCTAATGTGCATCGACGCCCGCTCGAGTTCACCATCGGAGACAATATTTTCCTGAAGGTTTTCCCTCGTCGAGGCATCACGAGGTTTGGGAAGAAAGGGAAGTTGGATTCGAGGTTCATAGGTCCCTTCGAGATTTTGGAGAGAGTTGGCGAGGTGGCATATCGTCTGGCACTGCCCCCACAGCTCTCTAGCATCCACGGTGTCTTTCATGTGTCGATGCTTCGGAGGTATGAGCCGGACCCGTCCCACGTGTTAGATTGGCAGGGCCTAACCCTCAGTTCAGATGCGTCTTATGAGGAGCGACCGGTAAGGATTTTGGCTAACGAAGATCAAGTGCTTCACATGAAGACCATCCCCATGGTGAAGGTCCAGTGACAGCACTGCAGTGAGGAGGAGGCTACGTGGGAGCTAGAGTCCACTATGCGGTCCCTATACCCGTTTTTGTTTGATGACTAGTGTTAGTTAATTTTCGGGATGAAAATTTTAATAAAGTGGGTAGGATGTAATACCTGATACGTTTGATTTCGGGGCAGCCTAGTTTTATTACTATTATATTATTGCTAAATTTATTGAATTGATTTCGTATTTATGATTATCGATGGTGTGTGTTTGAACATGAGTAGGACCGGGCAGTGAGGCCCGGGTCCGAGTCGCGAGACGACGACGGAAGGAATACAACCGGTGCCTGAATGTGTACTATAATTCACTACAAATATGCTATCATTTATGAATATTAATTTAATATTATACGTATTAGTGGCGAGTCTGTCGGACTCGCTGATGTACGCGTGTCAACGTGTCTCACCACGGTGAGGGTTAGAGCTCAAGTCGGGCCGAAGGTTATAAGAAAAAAAATCCCAAAACCTATACTATATACTAAAACGGAAGCCTTACAAGGAGTTTTCTCCATGTGGCATAGCATTAAAAGCATTAATTTTAATTTAAATCCATTTCTATGCATGCCCATTAATGCTCTCATGATCTATTTCTTTTTTGGATGGTAGTGATTTCTCCCGATGCCCATGGCCATAAATGAAAATTTAAACTCATTTCTCTGCATGCCCATTAATACTCTTATGATTGATTCTTTTCTTATTGGTATTTGAACCCCTTCTTGTATGCCGTTTTAAATTAAACGCTCTATTGGTTTGCAAACCATTTCCTCCCATTTCTTCACATGCCCATTAGTGAAAATTTAAACTCATTTCACCGATGCCCATAAATGCTTATTTATAATTTTAATATTTTATTTCGTTCATTGCACAGGTTCAATACTAGTCTAAAACCTAAAACCCAAACCCGAACCCAATCGTTCCTCTCTCTCTCTATCTCTCTTTCTCTCTTTAACCCAAACCCAACCCAACAAACCCGATCCCTCGCACCCAATCTCTCTCTCTTCTCCATCTCTCTCGAATCTCTCTCCCTCTCACCCGATCTCTCTCTTCTCTCTCTCGCATCCCTCTCCCATTTCTCTAATCTCTCTCTCTCAAAACCCAACCCAATCCGATCCCTCTCATCTCCCCCAACAGCCGACCCCTCCTCTCCCCCTTTCCCTTTAATTCCCGATCCTGATTCTTCCCCCCTTTGATCCCGTCAACCTGTGCGCCTCTTCGATCCCCCCTCTATCTCCCCGAAATCCTGCAGCCCCATCCCTTATAAGAAACCCTAAACCCGACCCCCTCCATTCCTCATCCGATCTATATCTTCCCCCGAATCCTCTCTCTCCCTCTTGCTGATGTGTTTGGCGCGCAGAAACCAGAGCGTAGCCGGCTAGAGAGGAGCAGTCGGAGGAGGAGCCGCAGTCGGATCCGAGCCCCCTGCACTAGGTCGATCGCCTCCTCTCTTTCCCCTGTTTTTTTTTTCTTCTTTTCCTGTTGCACTGTTGAGACCAGCCTGATGATCCCTGCTTTCTCTCCTCTTTCTATGTGGATTCGACCAACCCCCAGCCCCCTATCGCTTTCGATTTGGCACGACCATGGCCTCCGGCCAGGTGACCGGTGGCTGTGCAGCAGACAAAGCCCGACCCATTGCAAACCGCCTTTTCCTATACGTTGGCAGGTGGCTGTGCAGCCGACAAGCCCGTCCCAGCCACATGTGATCAATCACCTCCCATTGACCAGCCTTCCTTGTTTGCTATAGCCATAGCCACCGACTTGGTGGTCAACGACTATGTAGGCAACGGGGCCGTATCAGGCCAGTCAGCCCTCTTTTATTTTCTCGTTCTTGTCGCCAAACCGTCGATGATTACCGAAGCCCGTAGGAACCTTTGAACATGGTTGGTTGATAATGTGAGTCACTGGCCTTTAGTGGCCAATGGTTTACCGACTGTTGTCACCTCATCGGTTTTGGCATACGAACTGTTGTGCCATGCACGTCGGTGGGCCGCCAAGTGACTCATAGGCCAAACCTTGCCAATCCCGGGATTCGACCAAGTAAGGCAAAATAATTATCGCCAACCCGAGCGTGAGCTCAGTAAGGCTTGTTAGATTTCCACCACACTAAACCAACCAAATTCTCACCTAATCCGAGGGTGTCTAGGGCAAATGACGAATCGAATCCTGACCATGATCTGAATCCCGTAGAAGTTACCTTTGTTCTAAATAATTGACTAGTAACACGGGTATGTGTACCTGTCAGACCTTGTGCGTGTTGATCGAGCGGAGACAGATCAGGAGCAGTGACGGGAGTTCGTGCGCTTTGACCAGGTGACACAGCACGCTTTCTTTAATAATTAATCATGCTGATATAAAAATTAAGGGTAGGTGTCCATAACGCTGCATGCAGATCCCGTTGGACGTCGTCGCAAGTGATCGAGTGGATCCAGTCTTCTATATGGAGTCGCGAGTCCAACGACACATGCTTAAAAAGTTAATAATTTAATAATAATTATTATATTTGTTTGCATGGACACCATAGACAGGCATTTCTCTTAAAATAAATAAATAATTAATTAAAGAATTATCGGGGCCCACCCTCCTGAGAGGAGTGTGTCAATCCTAATACACTGGTATTCAGGCATGAGTAACTTTATAGTATTTAATATGATGCTGGGTTGTGAGTGGGTGCGAATCTGGGGTAAATCATCGAAAATGATTAATCACTGTATAGTTCATTCAATGCCATATGATATGTTGATTGTTGATAATTTACCTGGTTTGTCACGCCCCAGAAATCTGAAGACCGATCCCTGGGGTGTGAGGTGAGAGAAAGAAGAGGGTTTTGGGACTGGTCAATTAATTACACCAATTTGGGTTCTCACAGGGCTTCTACGCTCTCTAATATGAAAAACAAGAAGGAGGAAGAAACAAGAGGGGAATCTTTTAAATTTGATTTTTCGAAAAACATTTTTATTAAAAAAAAAAAAGAGAAATATCAATAGAGATAAGACATTATCTAATCAGCTCGACCTTCAAAAGTCATATCCTCTCAGTATGTGTGACCTGTCGGTGCCACTACATACTGACAGGAGTCTATCTGAGGGAGCACGAAGCTCAAGCCTCCTACGGCTAGCCAAGTGGTCTCATCCACGCCCTAACACTCAGGTGCACCAATCTAGGGTTCCTATCTACAAGGTTAATCAATTTAGTCATTTATATGTATTTATATTTTCATCATGATCTATCCTAGGCTTGGGGCCTTGAGGAGAGGCCTACCCAAAAGAATTCAGCTGGAACCATTGCAACTACAACCATAGAATACAACTAACTAATAAGAACTCTTATTCCAATACAATTACAATATCTAAAGAGAAAAGACGACAAGATTAACGTACTAAACAGAAAGGTAACACTGCAACTCTAACTCCGCCTCTGGACTCCTACTGCTACTCCTGAGCCTCCGGACCTGCAACTGAGCCTACTCGTGGGAAAGAGTAGCCCCCAATAGGAAAATTGGAAGATTAGCCAAATTAATGGCTAGTGACATCCTAATAGTCTATAATAATATGAGACGACCAATCGTAATAAATTAAGATATAATCTAGCAGTTCTAGTATTGATCAATGTTTGTAGAATGATACCTAAACCTATCAATAGTCTATATTCACATGCAATTCCTACTGTCACTAGGTTATCTAACATAAAGTCCATTCAATGTTCTACAGCATTAAAGAACAAATTAAATAAGACGTTCAGATAAAGTCACGAAGTCATCATGTAAATAGTCACTCAATTCTAAATTCATGTACAGATAAAACACACTCTATCAAAATGTGAACCCCGGATATTTTGTTCATCCTGCCCCCGGTCGGGCATTACTATAGGGCCTTTTATTTCGATGTAGAGGGCCAACTCTCTCGCCGTGCATCCACCAACACCATGCACAAATCACCCAGATGATCATAAGGGGTTTCCCGTCTTTCACGGTGGAGCTCTACCGCCCAACTTGCTTTACTATGGGGACTTCAACTCCCCGGGACGGGGTTGCTAGGCCAATCCCTACTCGAGGGCACCTCCTATTGGCTTTACCACAACCCTTGCCCGTGACCCCTAACCTACTTAACTTCGGCTGTACGCGCAGGGTGGTTCACGGCCCTTGCGCGCACGGGGTCCCTACCTTCTAACCAGGTAGATTCACACATAACATATTTCAACATATTTACTGAAGCTACAAAAGGTATATTTAATGCTTAACAATTTCCAATAATTTACCCCTGGTCTCGTACTGCTCTCGCAACCCATGCGACATAATAAATAAATGAAATAAGACACTCATCCCAGTGACCCGTGTGCTAGGGTTGCCATACTCCTCTCAGGAGGGTGGTCCCGATAATTATTAGTTATTCAATTTATTGATTAATTTAAGGGAATCCTAATTACGGTGTCCATGAATACAATCAAAAGCAATCATTATTATTATTACTTTATTAATATTTTAAGCATGCGTCGCCGGACTCGCGACTCCGCATGCAAGGTGGGGTCCACTTGACCACATGCGACGATGCCCGGCGGGGCCCGCATGCAGTGTCATGGACACCTACCCTTAGTCATTCTCATTTCCCACTATTAAAGACCACGCAAGGGTAGTAGATGTCACCTGGTTGTCGATCGCACACGACTCCGGCTAGTTGCCTCTGATCCGTCTCCGTTGGATCACCACGATCACAGTCTGATAACATGCACAGCTCTAAATCACAATGCTATCGATTAAAACATAAGAGTCAACGACGAGGGTTCTATGCCAAGGATAGTCGGGCACCCTCGATAAGGGACCAACATTGAGTTGACAGCACGCAAAACCGTGCGACTAAAGAACTCGATCCTAAACCATACTAAGTCAATCAAGTAAATAGAAGCTAAACCTACTCATCGAATCGGGCTCGAAGAACCCTCTCCGATGGTTCCGGTTTCGCTGGAATCCGACTTCGGTCGAATGGTTTCGGGTCAAACCATGTAGAACCGGTAAAACCGATCACATGGTTGGTTCACTAGGGTATAAGGGGTTCTAGGGTTATCTTCTAGGTTTAATAGGTAGGGCTCAATATTCTGAGCACAATGCCGCTAGTTTCGTCCAAATCCGAGTTCGGACGATGAAACGGCGGTCAAACCACGGTACCGCGATAATATCGGGTCAAAGGATAAAACAGGGTATTAAATAGTATAATTATTGTACTAAACTATGTCCAACAGGTAGTATTTTCCAAGCCGGTCGAAATGGCGCTAGTTTCGTCCAATTCCGAGTTCGGACGGAGAAATGGCAGTCGAACCAAAATCGACTGGTTCACGGGTCTGGTTCAGGTGAACCAGACCGGTTCACTAAGTGGGCGGGTCAGGTCTGCAGGGTCGGGTCGGGTTCACAGTGGAAAATCGGGTCGGGTCTGGGGTTAAACAGGTCAGGTCTGGGGGTTAAATAAAACATGGGAAATTACTGCTTTGCCCCCCCCATCTCCTTCTTCTCCACGAGACCAGCCCGAAGGGCTGGTTCCTGTGCGCCGATGGCCGACGGGAGGGGGTGGCCCGGAGCGCCGGCGAGCGCTCGGCCGGCCTCTCCCGCGCCACCCCTACGGAGGAGGCGCGGTGGGAGGTGGCCGGAGCGCCCGTCGGAGCCCGAGGCTCGGCCGGAGCGGGGGCTCGCATGGGGTTTGGAGGTCGGTGGTGGTGCGCCGGGGTCGTCGGGAGGGGCTCGGTGCGGCGGCGGTGTCCGCCCGTGCGGGTCGTGGCAAGGGAGGAGGAAGGGGCCGGGTCGCGGGGTTGGGTCGCGGAGGCCGGAGGATGGGAGGAGGAAGGTGGCTGACCTGGGGGTCTCGGCGTGCTCGCCGGGGCTCCGGCGAGGGGCGGGTCGGCGCTCCATCCCCCTCAATCTCTCCTCCTTCTCCGTCTCCGTCTCCATCTCGCTCTGTCTCTCTCTTCTTCTCCCGTCCTCTCTCTCTCTCTCTCTATTTCTCTCCCGTTCTCTCTCTATCCCTATTTATAATCATGGGAAATGTACGGTTGTGGTGATAAGGGTTGGGGGGATAGAGTCGGTTAAGGTTTCCTAATAAGGGGGAAGGGATAAGGACTAAAAGATATGGGTTTGTTATCCTGAAATCTTACCCGATAATTACCATCCGAATTTCGGATTTTAAATAAATGGGGAGGGAGTTCAAGAGACCTAAAACTATGCTAGGAGACTGGGAGGTAGGCTCCAGGGCCGGTCGGGCTCGGTCCCGAGCCCTGAACCGGGCTCGGTTGGAATCCGGGTGCGATTCGTCCATCAACCGGGCTGAAAAGAATAATCACCTGTAACTATCAAATCGGAAGTCGGAATAGGGCCCGAGAGGATTCGTTGGAAAGTTCTCGTCAACGCGAACGCGTCAGCGCTTAGTACATAATTTTCTGACCCCTGGATCTCCCGAAAAGAAGGAAAGACTCCAAAACTCAAAATAGCAATAACTATTCACCCGGGTGTCGGATCGACCCAAACTCAGGCTCATTGGAAGGCTCTCTCAGAGACTCATCTAACGTATCTTATTTCGTTACGATCCGATCACCCGATCTCTCGTAAGAAACAAAACAGCTACAACTATCACCCAATTATCGCTTTTCTAGGGTTTACCTGCCGGGCTGCCGAAACTGGCTGCGCATACACATGATCGTTGCACGGAACGCACCATCGTGACATGCTCGAAGTTACGGAGAATGTGAACGTAAAACATCTCATAGGTTTACGATCCATTTATTGGGAAAAAGCCCAAAAAAAAAGTCTGGCGGTAAAAAGACGTAACTAGCAATTGAGGATTTCTATTATTCTCAAATCTAACACCACAGGTGTTACAACCTACACACCTTAAAAAAATTTTCGTCCCGAAAATTCAACTACAAAAACCATATATACGAGTCCACTCATCTCTACTACCAAAACAAGAACATTATAGCAATGAAAAGTTAACTATAACGAGTACGAAGATCATCACTAACACTACCAACAAGAAAGCCAAGTCACTACACCTAATCTTACTAAAAGAAAACCCTGATCCTCTACTATTCACAATTCTACTCTCTCTACTAACCTAAACATTATACGAATCGACTCTCATAATTATTAGAATAGAAATGAACCACCAAATTCTCACATCGATCGCGAATACGGGTTTTGGTTTCCATTTCCCATTCTAAGCATTACGGATTAGACTAAAATCATGAGTTCTGATCATTAACCCTGCCTTGATAAGGGGCATCCCCCTTATTAGTACCGTCGAGGGGTGTCCTCCTCGGTAGGGTCACTACCAAAACTCATAGATTCAGAAAATTAAAATGCTCTCAATTGTCAGTGCCGATATAAAAGGTATATCAATGTATATGAGCGGCCATATACCCATATATAATTTATACTTTTGGTATCGACTCAACAATCATAGCAATGTATACTACACATATGCGCCCATACACATATGCTTAAGTACACATTCCAGAATGATTTGACAAAAGAGATGTCTCAACTAGTACGCCTAACGTGTATCTAATACTAAACTAAAATCCTATAAGATTCCTATGAGACTAATACCTACACTAATCAAACTACCAATACTGCTCAAGGGACCAACGAACAAATACCCGAAAAATCTATTTCTCAAGTGGGTCCAAACTAGATAGCTACCATCTGACAATAGATAGTCATCTCATTGGCTCACTACAAGACAAGGGGATCGATCCTAAACCAAAACTATTATGAGTTGGTTGAAGAAACTACCTACTAGAAAACTAATGGCCAACTAATATCGACTGAGCAGATCGATATCAAGTACTAATTTCTACCCTAAACTAAACATCGAGATAGCTTGACAGAAACCTCGCAACCATACAAAAAAATAAGAAAAAAGGACCCAAGACAATTAGAGACAACTTAGAAAAAAGACAACCGAGGAAACTAGCACAATCTTAACATTCTGAGAACTAAAGGTAATCACTCAAAAGAAACTGAAGCAAACGAAAGTTACTAAAATCGAATAATAATTAGAAACAAAGTTGGGTGAATCGGCAAAATAATGATCATTCTAATAGTCCAACTGATAAGGTATTCCCAAATTTTATAAACATAGGCAATCCATTTAACATCGTTGCTAAAATCTTTTTAGTACTCAATTATCTTAATTCGATCTTAACGTCACTGTCATCTAGTCAGTGCGCTCTCTCCCGCGAGTTCCAATAAGAACTGCGAAACCAACCGCTAAAGCCTCCGAAGAGTCAGTGCGTAGCCACAGTATGTCCTCTACCGGACAATCATCATCCACCGCCAAAGTTCCCTAGGAACAGTGCGTACTCTTTCGCAAGAGTCACTATCAAGGTATCCCATAATCTACTAACCATGGGAAATTCAAACTATCACCTGAGATTTTCATCTCCTGGTGTACTTCATTGAAACCACTATCCCCAAGAGTCATCATCATTACTCATAGGATCCATTAAAAAAAAAACACACAAGCTCTACACCAAGCTAATTATAACCCACGATACACCAGAGAGATTTAACAAGAAAACTAATTTAATTATTACATCTATATCGAGATAAGGGACAATCCTAAAAACACCAACTAGGTCTCTAATACCAATGGTCAACAAGAATCAAGGAATCCTAAAACACCAACTAAGTCTCTAGTACTAAGGGTCAACGAAGATCAAGGGATCCTAAATACTGACTAGGTCTCTAAATACTAAGGGTAAACAAAGATCAAGGAATCATAAAACACCGACTAGGTTTCTAGCGCTTAGGGTCAACGAAAAAATAACAAAACCAACAAAAAGAGTAACCTCACAACCATGCCAGATAAACCATCAAGGATATACATCCTTCTAGATATATTCAAATACATCAATTCCAAAACCAATCAACCAAATTACTAACTACAGTTGAATATCTAGTCCTTGGTCAGCTCCTTACCACTAGAAAGCTCAAGAGAGTCCATATTAGAAGACTCCCAACCTATACTCTGATATAGACTCAAACACTATACTTCTGCCTAGAGATCAAGAAACACTACCCTTGGTTAAGATGTTCCACGTGGCTCCTTCTTAAGAATTATCACCCGAGTTGCAACGACTAACTCTAAACCTAAACATTACAGCACATCAGAGTTCAAATACAATCATACTCATACGACATATTGATTGATTCACGATTCTCGATCAATCAAAAACTCAATCATAGACAGTTCTTAGTTACAGATCAATTCCTCAACCAAAACCAGTTCTCTAAGTATGATTAACCCTAGGTCCTTATCCTTAGAAATAATCGCTATACCACCACTAGCTACTACGAGAATTCTATCGACTCACTATCTAAATAATCCCTAGAAAACATTCTAACACCACTAGAGTCTAAACTTTCCGAAGAAAGAACAGCAAGACACGAACCACATCCTAACAATACCCCTAGGAACATATCCCTAAGCTCTGATACCAGCTGTCACGCCCCAGAAATCTGAAGACCGATCCCTGGGGTGTGAGGTGAGAGAAAGAAGAGGGTTTTGGGACTGGTCAATTAATTACACCAATTTGGGTTCTCACAGGGCTTCTACGCTCTCTAATATGAAAAACAAGAAGGAGGAAGAAACAAGAGGGGAATCTTTTAAATTTGATTTTTCGAAAAACATTTTTATTAAAAAAAAAAAAGAGAAATATCAATAGAGATAAGACATTATCTAATCAGCTCGACCTTCAAAAGTCATATCCTCTCAGTATGTGTGACCTGTCGGTGCCACTACATACTGACAGGAGTCTATCTGAGGGAGCACGAAGCTCAAGCCTCCTACGGCTAGCCAAGTGGTCTCATCCACGCCCTAACACTCAGGTGCACCAATCTAGGGTTCCTATCTACAAGGTTAATCAATTTAGTCATTTATATGTATTTATATTTTCATCATGATCTATCCTAGGCTTGGGGCCTTGAGGAGAGGCCTACCCAAAAGAATTCAGCTGGAACCATTGCAACTACAACCATAGAATACAACTAACTAATAAGAACTCTTATTCCAATACAATTACAATATCTAAAGAGAAAAGACGACAAGATTAACGTACTAAACAGAAAGGTAACACTGCAACTCTAACTCCGCCTCTGGACTCCTACTGCTACTCCTGAGCCTCCGGACCTGCAACTGAGCCTACTCGTGGGAAAGAGTAGCCCCCAATAGGAAAATTGGGAGATTAGCCAAATTAATGGCTAGTGACATCCTAATAGTCTATAATAATATGAGACGACCAATCGTAATAAATTAAGATATAATCTAGCAGTTCTAGTATTGATCAATGTTTGTAGAATGATACCTAAACCTATCAATAGTCTATATTCACATGCAATTCCTACTGTCACTAGGTTATCTAACATAAAGTCCATTCAATGTTCTACAGCATTAAAGAACAAATTAAATAAGACGTTCAGATAAAGTCACGAAGTCATCATGTAAATAGTCACTCAATTCTAAATTCATGTACAGATAAAACACACTCTATCAAAATGTGAACCCCGGATATTTTGTTCATCCTGCCCCCGGTCGGGCATTACTATAGGGCCTTTTATTTCGATGTAGAGGGCCAACTCTCTCGCCGTGCATCCACCAACACCATGCACAAATCACCCAGATGATCATAAGGGGTTTCCCGTCTTTCACGGTGGAGCTCTACCGCCCAACTTGCTTTACTATGGGGACTTCAACTCCCCGGGACGGGGTTGCTAGGCCAATCCCTACTCGAGGGCACCTCCTATTGGCTTTACCACAACCCTTGCCCGTGACCCCTAACCTACTTAACTTCGGCTGTACGCGCAGGGTGGTTCACGGCCCTTGCGCGCACGGGGTCCCTACCTTCTAACCAGGTAGATTCACACATAACATATTTCAACATATTTACTGAAGCTACAAAAGGTATATTTAATGCTTAACAATTTCCAATAATTTACCCCTGGTCTCGTACTGCTCTCGCAACCCATGCGACATAATAAATAAATGAAATAAGACACTCATCCCAGTGACCCGTGTGCTAGGGTTGCCATACTCCTCTCAGGAGGGTGGTCCCGATAATTATTAGTTATTCAATTTATTGATTAATTTAAGGGAATCCTAATTACGGTGTCCATGAATACAATCAAAAGCAATCATTATTATTATTACTTTATTAATATTTTAAGCATGCGTCGCCGGACTCGCGACTCCGCATGCAAGGTGGGGTCCACTTGACCACATGCGACGATGCCCGGCGGGGCCCGCATGCAGTGTCATGGACACCTACCCTTAGTCATTCTCATTTCCCACTATTAAAGACCACGCAAGGGTAGTAGATGTCACCTGGTTGTCGATCGCACACGACTCCGGCTAGTTGCCTCTGATCCGTCTCCGTTGGATCACCACGATCACAGTCTGATAACATGCACAGCTCTAAATCACAATGCTATCGATTAAAACATAAGAGTCAACGACGAGGGTTCTATGCCAAGGATAGTCGGGCACCCTCGATAAGGGACCAACATTGAGTTGACAGCACGCAAAACCGTGCGACTAAAGAACTCGATCCTAAACCATACTAAGTCAATCAAGTAAATAGAAGCTAAACCTACTCATCGAATCGGGCTCGAAGAACCCTCTCCGATGGTTCCGGTTTCGCTGGAATCCGACTTCGGTCGAATGGTTTCGGGTCAAACCATGTAGAACCGGTAAAACCGATCACATGGTTGGTTCACTAGGGTATAAGGGGTTCTAGGGTTATCTTCTAGGTTTAATAGGTAGGGCTCAATATTCTGAGCACAATGCCGCTAGTTTCGTCCAAATCCGAGTTCGGACGATGAAACGGCGGTCAAACCACGGTACCGCGATAATATCGGGTCAAAGGATAAAACAGGGTATTAAATAGTATAATT
The DNA here is from genome assembly GCA_947650365.1 of Chamaelirium japonicum. Lineage (NCBI taxonomy): Eukaryota > Viridiplantae > Streptophyta > Magnoliopsida > Liliales > Melanthiaceae > Chamaelirium > Chamaelirium japonicum. The sequence goes on along the minus strand of OX393558.1, from coordinate 66,814,428 downwards.
ATTGTACTAAACTATGTCCAACAGGTAGTATTTTCCAAGCCGGTCGAAATGGCGCTAGTTTCGTCCAATTCCGAGTTCGGACGGAGAAATGGCAGTCGAACCAAAATCGACTGGTTCACGGGTCTGGTTCAGGTGAACCAGACCGGTTCACTAAGTGGGCGGGTCAGGTCTGCAGGGTCGGGTCGGGTTCACAGTGGAAAATCGGGTCGGGTCTGGGGTTAAACAGGTCAGGTCTGGGGGTTAAATAAAACATGGGAAATTACTGCTTTGCCCCCCCCATCTCCTTCTTCTCCACGAGACCAGCCCGAAGGGCTGGTTCCTGTGCGCCGATGGCCGACGGGAGGGGGTGGCCCGGAGCGCCGGCGAGCGCTCGGCCGGCCTCTCCCGCGCCACCCCTACGGAGGAGGCGCGGTGGGAGGTGGCCGGAGCGCCCGTCGGAGCCCGAGGCTCGGCCGGAGCGGGGGCTCGCATGGGGTTTGGAGGTCGGTGGTGGTGCGCCGGGGTCGTCGGGAGGGGCTCGGTGCGGCGGCGGTGTCCGCCCGTGCGGGTCGTGGCAAGGGAGGAGGAAGGGGCCGGGTCGCGGGGTTGGGTCGCGGAGGCCGGAGGATGGGAGGAGGAAGGTGGCTGACCTGGGGGTCTCGGCGTGCTCGCCGGGGCTCCGGCGAGGGGCGGGTCGGCGCTCCATCCCCCTCAATCTCTCCTCCTTCTCCGTCTCCGTCTCCATCTCGCTCTGTCTCTCTCTTCTTCTCCCGTCCTCTCTCTCTCTCTCTCTATTTCTCTCCCGTTCTCTCTCTATCCCTATTTATAATCATGGGAAATGTACGGTTGTGGTGATAAGGGTTGGGGGGATAGAGTCGGTTAAGGTTTCCTAATAAGGGGGAAGGGATAAGGACTAAAAGATATGGGTTTGTTATCCTGAAATCTTACCCGATAATTACCATCCGAATTTCGGATTTTAAATAAATGGGGAGGGAGTTCAAGAGACCTAAAACTATGCTAGGAGACTGGGAGGTAGGCTCCAGGGCCGGTCGGGCTCGGTCCCGAGCCCTGAACCGGGCTCGGTTGGAATCCGGGTGCGATTCGTCCATCAACCGGGCTGAAAAGAATAATCACCTGTAACTATCAAATCGGAAGTCGGAATAGGGCCCGAGAGGATTCGTTGGAAAGTTCTCGTCAACGCGAACGCGTCAGCGCTTAGTACATAATTTTCTGACCCCTGGATCTCCCGAAAAGAAGGAAAGACTCCAAAACTCAAAATAGCAATAACTATTCACCCGGGTGTCGGATCGACCCAAACTCAGGCTCATTGGAAGGCTCTCTCAGAGACTCATCTAACGTATCTTATTTCGTTACGATCCGATCACCCGATCTCTCGTAAGAAACAAAACAGCTACAACTATCACCCAATTATCGCTTTTCTAGGGTTTACCTGCCGGGCTGCCGAAACTGGCTGCGCATACACATGATCGTTGCACGGAACGCACCATCGTGACATGCTCGAAGTTACGGAGAATGTGAACGTAAAACATCTCATAGGTTTACGATCCATTTATTGGGAAAAAGCCCAAAAAAAAAGTCTGGCGGTAAAAAGACGTAACTAGCAATTGAGGATTTCTATTATTCTCAAATCTAACACCACAGGTGTTACATGGTTAAAGGGTAGGGACCTCGTACGCTCAAGGGCCGTGAACCACCCTGCGCGTACAGTCGAAATTAAGTAGGTTAGGGGTCACGGGCAAGGGTTGTGGTAAAGCCAATAGGAGGTACCCTCAAGTAGGGATTGTCCTAGCAACTCTGTCCCAGGGAGTTGAAGTCCCCATAGTAAAGCAAGTTGGGCGATAGAGCTCCACCGTGAAAGACGAAAAACCTCTTATGATCATTTGGGTGATTAGTGCAAGGTGTTGGTGGATGTACGGCGAGAGAGTTGGCTCTCTATATCGAAATAGAAGGCCCGATAGTAATGCCCGACCGGGGGCAGGTTAAACAAAATATTTGGGGTTCACATTTGAGTGCGTATTTGTCTCTTTATTAAATTAGAATTGTATGACTGCCTACACAATGACCTAGTGACAATAGGATTTGCATGTGAATATAGAAATTGCATGGACACATAGGACGTGATTAAGACCATAATTTGATAATTAGGTTAATCAATAAATTGTCTTAAAATACGAGTATTGTTAATTATTAAAACTGTTAGCTTGTCACTTGTCATTAATTTGGCTAATCTCCCAAATATATTTTTGGGGGCTACTCATTCTCAAGATTAGACTCTCCTACAGGAGCGGAGGCACAAGAGCAACAATAGGAGGCCAGGAGCGAGTTTAGAGTTGCTAATTGTTCGTCTTAGGTCTAGTATGTTAAGTTTAGCAGTAGTCTCTTTCCTTCGATGTAATCATATTGGATTGAAATAAGATTTTATTAGTTAACTAGTATGATGAGTTTGTTAGTGGTAATGTGCCAGTTGAATACTTTGGGTAGGCCTCTCCTCAAGGCCCCAAGCCTAGGTTAGATCACAATGAAAATATAAGAAGAATAATTGACCTAATTTGACAAGCCCAGTAGAATGAATCTCTAGATCAATGCACCGAGTGTTAGGGAGCAGGTGAGATACTTGGCTCGCCGTCGGAGACCAGGCTTGAGCTTGTACTCCTTCAGAGGATCTTTTGTCAGTACGTAGTGACACCGTTAGGTCGCACATACTGAGAGGATATCCCTTTTGAAGGTCGAGCCTGGCTAAACATTTATCCTTGTTGATAAGTTTTATTTCTAAAATGAATAAAAATATTTTCAAGTTTCAAAATATTCTTCCTTGTTTCTTCTCCTTCTTTTCTTTCCATGTGTCTGAGCGTAGAAGGAGCCCGGTGAGAATTCCGAAATCGGCATAGTTAAATGACTTAACCCCAAAACCCTTTTTTTTCCCACCTCACATCCCAGGGATCGGTCTCTAGATTTTTGGGGTGTGACACCCTCCATAGGGTCTGGGATGTGCTGTCTCCTGAAACCAAACTGCATTAGAACGCGATCCGGGACATGCATCTCAACTATTTGGAAGCAAATCAGTGGTGTCCTCGAACACCATATGTCTTGACCCTCAGTGCAGATCTTAGGCAAGGCACCAAGGGTCACATCTGGGTATGGATCCCAGGTCACCTACATCATGTATAATAGGCATTAGTATATACATGATGATCGAGCTTATTCTTATATTTATCCACCCAGAAGTATAAATTAGTACCTGCGACTGTAGTTGGTGATCAAGCTCATTCCTATTGAACTCAAGTGTACCCCTAGGGTTAGTCACATTACTGTGACTAACACACCACCTGAAATAATATAAAGTTTTATCAGCCATTATATAAGTAATTAAAATATAACACTGAGTAATAGTAAATGCATAACAATACCGGGATCCAAGTGGCCCGTCTGGTAGGATTGGCTCGAGCCCTCTGTCGGGTTGTCCGATGTGAAGATGCTCCCATGACCAAATCTATCAAATATTCAAGTAAATATTCAAGATAAATATTGAAGAAGTATAATTCTGAATTTAAATTATTTTTACTTGTAGTTGTGGATGCAAATTTTGGCCAACGCCCCGCGACGGGACCTACTAGCCCTACCTGGGGGGTCCAGACGACTACGGGACCCACCAGTTCTACCTAGGGGGTCCCGAGAGATGACAGTGGGATCCACTAACCTTGCCTATGGGTCTACAGAGATGACGACGAGACCCACTAGACCTGCTTGGGGGTCCACAGAGACGACGACGGGATCCACTAGCCCCGCTTGGATCCCGACAACAACTGCAGAAACCGCCCTTTACCCCGGTTTCATCCAAAAAAATCTATAAATAGCAGACCCGACAAGTGTAAGAGTATCAAATATCTGATTTCTGAATCAGACTTTCGAAAATCCAGAGCTCTGACTTCCAAACCTTTCGATCTTCTTTACGAAGAGAAACCAGTGACACTCGGTCTGTTGAGGTCACTTTAGTTCAAGTATTAGTGAATTTAGGTTGCTCCTTATAGCACGGAGACGTAGGCTCCGACTAAACTTCGAGATCACATCTCGTGTCAACAACCTTTCGGCTACTCAGAAGTTCAACTCATAGACATCAACATCCGAACTAACAAACTAGGCAAACGTTCGATCAAAATTTCAACTCGACTCGATTGACTGGTTAGGCGGAGTCTTCGGGTCGGCACAGAGATCATCCCCCATAGTAGTAGTATCATGAAAGCACAACAATTGGCCTTTCCACTACAGGAGGCCTTCCCTAACTTCCGATATAAATGTGCAAGTGTCGCTGCACCCCACGTTGTCCCCCCACACCTATCGAAATCGCGGAGGAGAGAGAGGTACCGTAGGTGCACCATATTCCCACTACTATCGGAAAGAAGACTGCTCCCTATCTCGTGGAGGATATATGCATGAGCACTCCTCTCCACTACTACCCCAACGGCGTCCTGGGGGATCCCAGAGAATATCCCGCGCAACCAAAGCAGGCTGACCCCTCCCTCTATTCTGTCATGGGCAGAAGCTACCCCCAATAACTACACGCACAAGTCCTCCCAAGAGTACTGAGTGGGCCCTGTTACTGGTAAGCCATCAACTCAAAGACCGGCGAGTACTGCTATGTCGCGTGGTGTGACTGTCATCTCCCCGTGCATAAGGTGGAAGGTGGATGTCTCCCTCCTTTATCTTTCAATAAGCGCATTTAGAAGCGCTCTATCGAGGACAACATACCTGAACCAGGAGTACTCGTAAAACCTGGCTCACCTCACTAAGTCCCGTACACCCTGGTTGGTCACCGTCCATGGCCGTGTGAGACGGCGATGCTCAACTATCTTCACCGCACGACCCTGCAAACAACAAATTACATGTGTAACATTGATATCAGTATCTTAACATAATAAATAAGTCACAGTCATAAACAAATAAATAATTCACCTGTTCAAGGGCAATCTGAGGTGATCGGTTCTTATCTTGCTCTATCAGAACTGACGGATCAATCGACCCTGCTAGAACCATCTGAAATCCAAGCAAGAATATGAGTTCACAGTCATAAAACAAAGTAAGTCCACAGTCATTAAGTTGAAGGCATTCAGTCCACAGACATTAAGTTGAAGACATAAAACGAAGGCTTATAAAAGAGTGAAGTACATACTAAAACAAACACTAGATTATAGCACTGAAAAGTTGATCTAAATATGACAGAACTTTACCTACTGAAAAGTACATACTAAAACAAAGGCATTCAGTCCATAGACATTATTACCTACTGACTATTGGTTTTGTGGATGTTCCACTGGAGGTGGTTACCTACATGTTGTCCGGTTGTGCCCTGTCTACTTACACCTACTACACTTGATCGAACTTGTGTCTCTTCCTGACATCCATATCCATACAAATCCTTCTAGATTTAGGCTGACCCGTAGGCCTCCTTGTATCAGGAGGTATCATCGGTGGGCCAATATGCTCTAGAAAGAACCGTCTGTCAGGAATCAGATGAAAAAAGGATGCATATGCACTTCTATAGTTTTCAACATGATACCACTCAAAGCATAGAGTATAGTGATTTAGATTCACTTTACTACAAGTCACAATTGCGTGCGAGTATGGAATCCCTCTCAACTAAATCCAGTTACAAGAGCACTTGGTTCGTGTCTTATCTAAAGTAACTTTATCCACAACTCTAGAAGGGCTATGCAGATAAGGATTTACAACTCTAGAGGGGCCTGCTGTGTACTGATTGGTTGCTCTAGATGTACCGACACGATCAACAGGCTAGTCCTGAGAATACCTATAAGAATTACATGCATAAAGTTTCATTTTCATTGACTATGATAATAATAAACAACAATAATTATCTTTAGGGATTAATTTATATTTACTAAGTGTGGTCGTATCTATACAGATCTGGAAGATCCAAAGTTGTGGAAAGGGCATCTCTTCCACCAAAAATTTGTATGATATTCATATCCAATTGCATACATTGTTCTAAAAACTGTGATGATGGAGGCCTATACAATAAGATTTATTATGACTTAATAGATGCTTTATTAACTCAAGTAAATATATATAATCTACAAGTATTCTTACAATGAGGATTGGAGATTATCAGTTGGACGCAACCTCTCTGATGGAGTCGCTTCCTCAACTACACATGGGGTATGACCGAAAGGAGTATAGTATTCATTTAAATCAACCATCTGTGAAAATTCTCCAACTCTTTCTAGTAGCTGTGAAACTAATGGGCGACAATCCCTCTTGACAAAAAGCTTAATAGTGTATCTCTTCTCGTACAAATTCAGCATGACGCTTATAGTTGCTCATCAGAAATGTCGACAGCTCGATATGTTTTTTGGCCTATAGGCCATCTATATGTTAGTCTGAGAATAAATTGGTCCGATGAATACCCCGTCACCCCATGTAACAACTTAAGGAAATCTGTATACTGTATAGTAGGATTGACAGACACCAATCATCTTCGACATTCCCGAAACTCAGGGGACTCACCATCCATAATGATCTTACCCCCCCTAAGAAAGTAGTACGGAAACTCGTGATCTGGATGTCATTTCCTTGATTAACACGATAAAGTTAGAAATTAAGAGAGCAAAATACAAAATAAATGCGTGATGTCAAATTAAGAAAAAGTATTATAGGATCAGATTGGGAACGGAACTAATCAATACCTCTTCACGTTCAATGGTGAATCCAAATGGATGGAGAGCTTGCGAGATCGGACAACCTACAAAAGTAGCTACTCAGAGAGACTTAGAGAGAAAGAGAGAGTACCTGAAAGGATGGAGCTAGAAGGCAGCCTCGTATGACGTTCTCGTCCTTGACTGCGACTTGGAGGTGAGATGGAGAGTGGCAGGGAGGAGGGGCAAGATGGTGAGTGAGATCGAGAGACACCGGATCGACTGGGGGGAATGGCAGGGAGGAGGGGCGAGATCGTGCGTGAGGTAGAGAGTGGCAAGGAGGAGGGGCGAGATTGTGCGTGAGATGGATAGTGGAAGGGAGGAGAGGCAAGATCATGCGTGAGATGGAGAGTGGCAGGGAGGAGGGGCGAGATCATGCGTGAAATCGAGATAGCAAATCGAGTGAGAGAGAGAGAGAGAGGATACGAGTGTGTTTCTTTAATAGAGGGGGGGGGGGAGTTCGAGAGACAGCAAACCGAGTGTCTGTTTTTGCTCTGTTGTATTTTTTTTTTCAGGTTTAAGCTTAAACCTGGTGATGACAATACCGGGTTTAAACAAGCGTAAGTTGGAACCCGGTTATGATAATACCGGTTTTAAAACCGGCTATACGGATACCGGATTTATAAACCCGGCATTGTGAACAACGGGTTTAAACCAGCAGTTTGAAATACGTGGTTAAGTGTAATGTGGAAGCTAGGATTCGGGGGGACAGTGTTTAGTAAACCCAGCAATACAGATGCCGGGTTTATCAGGCGCTGTGAAAAAAATATGACAGCCGATGTGGCAAGCGCTTTTCGGCGCTGACATGCCACGTGGCTGTCAGAGCGCTAGTCCGACAAATACTTTTGATCAGAGGCCATTATTTTAAATATTTATTATTTAAATATTATTTTGAAAAAAATCCCTTCTATATAAAGTGATAACCACATGGTAGATCATGGAGTGATTGACCCCATATATATATTAAAAAAATAGAATTTGGACCAACTGCTGCTCACCACATCATCGGTTGAACCTTGTGACTCCAACTATCGGTGCAACTTGGATAGGGTAAAACTGACAACCGATCCAACCCGACCTAAATGAATTGGGTTGGTTTGGGTATTTTGACCAAATGAGCTGATTCGATTCTATGTTTTGTAGACCTGACTAAATATAAGTCAGGTTCCGGGTTGGGACTTGGATAAACCTGGCCCAAACCGGGTTGGGACTTGGATAAACCTGGCCCAAACCAAAAACCGAAAACTGTTATGAAACGGTGGTTGCATCGGATATGGATGCCCACCGGATAAAGACCCCTGGATTATTGGGATTTAGAGATTTACCCCGTCTCTATCCCAACCTCCGATTATGCCTATATATAGGGGTCTTGTGTTAATAATATGAGAACACTTTTCGCAACACGTTATCAGCACGAGAACGTACGCTCCGAGCCCGGCACGACTAGAGAGAGAGGAGACGGAGCTTTGGCCGATCACAAAGCACGACGGGAGAACACGACCCGGCAGACCCCATCGCAGAGGGAGAGAGGAAGAGAAGAAGAGAGAGAAGAGATCCCTCACCCGGCTTCGGCTCTCACCCTCCTCAACTCCGGCTCCGGCTCCCGTTCGCTCCGGCTCTCATCCACCCCGACTCCGGCTCCGATCTCGTGGACCCTATCGCCTCGTTGGTCTCCTCTGAAAAAAAAAAAAAAAGGTACGCCTGGTCCTCTCGTCCTCCCTGACTCCGGCTCCTCCCGTTTTTCCCTGAGACGATCGGCCTCTCGGGCCGAGACCCCGAACCCGCCGGACCTCGCGCGCGCCTCCGCTGGTCGCACGACCTGTCGCTGCAACAGGTGCAGCCCGCCGGACCTCGCGCGTGCCTCCGCTGGTCGCACGACCTGTCGCTGCAACAGGTGCAGCCCGCGCGGACCTTACGCGCCGGACCTCGCGCACGCGGACGCCGGACCTCGCGCACGCGGACGACCGGCGTCGGACTCGAACGGCAGCGGCTGAGGCTGCCGGCGACGCACACGATCGGCTGAGGCGGGTAACGCTCGCGAACGGCGTAGATGAACAGTAGCTTTTATCTCTCCGGTTTAATCGGAGAAGATAAACAGTGTTCATCTTTTGGATTTTGGGTTTCAAACCCAACTTCAACCTAACCGACCCGTCTGTGATTAATACAGATCTGATCTATATTCATGGCAGACCCGATCCGACCCGATCTATATTTAGTACCAACCCGACTGTACAGTGCAGACCCGGCCCAACTGTTTTTATAGCAGACCCGACCCATCTAAGTTTGTTTTATTTTAATTGGGTTTTACACCCGATTACAAATCAACCCGACCCGCTTTATATTAAAGCCCAGACTAGACCAGACCTGGACCCAGCCTAGGCCAGGCACAGACCACCCCAGATCCAGGCCCAACCTATTTTTGAGCCCAATGTGCTGTTTATTTAATCTGTTTTTGATCTAGACCGTCTATTTTAATATTGCATTCCGAACCCGATTTAGATCCGATCTAGAGTATCCAAATATGGATTTTGGGTATCCGAACCATTCCAGAAGCATCGGTACGGTCAGATTTTACTATTTCATACACACTGTTTATGTATTTAACTGTTTAGCCCCTAAGGGACCAATTTGCAATATATGTTTTACAGATAAGGACAGAATTGTCCTTAATTGTAACAGACTCTATACTGTATATTTATCTTGTGTTCCATGTGCATAATATGTTATTCTCTGCATTAATTGTATTTTAAGCAATTAGTACCTTTTTAGAAAAGCTTGGCAAGGCGTATGACGGTTCCATAGAACCCGCTCTACCTTGGCAAGTGGTTTCTAAAAAGATCCTATTAATACTGAGTATTAATAGGCTTTTGTCTATGGCATGTCACTTGTTTTCTACAACATGCCTTTATATGTTAATGTGATGATAATCATAGTAATTAATGTTAATATTTATTAAATCTTCAGATGTCAAATATTACGAAATTAGACTTCCACGCATTGAAAGTCAATGGAAGTAATTTCCTGAATTGGCGAGTAGATAGTTTGCTACACCTGCAAGCAAAGAACTTAGAGAAAGCTCTAGAAGAGAAGAATGAATTGAAACCAGATGAAAAAGCTAAAGCCCTCATCTTCCTTAGGCACCACATACACGAAGATCTAAAGAATGAATATATGAACATAGTAGATCCAGCAGATCTCTGGAAGGCACTCAAGGAACGCTACGATCACCAGAAGATGATCACTTTGCCAGCAGCAAAGAGCGAATGGATCACCCTCAGGTTCCAGGACTTCAAGACTATGGCTGAGTTCAACTCGAAGTTACTCAACATCGTCAGCAAGCTGAAGCTCTGTGAGGAGAAAATAGATGATGCTCAGATGATCGATAAAACACTCTCTACCTTTCACCCAAATAACATTATTTTACAATAGCAATACAGGGGGATGAAGTACCAGAAGTACTCGGAACTCATAGAGGTTCTCCTGATCGCTGAAGAACATAATACCCTACTGGTAAAGAATCATAATTCTAGACCCACTGGATCATTGGCATTGCCAGAAGCAAACGCCAATGATTTCTACCAAGGTAGAGGTAGAGGTAGATGCAGAGGAAGGAGAGGTGGAAGACACAGCAGAGGAGGGCGCAATAACTACCCTAGAAGAGGTAGAAATCACCCTGGAAGAGGTGGACGTCAGAATCATCCTCGAAGAGATGATTATTATGGTCCTAGGAAGGACACTCACTTTAAAAACAAGTGGATTGCTCCTCAGAATCCAGAAAAGAATAATCCCTCTAAACCTGAAGATAAGAGGGACATATGTTTTGAATGTGGAAAGGAAGGACACTGGTCCAGAAACTGCCGTGCTAGCAAACATGAGAAGAATAAGTACAAAAGTACAGGGGTCCCTGCAGAGACAAATATGAATGATGATAACAATGAGTGGCCTGAAGATTACCAGAAGCAAAACGATGCCCTGAAGACATCGTACCTGGAAAGTTCAGATTACTTTGATGAGTTAGACGATGGCACATTAAATCCCTGAATCTTGGGATCTCTGAAGACTTTAGTTTTTCTTTTATTTATTCCGTCAGACATTGCTAAGTAGTCTTTATTTCCTGTCAAACATTGCTAAGTAGTTTTTATTTCCAGTCATACATTACTCAGTAGTTCTTATTCTGTCAGACATTGTTGAGTAATTTTTATATTCTATTGGATATTATCAATTCATATTATCGTTCTGGTGATTTTACTTAGAAATTGTGTTAGTAAGTTTTATCATTGATACTTCTCTTATGGTATTTATTGACTCATAACTTATCATTTAGGAACGATGACCAACTGCAAAGAGATTTGCCTGATAGATAGTGCAACAACACATACCATACTGAAACACAGAAAATTCTTTACAAATGTTGAATATAATTCACGTATGGTTACTACAGTGGCTGGCCCTACTGACATAGTTACAGGGTCCGGAAGAACCCATATACTTTTACCTAATGGTACTCATTTGCTAATTAAGGATGCTCTATACTCAGAAAATTCCAGAAGAAATTTACTGAGTTTCAAAGACATCCGAGCAAATGGATATCATTTAGAAACTACAAATGAAGGCAATCTAGAATACCTCTGCATCACATCTAAAAACGGAGAGCATATTTCAATACTAGAAAAATGCTCAACCCTATCTTTAGGGTTATACTTTACCCACATTGGGGTTATGGAGTCCTATGCCACTCACTTGAACCAGAAGTTTCCAAATCCTGAAGATTTGGTCCTTTGGCATGATAGATTAGGTCACCCAGGGTCAGGTATGCTTAGAAAGATCATATACAATTTCTATGGTCATCCTCTTAACAATCGAAGTTTGACTTTTCCAAATGACCATTTTTGTGACCCTTGTTCCCAAGGGAAGTTAATCACTAGACCTTCTTTTAAGAAAATAGAGACAGAATCACCTACCTTCCTGCAGAGGGTTCAAGGTGATATATGTGGTCCTATACACCCTCCTAGTGGTCCATTTAGATATTTTATGGTCCTAATAGATGCATCTACTAGATGGTCATACGTGAGCCTACTCTCCACTAGAAATTTAGCATTTGCTAGATTATTATCCCAGATTATAAAACTTAGAGCTAGTTTTCCTGATAACCCTATCAAATCTATCCGATTGGATAATGCAGCTGAATTCTCTTCTAAAATCTTCAATGACTTCTGCACATCCATCGGAATAGAAGTCGAACATTCTGTCCCCCATGTCCACACCCAGAATGGCCTTGCTGAAGCTTTTATCAAGCGCTTGCAATTGATAGCTAGACCATTACTCTTACAATCCAGACTTCCAATTTCTGCATAGGGGCATGCTATCTTGCATGCTGCTAATCTTGTTAGACTCAGACCTACTTCATACCATAATTTTTCTCCTGGACAACTTGTGTCAGGTATTCAGCCTAATATTTCTCATCTTAGAAAGTTTGGATGTGCTGTACATGTCCCTATTCCCCCTCCAAATAGAACTAAGATGGGTCCCCAACGTCGATTGGGGATATATATCGGTTTTGATTCACCTTCAATCATAAGATTCTTAGAACCCTTAACAGGTGATCTATTTACTGCTAGATTTGCAGATTGTCATTTCGATAAGACAGTCTTCCCGCCGTTAGGGGGAGATAAAGAAGTTTCTAGGCAAAGACCTGTTCCCGAAGAACGGCGTGAATTATCGTGGAATACTTCCACTATGTCTCATCTAGATCCTAGATCTCCCCAATGTGAGGTAGAAGTAAAAAGGATTTTGCACTTGCAAGATATTGCAAATCAATTACCTGATGCCTTCAATGATGCAACTAATGTAACTAAGTCGTTTGTTCCAGCCAAGAATATACCTGCAAGAATTAATATTCCAACTCCCACTAATGAAACTGCTGCACGTCAGAAACGTGGCAGACCTATAGGTTCCAAAAATTCAGTTCCCCGGAAGAGGAAGTTGAATGAGAAATCATGCCCTAAAACTCCAGAAGAAGTTAAGGTTCCAGAAGAACCTGGTCATAATGCTCCAGAAGAGATTATGGACCATATTTTTCCAGAAGAAAATATTTCCCAACGGCCAAATTTCCCTCAAACTCCTGAAGAGATCCCTGCAGTGATTATGGATAAGGTACCGGTACCGAATAATGAGATCTCAATATTCCATATGAGGGGTGAAATTTGGGACCGAAAGGAAATAGTCATCGATGACATATTTGCATACAAAGTAGCTACTGAAATAACAAAGGGCGATGATGAAGATAATGAACCACGTAGTATCTATGAATGTCGACATAGAACTGATTGGCCAAAATGGAGAGAAGCTATTCAAGCTGAACTTGAATCTCTCAAGAAACGTGGAGTATTTGGACCTATAGTACAAACACCAAATAACGTAAACCCTGTAGGTTTCAAATGGGTGTTTGTAAGAAAAAGAAATGAAAATAATGAAATCGCTAGATATAAGGCAAGGCTTGTAGCCCAGGGATTCCTGCAGAAACCCGGGATTGATTATGAAGAGACCTATTCCCCTGTTATGGATATAGTTACATTTAGATATCTCATTAGTCTCACAGTTTCTGAAAAACTAGAGATGAGACTAATGGATGTCGTAACGGCATACCTATACGGGAACCTAGACACAGATATTTATATGAAAATCCCAGAAGGATTCAAGTTGCCTGAAGCAACATTAAAAGTCCCAGAAGGATTTAAGTTGCCTGAAGCAACATCAAAGAGTGCGCACTCGATAAAACTAAGACGAGCATTGTACGGCCTGAAGCAATCCGGAAGGATGTGGTACAATCGCCTTAGTGAATACTTGTCTAGGGAAGGTTATAAGAATGATCCCATATGCCCATGCGTTTTCATAAAGAAATCAGAAAATGGATTTACTATAATTGCAGTTTATATGGATTACATAAACTTGATTGGGACTCCTGAAGAGCTCAAGAAAACTTCTGATTATCTAAAAAGGGAGTTTGAAATGAAAGAACTTGGTGATACTAAGTTTTGTCTCGGCCTGCAGATCGAGCGTAACTCTAGTGGGATTTTAGTACATCAATCATTATATACTGAAAATTTGTTAAAGAAATTTAATATGGATAAATGTCACCCACTAAGCACTCCCATGGTAGTTAGACCTCTTGATATTCATAAAGATCCATTTAGACCTAAAGAGGAACATGAAACTATTCTTGGTTCTGAAAAACCGTATTTAAGTGCTATTGGTGCTTTATTGTATTTAGCTCAATGTACTAGACCAGATATATGCTTTTCTGTTAATCTATTGGCTAGATACAGTTCAGAACCAACTCTTAGGCATTGGAATGGAATAAAGCAAATATTTAGATATTTGCGAGGAACCACTGATATGGGATTGTTTTATTCTTGTGGTACTCCTCACTTGATTGGTTATGCAGATTCAGGTTTTCTCTCTGACCCCCATAAGGGTCGATCCCAAACAGGGTATGTATTTTTGAGTAACAATGCAGCTATTTCTTGGAGATCGACCAAACAAACACTTGTGGCTACATCATCGAACCATGCTGAAATATTAGCCCTGCATGAAGCAAGTAGAGAATGTGTATGGTTGAGGTCACTTGTGCAGCACATCAGAAGCAGTTGCCAGTTGGCATCCGTTACCAAAGAGCCGACAGTTATCCACGAAGATAATGCCGCATGTATTGCTCAAATTCAAGCTGGCTTCATCAAGGGAGATCGAACAAAGCACATCTCACCAAAGTTTTTCTACACCCACGAACTTCAGAAGAAAAGGGAGATTGAAGTCAAGCAAGTACGGTCAAGCGACAATCTTGCGGATCTCTTCACCAAAGCTTTACCCAAGTCTACTTTCCAGAAGATGGTATACGGCATCGGACTGCGACGGCTCAATCACCAAACAAATTGATGTAATATAATCAGGGGGAGAGATGTAATAATATAATAAGGAGGAGATATAATCAGGGGGAGAGCTGTAATAGTTAGGCGGAGGGCATCCTGAAGATGCAAATTTATGCGCGCTGTACTCTTTTTCCTTTGGTAGGGTTTTTCCCACAGGGTTTTCCCATCAAAGGTTTTAACGAGGCAGCATTATGCGCACCCACCATAGTTCCTGAAGAACTAAGATTGTACTCTTTTTCCTTTGATAGGATTTTTCCCACTGGGTTTTTCCATCAAAGGTTTTAATGAGGCAATCATTGATAAATGGTGGTCATCCAAGGGGGAGTGTTATGAAACGGTGGTTGCATCGGATATGGATGCCCACCGGATAAAGACCCCTGGATTATTGGGATTTAGAGATTTACCCCGTCTCTATCCCAACCTCCGATTATGCCTATATATAGGGGTCTTGTGTTAATAATATGAGAACACTTTTCGCAACAAAAACATATATATTAGTCCACATATAGGATAAGCCCACAAATATATACCAAGGATTTGGACTTGGGGGGGCTACATCACACTAACACACGAGGAACAATTTGTTGTTTACTAATATTGTACCAACTACCAAGAGAACCCAACATGTGGCTAAACCCTAATACCTATTGTATGCCTCTAAATTGCTACTAAATAGCTAATAGTCGTTACTTGATTAGACCTGCTACGTATCTGAGAACTTGGGGTGGGACTTGGGCAGGTTGAAGGGTCTGTTTGTGCCCAACCCGATTGCACAAACCTTAACCCGTTTTGCCCGTGGAACTCGGGGAACCCGTGGAAGCCCAACCCGTGCTTGCCCATTCTAGTTGCTCGGGTTGCCTAATTTGCAAAATAATGGGCAAGTTGCCCAATTAGAAATGCTTGTGCATATAAATAGATGGAAAAAAACCCAACAAATTTTTGAATTGAATAAAAAAAATATTTGAATTGCATAACGAAAACATAAAGTCTCTCCTATCCTCACATATTTCAAACGAATTCTTAGCATTCAACATCAAATAGACAGTCTTTGATTTTCATAAAAAAAACTACCAAAGCATTCAACCTTAATGTGTCACTTCCTTGGGTTCCTCAGGTTGGGTAGATCGATGTCGAAATCCGTTCAAATTGAAATCGGGTTGATCTTTTTATGTCCAAATCCGTTCAACTTTTTAACTAGTTTTGTCCATGTTTGTCCATTGTTTGGGTTGGGCGGATCGGGTTCGGGTCAAACCCGTCCAGTCCCACCCCTACTGAGAACCAACCCGACCCTATCTTAGAGTGAGTCGGGTCGGGTAGGTTCGGTGCCATACCATATTCGGGTTGTTTCGGATTTCAATATGGTAAAACCGAACTATATCGGTTCGATTCCGCGTCGTCGTTCTTCCGTAGGGTTTTGCGGAACCGGAAGTGCCGGAGAAGCAGGTGAAGGCCGGCGGCGCGCCGGCGGGGAGCTACTGGGGTTCTCCGACGAGGAGGAGGATACCTCTGCCGGAATTTCGGACAGGCCTTCGAGGCTTCGACTCCTCGGCGGTGAACTTGACGCCGACTTCACACCGTCCACGGTCCACCGTCACTAGTCTCCGGCGCCGAATCATATTTCTTATATCTCCAGCGACAACGTCTGCCGGAACTTCGCCAACGCCACCCTCTGCGACTGCCAGTAATTTCTCCACCAGTCCACCCTCTCCTCTCCTCTTATATAGTTATACATCGATTTTATTACTTTAAAAAGCCTCGAATTTTCTCCGAGTTTTCCCAAATTTATCCGAATCGAACCGAATTGACCCCCTGCCGAACAAGTGCCGAATCCGAACTTTGTTACTACTGACATGATGAGATGATTGAGCCCAAAAAAAAAAAGACATGATGAGATGAGAACCAAAGCCATTTCTTGCTTGCTTGAGAAATTCTTTTACCCCTTCATCCTTGCCTGGAGATTGTGTTATTCTCTCACTGATAGTTTTTTGGAGATGAAGTAATTTGATCATCAATGACTAATCGGTTTAGAAATGTTAAATTCATCACTTCCCAACACCTCTTTAGAAATGTGAAATTCATCTTTTTCAAAAAAATCTAGAAGCTATTTTCGTAGTAAAGTAACATACTTCTCATAGTAAGTTGGCATTCAGAATCTCTGTTAATAGATTCATCATTTAAATTTGGGTTAATGTGTTTAGGGTCCCTGACAACAGATTGGTTTAGTGAAAAGGACCGGCATAAGATGGGTTTAGCCTAAGATCCATTGTCCAAGGATCGGTTCGGTGTAAAGGACCAAAATTTTCTCATAATCTCCAAAATACCTTCACCGATGCTCTCTTTCTTTCGTTTCTCTCGAGCAGGGTGTCGGATGCAGGCATGAGCAGTCTTGTCAAAGGCGGGCACGAGAAGCTGAGGTAGCGGCGGTAGTGGCTACGGGCACGAGCAGCGGCCTCGAGTTGTAGTTGCTTGTCACCGCCGAGTGGAGGAGACAAGTGGCATGAATGCCATGAAATGAAAATTAGGATTCGGTTTATGATTTCTAGGTCTATAGATCATCCCATGCAGAGGCGGACCCAGAAACTCTAAAATTCAAAATATTAGGGGGGCCATGTGTAAAGATTTTTTTAAATTTTTTAAAACCTCAAATGGACTATATAGAAAATTTTCCAACTCTAGGGGGGCCCCCCTCAGCCCCCCCTTGGTTCCGCCCCTGATCCCATGGCCTATAGATCTTAGGTTTTTGGGTTATGTTTAGGATTTCTAGGTTTAGGGTTCGGTTTAGTTTTGGAAAAGAGTGGCATAAAATAAAAATTTTAAAGTACAGTGAGGGGTTTTTTCATCCACAAGGTTGTATGTACTTTAGCTAAAACTGATATCTTGTCAGGGACCGTTCACTAAGTCTCCCTTTATATTTTCTCTATATATTTTTTAGAACATAATTGCAAACAAGGATTCATAAAGCCGAGTCAGCCGACCTCAAGTAGGTGGGACATGGCTTGATGGTTATGGTATATGTTAGAGAACATGCAAGAATCAGAGAAGTATGGGATGCTGAGCGTATGATATCCCGCTATATTACTAAGAAACTTACTCTAGTATTTTTAACTTGTAGGCAGATTTTCAGAACTACCCAAACATGCAGGGACAGACCTACATAGGGCCCAGGGGGGGCTCAAGCAGGGGTTTTAAAACCAACCTATTTAGGCAAAACCCTAACCGATCCAACGTTGGTCTGTTTTGAGGATTTTCAATCCGATCCAAATCGAACTGAGATTGAAATCCAATCCAATTAAAGTCGGTTTGGATTGGATTGGATGGTCGGTTTAGGCTTTGGCCCATATGCTTATTGGGCTTTTTTTTTCTTCTATTAGGACCTGGTTTTTACTTAAAAAAAAATAATTTATGTCAAATCATTAGGCCTAAATAAAAATTTTAACTAATTACGAATCATCCTACTGTATTGCAAAGGTTGTTGGTAGCAAGGGTATCTGAGGACATATGGCATATTTAATAAAATATTATATGTATATACATAAGTCGGTTCGGATCGGTTTAGGTCAGTTTTAAATTTACAAATTTGTCAATCGATCCAGTCATGTTGGTTTTTTAGAAACCTAATCCAATCCAATCTGATTCATTGAGTGTGTCTAAACCGATCAAAATCGGTCGGTTTGATCAGTTTAGTTGGTTTGGTTTGGATCCTGCACACCCTTAGGTTCAAGCTCCCCCCCCCTTCACTTTGAAAAAATAAACATAGCCACTTATATACAAACCCCATATGAGTCTAACCCGTTCAAAATTCAAAAGGCTCAAAACAGATGTTACTTTTTTTATTTTTGCTAGACAAATACCCAAAAGGGAGAGAGCTCTTTTGGTGCGCAACGAGTAGGGAGTCTAGGGACGCCTCCGGATTTCGCCTCGTCCTCGAATGCCCGCAGTCCGCTTGGCCTCTCTGCTACTCTGCCCTCACTAGGGCTGTGCAAAAACCGACCCGAACCGTCTAACCGAACCGAAACCGATCAAAATTTAACCGAAATAACCGAACCGAACATCAAACCGAACCGAAAACAAACCGAACCGACAAAACCGATTAAATCGGTTTCGGTTTCGGTTCCCGGGTATGGAACACCGAACCGAAACCGAAAAAACCGACCCGACTTCTTAAATAGTAAACCCAACGGCCATAATACTTTTGTTTGTAGTAAGTGCAAGTATGAAGTAATTATGTTACATCTACAATGCTTCAAAAGAGTGAACGTCGGTTGATTTTGCTATGAAATTTCATTTTGGCACTATGTAAGGACACAATCATCCACTTATTTGTGACGAATCGACGATCAAGATTCAAGAGCCAAGGGCTCTAGCATACCTTATATCAACCGAAACCGAACCGAAACCGAACCGAAAACCGATCACACCGAACCGACAAAAACCGACCATTTCGGTTTCGGTTTCGGTTTTGATTTTTCGAAAACCGAAAAAAAATAAAACCGACAAAACCGACACCGAAACCGACCGACAAAACCGACGCTCACCCCTAGCCCTCACTGTCTTCTCCCCGATCCCCGCCAACCTGTCGGCTGCCCGCCGCCCTCGAAGCTGCCTCACACCTGATGATGTAGGCTCCGATAATGCCGCATCACCTGATCAGAGTAGTCGAGCAGAGCCCTCGTACAAACCGTTAAGAATCCCTTACTTATTTTCTGAGTGGGACTTGTCTTATTTTCTTATTCGTGTTTTTATGTATTAGCATCTTTTTGGGTTTGGGTTCTCTTCTTTGGTTTCTTGACGGAGATTTCTGTTTCTAAGTTTTTTTTTTGTTTTTTCATCTTTTCTCCTCCATGTTTCCTGATGCGTTTTCTCCGAACCAAATGATTTGTTGTCTCTCCCCCTCACTCTCTCTCTCTAAGTTCTCTTGATCCTTTAATTTGCTATCAAATTTCAATTTGTACATATCTTTGTTTATAATAAATATAGGCCTTTTTTTTCTAACTTCTAAGATAGGTTCTAGTTTAGAATATGAAACTCGTAGAGGACAGTTGCCTTAAGAAGACTTTGTCAATGATCCAAGTTAATTTAGAATTGTAAGTACCATATTTTGTTCTAAATTTTTGCTAATTAGTTATTGAATTTTACATTACTTTTTAATGTTTATGCCTCTCCCCCTGAGGTAAAATCCTAGGTCCGCCACTGCAAACAAGCCATAGAAGAGTAATAGATTGGCCGGCTTGAGTTCCCTCCCTGATCAAATTTTATGCTTGCCAAACCATCCGATTGCGGAAAATTGCTGTTATGCTTGCTTATATTGTGAATGGATCAGCTTGCTATGACTCCCTATCTACATTTTATATGATTTTCTTGTACGTATCTCTCTATTTATCTATTATTCTTCAGCTTTCATCTATATTTAAGCAATTTTTGGTTTCTGGGTTTGCATAAATTCTCATTATGATATAGTGCCTGAATTGCAAGAAAACTTTAGTTTCTGAGTATCTGTGAACTTATCTTCTTGGCCTCTTTCAATGATTTAAATAAGTTGTATCATATAGTATATGCAATACAAGCATGTTGTTAATGTCGGGTTCAGTATTTCATTTTCTGAGGTGTGATGGTGTCATCAATGCTTTTGCAGATCTTTGATTCTTATTTCCAAAGGTTTGTGTATAAAGCGTGCTAATGTCATGTGAGATTTGGTAGGTTTGGAGATCAAGGAAAACTTGCATGAAGTTGAGCGCATTAGAAGTTCGATTGTTTCAATCAAATTTTTGCATCCTTTGCCGTTAAATCAGTGGTTTGGTGTTCCAATGGAAAATCTTGGCAGAAGAGTCGACATTCAGAATCTTCTTTCTCTTGGAGATGATCTTATTGGAGTCCTCAATAATAAAAAGGAAGTTGAAAGTTTGATGCAATCTGTGGAAGGTGCAAAGATGCTTCGGTCTTCATGTCAGCAGGACTCCCACGAGGTTCAATACTTATTAGAAGGTCATCTCCTTTCTTTTCTTATTATAATTTTCTCCAGATTTGTTGTGTTACCTTTTGAGTTTGAAACTTGGAATATAAGAAAAATTTATGAAGCATAAGAAAAGAAATTACCCCAAAAAGGAAAACAAGTGCAAGTGTACAACCAATAGCAAATTGGGCCCCACTTCATATATTGGTAGTTATTGTAATATTGGGCCTCCTGCATATTTTACTAAATAGGCCCTTCACCATATTGGCTTAATGGAGTGCCAAACATGATTTGAAATTTCGGTTAAATATTTTAAAATTTTGTCCAAATATTTCGGTTTCGGCCACGGGAGAAAGAAAAGGGGGTTTTGAAACTCGAACCTTTTCTGATTTCAGAGAAGTTTTGGATTTCGGGGTAATTTCGTCGAAATTTTGACTGAAACTGTCGGTGGGACCCACTTAAACTTTGTGTTGTCCCCCCGATCTCGATGTCCACTTCGCCGAAGTTTCGGGATTTCGTGATCATTTGCCAATTTCGACGAGATTTCGACCGAAAATGTGGGGTCCACCAAAGCCATATGTTGTTCCTCGATTTCGGTGCCTATTTCGACTAAATTTGATTATTTCGTGGGTTTTTCAATAATTTCGATCGAAATTATTCCATATATTTTGTGAAACATGTGGTCTGGTTTCGATGGGACTGGGGTTTTAAATGATGCTTGCTTTCGACTCATTTTACCCAACGCTTTCCCGATTTCAACCGAACCCTCCAAATTTCACAATACTTCACCGAATTTCGTCTGATTTCGCTCGAAGTTGTTGGATTTCTCCGTATCTCACACTCAGATTTTGTCGGATCTTGTCGAATTTCGTCGGAATCACCTGATCTCGCCTCTGGATTTGTCGGAATTTCACATTGAATTCGCTAGAATCTTGCTCTCGGATTCGCCGGATATCGCCCGCGGATTCATTGGATTTCATTAGATTTTGCCGTCGGATTCGCTGGATTTCGTCGGAATTGTCGGATATGGCCCATGGATTTAACCGATCTTTCCCTTAGATTCGTCGGATTTTGCTATTAGATTTGCACGGATTTCAACCGATGTCGTCATCCTTACCGCGGTGCAGTTGCCCTCGCCACCTCTGCCCTTACTGGTATAGTCGCCTTGACATGCATTTTTTCGGATGGTGTTCTCGCTAGCATCTAAGTTGTGGGATAAGTATATACATGTCATTCCGTTGAAGAACGGGTCACCAGTGGATGACGTAGGTGGCCAGTTCCAAGTAGCAATGTGTAAAAACTCAAAACTCGGACTCGACTCGAAAGTCATAAAGCTTGCATGATCTGTAAATGTATATTATCATTAAGCAATTTTACTTATTTAAAATACAAGATAAGTTCGAGCACGACCAATGGTGGGACACGTGTCATCCATCCAACTTCGCTCTTTATCGCTAAGAGCCATAATTTTTTTTTCTTTTCTTAATTAAAGAATGTCTATATTACAAGTCAATGTTGGCTCATTGGTGGATGTTATGAGTTTAGTATGACTTGAGAGCTCCACAAGCAGCTGAAAGAGAAGGGGGTTACTTTAAATAGATAATGAGAGAGAGAGAGGGTGGGGGGGACTATCTTTTGTTCTTTCTTTAGGGGTTTTTACTAAAAACCAGCATGCAATCAGTCCTCGATCCAAAATGTCATGTCAAAGTCCTTGGATAGGGCAGTGAGTGCTCCTTATCCTCTCCCATCCCATCTGAAGCACAAGCTGAGGTTGGCCACCAACCCAAACCCCCCAGAGGAGCAGTGGAGAAGGGCGGCGCAGCATATCGTTTGAGCAATGACACTTGTGTCAGCTGAGGCCTAGTTCACACTTACCTCTCTTGGAAGTGGTGGAATTGGTGGAACACCCAGTTATGGACGAAGGTCCTAGTTTTGATGTTTGGTTCTATAGAACTGGGTGAAACAGAACTATAGTTTGCCACTTTCAATATTTGTTTATGTGTAGCCATCCTGCACGGAAGTCCAAGAAGTGCATAAGTATTTTAATCAAACAATTTTATAGTATAAAAATATTTTTTAAATAATTATTATTAAAATAAATTATGTTATTAATATCAGTTTTCTATATTCATGTTAAGTTTTATTTAATAACTATGTAAATCAACATCATAACAAAAGGCAATGAACGTGTAAGATGACGAGGAAATTTAGATGTGTAAATCAGCATTATAACCTAGAAGGCAATGTGTTCTCTTTCAACAGAATGATAACTGACCCAACTGTCACTTCTTTTTAATTTCAAATGTAAACATGAGAACAAGGAAAATGCTTACTAAATTAGGCATAATGCCAAGCGGGGCTATATATACGATGAGGGTGTATATGCTCACCAACATGGTGAGCATATCACACAAGAGAGGGAGCGATTCCACTGGCATAAAAATTTGAAATTCAATAACTCAATGGTGGTTAATGACTACCCCTCATCTATTCCAGTTTTCAAAATTGAGATTCTAAACTAACTCAAGATAAATGGCAAGCCTTCATCGTTTTTCAAATTTCAAAATTTGAAACTAAACCCTCTTTGAATACTCCATTTTCTTCTGTAATACCAAGAGAAAAACTAGAGAGGTGGTATTGAAAAAGAAAAGGACACGGGAATCCCATTACATGAGATCCTAATGCTCCTTTTGCTGGAACGCTGTTCATCTTCATTCTTTCGTAATTATTCTTGCTGCAGTACTTCAATGATTCATTAGCTGGCATTTAAGGCTACTGTACATATCAGATATTTTCCTAAAGACCATGATTCACACAGTTTTCCAGTGAGTTTTATTTTTCTTCTTCTATTCCCTTTTTTCATTTCTTTCCATGCCTTGCTTTCCCGCAATTTCCCCCCTTAGATCTCAATATCAAAGGGGGAATCATGTGGACAATATGATATTTGCGTGTTGTGTTTTTTTTGCTTAATTCATTCCGTTTTTTCCTGCTTTTGACATGGGTTTAATCTAATGTGAGCTAGTTTGCAAGTAGATATAGTACTACATGTTCTTCTTGACTTGTCCCCTTTGTGTTACTGATTTGTAGGAAAATATGCTCTTAGACTCAAAATTTGCATGCTGGGTGGGAATCCCACAATAGTATCCAGGCACATAACATATCCTCAAAATATAATGCGTCTTATGCTGAATTGCAGACTACCAGAAAAAGATAACTGCATACCAAGAAAAGATAAGCATGGTAAACAGTGAAACTGTTGTTGATGCAGAACTAGACCATCTTCAAAATGAATTGGAAGAGAAACTTCAAATGGAACGCCAGCTTCGTCAGGAACTGAGATAAGTATTGGTTGATTTTGTCTTATTTTTCTTAAAAAGATCTCCAAAATGCCAAAATTGCAATTTGTGCTAATTTATTTTTCCTTGGCTTTTACACAATAATTAGTGATGAGCTTGTTGGTCTAGAACATGAGAGGACTTCTTTGGAAGAACGAAAGGAAATAATAAAGAAAAAAGAGAAAGATGTGTTAAGGGCACAGTAAGTATCTATATGGAACTATCTTATATAAAGCCTGAACAATATTTGCTTTTCTGGCTGAAGTATCTACTCTATTCTGCATTTCTTGACTCTTTAGGGTCACAGTTGATTTCCTGCTTTTTCACCTGCGACTAACTAATTTCTGATGATGAAAGCAATGGGATTGGTTATATGAAGTTTTATCTTTTATGAACAATACCTCAGTAAAAGAATACTTGTTACAGGCCTTAGATAAGTAATATTGGTAATTTGTACAAAGAATATTTTGCCTTTAAAAATCCACTTATTTCTCAATTTAGCAATATTGGGACACTTTTCATTTTTCACTCATTCGGGCACCTGGAAATGGATGAGATTGCCTCTGGACCATGCACCGGTTTGGTTTACAAGTAGACTAGAATGTCCCATGCCCATGTATGTGTTTATGTATGCACAGGATGCGCACATATTGCTCAGTGATGACACATAACATTTCGTGTATGCATCCTCTGCGTACATTTGGGGTCCAGGAGCATATTCTCATCCACTTACTGAAAGTACCAGACTAAAAAAACTCAGTGGTTCTTCATGCAAAATATCCTTGGATACATAGACACATCTTTCAATTCTAGAAAGGATATTGCTTGTCTTACCTCTTATCAGATTGGTAAATAATTTGTTCCCTCTCTCTCTCTCTCTCTCTCTTGCGCACGCGCGCGCACAAGGGGGGGGGGGGGGGGGGGAGGTGTGGTTAAAATGTTAAATGCGTGCATTTATGTAATGGATGTGGTTTATCCAAATGAAATAAATGTAACATGAATGTAGCCAAATGAACAAAAGGTGCTCCTTAATATATAATTGATAAGCTGTTGGTGTTTTCTGTTTATGTACATGGGGGATAGTTGGGAGAATTCAGCGTACCTGATTCAGCCTTTTTTGTAGGATATAATATCAATGTAGGCTAATGTATCCAAAGGACATAGAAATACAAGAAAATAGCCTGTCACATAGAATAGGATCAACACATCGATTACTGAAAACATCCGGAAGACATCAACTTCTCCTCAGAAGGTGTAAGCTGCATCCAAGATACTATATGCGCCACTCAAATCCCATCCAAGACATCAACTTTGTTCTATTTTTTCTATCCCCATTCAAATCCCACCCAATCATAAGAGAACTTCATAAGGTCACTCCACTAGTAGAAAAATGGTGTGAACACTGTAACCCCACCTCTGATGTTAAAGATCATGCTACCAATCGCATACTATATAGGATAATCCTTTGTTGCCTAAAGAATTACACATATTCCTTTATTCAAGTACATAACTCTCTGTGCTGACATTTTCGTGAATTTTTCTTCTATCATCTATTGTGCGATTGTTTTGAAATGCATATTTTGGGACCAAGAGTGATTCTATATCTAACTTGTCAATCACCTTATGCATTCTTCTTTTCGCTTCTTTGTCCTTGGTCTAGCAATGACATTGTTGGGGCTGGAATTGTATTGGAGAACCTTTTCATACCTCTCCTCCCTGCTCAATTGTTTAGCTCGACAATCCTGACCATTAGCTGCTTTCTTTTGTGAAGCTAAAGAAGACCTATCTAAGATCTTCGCAAGTGTTTTTTTGGTTACTTCGATCTGTTTTGTATTCAAGAAACTTACTTTAAGACCTAAGTGGATTATCATGTTGTCCATTGATCCTTTCTAGATATATTCTCCAATAGGGCTAGCATGCTGACCGGCCGAGCAACTGTAAGTTAGCCAGGTCTGATAATAGAAGTAGATCGATCCAACTTCATAACATAGTAGAAAATCTATTATTTCCGGATCAATCTGACAGACCCAGCCAGACCGATCCTAGGAGTCCTAGTGGAGTATGGAGCTGACTCAGTGCCGGACCAATCAGATACTAGGCTTGACGCTTGACAGATCTGACTGTGCTTTTTGTAATCCTATCGGGCAAGTTCTTAAGCTGTATCAGTCCGACTGTTTGCTTCCGGCAAACATGATTGTTTTTTACTTCAATTTTTAGGAGGCATAGGTCATTGGAGAGTTATACAAGGGCATGTACCGTGCACGAATTTGTGGCGTCTATCCTTGATTTTATTTTATATACTAGTTACTAACTCGGTGCAATGCACGGTGGGTTACGTTACCGTCGTCCCGAACTGGAAAAAATTTCGGAGTTATTATAACTATTACAGTAATTCTGAATTTTTGTCTATCATGTAGTGCTTGTAAATTCCCTGTTTTTCTTCTTTGTCCTGGAAGAAGTCTACATGGCGCCATGTGTTTCAAAAATGGCAACACCTGGTTGATAGGGTTTTGTTAGAGAGAGAGAGAGAGAGAGAGAGAGAGAGAGAGAGAGAGAGAGAGATCTTGTGCTTTATTTATTATATTTGTTAGCTTAGGTTCGGGATTTATTATATTTGCAGCTTAATACTTATGTGCTTGTTTGTTTGTGGATGTATTTTCCATTATACTTTCACTTTCTTTTGGAAATTTGCTACTTTACTTTTTATTTTATTTTGTTTTTTTTGAAAGATAAAATTTGATACTTTAAGGTATTTGTAATTATATCTTTGGGTTTTTCTTTTGGAAAATTACTACTCAGGCTCCTTCTCTACGTCTGAACATTAAATCTAAAGGTGGACAACTCAGATCGGAGATGATTCTTATCGAATTATGCTCATTTATTTTTGTGAAGTACCGAAAATTTAGTTATTTATTTTTGTACAAGACTAGATTTGACATTTTATCTGTACACTCATGAATAGTTAGTTCTGATTATGAGACTGATTCTATACTTCATAATAGAGTCAGTACGGCCCGTAGTGGCCTCGTAATGCTTGCCAAATAGTACTTGTACCATGCCGCTCCGCTGAGTGCTCTCGGGAAGCAGAATCGCGAGAGATTGAACTTTTGTGTATTCCCGATTCATCAAATCGGGACACCTGGGGCATCCCAGTCATCCGATGGAAGGCATCCCCACAGAATTGCACTCCTTGAACAGATCTGATGCCATCGAGGGAAGAGGGTCCACGTGGCACCACCCGACCCAAAGGCTTCCGTTTTAGGATAGTATAATTCCATTGGAAGATCCAAAAAGTTACATACATTTCTTGGTTTAATTGATGCATTATGTCCTTCCA
Organism: Chamaelirium japonicum; assembly: GCA_947650365.1. NCBI lineage: Eukaryota > Viridiplantae > Streptophyta > Magnoliopsida > Liliales > Melanthiaceae > Chamaelirium > Chamaelirium japonicum. Next base: position 66,787,174 of record OX393558.1, on the reverse strand, counting down.
AAAAAATTTTTGATACATTATATTTGTTGCATTCTAGGCCATTCTTATTACTCTATCATGCCCTTCAAGATTTATGTATCCAGAGAATGGTTGGTGGAGTGGGGGCAAAGGGTAAAACCGTAAAAGTAAAACCAGATGGAATGACATCCACCCTTTCTTGCAGGGATTTGCTTTCGTTGTGCGCTTCGGTAACAAATATCATCCCCAATTTAGACGATGAAACAAGGATCTCCGGAAGTATCCTTTTTTGTACCCCAAGTAGCATTTTTTATTTTTATCTTCATATCATCCCCTGTTGTCCTTGAAAGAATGACTGCCATAACCCCAAAAGGGGCCATAGTGAAATTTAATGTTATTATTGTTATGTGTTGTCCTTAAAATGAATCCTCAGTCATTGTGGACAGAAACATAAAGAAGGTCGAGAAGTTCGAGCTGGACCCGACGCTGCCTTCGTTCGAGGCCTGCAGCCGGATGTGGAAGATGGCTTGACTGGAAATTATGCTCCATTCCTCCAAAGTTTCCGTGATGGATTATGTTGTTGTGATGAATGACGGAAGTCATCTGTACTTACTACCAAACCCGTAGTTTGGAAAGAATGAAAGTTTTGGCTGCTAATTTTAGGCCAGTTTTCTGGTTTTGCATCAAGATTTGGAAGCTTAATTTGGTTGGTTGGTTGGTTTTTTGGTTAGATCAAACATATCAGGGATCAAAACTGGTCGACATCGCCAGAATGCGTATTACCATACTCGTCACCGGGGGCTCGAGAGAGGGCCCACATGACTCGGAGAGCATCGCCATCTCGCATAATTCGCCACATGGCATGGTCCACATCATCCGCCATTGAGCACCGCAAATACGCCAGAGTGGGGATTTGAAGTCTGCGGCACTTGAAGAACGGGGACAAAAACCGGCTTTTTGTTTTTGGTATGGTACATAGAAAACCGGCTTTGGTTCTTTTTGGTGAAGTTTTATTCTGTATGCAAAGCTGATGATTCAGAAAGCCAGATGGAAAAATAGGCATCTTTGTCTCACGAAAGCTAACATCTTTTTTTTTTTTTTAATTGGGAAAATACACTAGATGAATCAGAAATACATTATCGGGGGACACTCATCTCTGTAACAGCACACATGGTCTCTGATCTTGTAAAAACAATTCTTGTAGCGGGTTTGGATAATTATCAATCCAGGTTTCACTGTGTCCGGTGCACTTAGCCTCCCCAGGGAGCCAATCCGCCACTTCGTTCTCTTCACGATAGATATGAGAAACCCGATGGCGGAAGATTTAATGAAGCAACTGTTGACACTCTTCGAGAACAAAATCTGCATCAGTTTAGTTGGAAAGTCGTTGAAGAACAATCATGGAGTCGCTCTCCACATGAATCAAGTGATTGGGCAAACAATGAGTGACTTGACGAAGACCAAGCCACAACCCTCGAACCTCAGCTTCCATGGCCGAGGAACGTAGGAAAGCCGAGCAACCAACCATGCATAGGTGGCCATAGTGATCCTGTAGAGCAAAACCAGCACCTCCATGGTCAGGGCGAGTAAAGGAGCCATCAAAATTGAGCTTCAACCATCCCATGTCCGGAGGCTCCCATTTGACATACCGCGGAGACGACAAAACCGGGGGCATATCGCATTCTGAGCGACAAGGCTGTTGAACCTGACAAAACACTTCGGCCTCTTCGAGAGCACGCCTCCAAGTGACATCTGGGCGTTCAACCTGTAAGTAAAAAACTGAACGGTTGCGAGACTTCCAAATAAACCAGGCCACCATGACACATAGTGATTTGGGCGATAATTGTTATGTCTACATTGATCATCCGGAAGTTGACATAGAAGCTGGCCAAATTCAAGAGATATCAACGGGAGAAAAGGAAGGGAGATAAAGGAAGAAAAAAAAACCCCCAAATGCGAGAAGAATGATAGCAGAAGAACAACATATGATCAACCGATTCAGAAATAGCATCGCATCGTGGACAAATTGGAGATGTAGAGATGCCAATGTGGGATAGAAAGATTCGGACTGATAAACGACCATGCAAACCCTTCCACATGAAACCTTTCACCCAGGGCATATTCGAAGTAGCCCACATGACCTTCAAAACCTCAGGGGTAGGGCTGTTAATGGGCCAGGTTCGGGTCGGGCCACCCCATGCCCAGGCCCGGCCCAAACTTATGAGTGTGTGCCCATACCTGACTAGGCCCAAATTAAAATTTTCGGGCTTGTCCCAAACCCGGCCCGAAACTTTCTTACAAAGCCTAAGCCCAAACCCGACCCAAATTAAGCCCATATTTCTAACGCGGTATATGCATAAATCTTTTCTCTCTTTATTACACAATAAAAGTAGAAAATAGCATTGATTACGATATACATTGAAAGGATATATGTGAAATAATGCTCCTAACGTCCAAGGCATTGATATTTGTAATGTGGGCACTTTTAAATTATGTATTCCTTGTATATAAAAAATAAAAATAAAATATTTCGGGCTTCGGGTTGGGTTAGTGGTCATCCATACCCGGCCCATAACACAATCGGGCCAGAATGTTCAAGCCCAAGCTAACTCTATCCAAACTAGGGTCCAGTGGGCTTCGGGCTGGCCCAAGCCCATTAACAGCCCTACACAGGGGGGGATAGATAGGGAAGGCAATCGTCAGTCACTGGCATCAGCAATGTCAAGAAGAAAATAAGTCCCACTCACCGAGAAGGTCGCCGACCGTTGGGCCCCCGAAAAAAGAGGTTGTTTAGGTTGGTAAGATAGAATGGGTGTGGAGAGGATCATGGGGTGCCAAGGTAACGGAAAAAGTGATCAGATGTGGCCTATGCTCCATTCAGAAGAAGGAAAAACAAGATTTGAGATCCTTGAGCAATTGGGTGAGGACATATCCACCAGAGCCGCCATCCGGGTTATAGGGATGGAACCCAACCACGGAGTGGTTCAAAGGTCTTGATTTGACTATATCCAAATCGGAGTGACAGTGTTGGTGCGAACCAAAGGAACACCATAGCAGACCGCACGTCAAGCCCAGGAGCAGCGCGCTGAACATGGCTAGGCCCATATTTGGACCAAAAGAAATGAGCCCACAACGTATCCTGCCGTGTGACTATCTCACAAACCTTTTTCCCCATTAAAGCATTAATTCTATAGGAGATCTAGCCTGCGGATGCCGAGACCACCCTAAGGCACCGGTTGACAGACCTGCTCCCATCGAACCCACTACGCGATGAGGTGCCATGCATTGTGTGAACTAGAAAGAAGAAAAGACATGCCCGAACCCATGCGCACACACAAGGAAGAAGAGACGCGCTCGAACCCATGCGCACACACAAGAGAGACGAGAGAGCAGGAAAAGAGACGAGAGGGGGCTAGGGTTTCATCATTAGGACGCCCCCCCATCTCTCCCTCTGTCTATATATAAGGTCCACCCCCTACACCTTGCGTAAGCAAGTTGTATGCCGGCCCCCCCTTTATGTGTCTCTCTCCTTGCGTAAGCGAATAGGCCGACCCTCCTTTCCATAAGTAGCCGGCCTCCCCAAAAGTCAAACTCCCTTAAATTAAGTCCCCACTCCTCTATACTTTTGCTTGCAACTCGTACGAGCTAGGGGAGGGGCCGGCCCATGCTTGTCCCCATGTGCTAGGGGCGGCCAACCCAGCGCATGGTGATGTTTTGGTTTTCCAAAATATTCCCATGCCACTAGTTGGTTGCCCCTCTCGCTTAAGAATTTGCATGACGTAATTACATGGGTTATAACTAGCGATTCTATTATCATCGAGGTGCCCTTAGTAAACACTTATGATCTCCCTAGTATAGTCAACTAGTCAACTCGCAACACGAACTGGTGGATTGCACCCATGTAACGAAGCCCACTAAGGTAAGGAGATAACTACGTGTGTCTCTGTACTACTCCGTGGTTGCCCCTAGCATACAAACGCGCATACGCATCAACAGTGTACTAGTGTGACGCACACATAGAGCGTATTAGGGTTGGACTTATTACTTCTTTTAACTGCAACCAATAAAAAAAAAAAATGGTTCAAGGACCGTATATAATGCGGCTAAGGTAGAACCTTCAGGAACCAGGGTTCATGGCTTCAAACTTAGACTCGATCAACATACTATCTAAGTGTACTATCGACCCTCTGAGTCCGAGTTAACCTGCATATATAGCTACCCAGAGTGCAATGCAAGTTGCACTTGAATTCCCCCGAACTTACTATGTTCTTTCGCATACCCCTGCTCTCCGCTTAGTAGTGGTAAACCCGTTGTCCCTCCACTTGGTGCCATTGTAACGACCATGAATTTTAAAATTATTAAAAATTATAATTTTACCCTTGTGATGATATAATATTTAATATTAGTACTTTAATTTCCTCATCGTCGACAGGATTCCAACGAATCTTGTTTCACTCGAATCCAACTTTCTTATCAGTAGTTATGGCCACTTAAATATTCTCGATAAAAATAACGGGATCCAAATTTTCCTGATTTGAATCAAACGTGATTCCGCAATACGAACCTACACGCAAAACAACCGAATGCAACTCATAACAACCATTTAATTTTTCTGGATTATTAGAAAGAAAAATAATATTTTTCAAATACGAAATGAACTTTTTATGGTTTATTAGGATGAATAAATTAGGTATAGATCCTTAACTATTTTGCAATATTAGCCGCAGGACATCATAATGGTTATATTAGCTATGGTCACTACAAATAGACATTCTTCTTTAGAAAGAAAATATATTCGTCGAGAGGGACTTAAGCTATATTTCGAAATTTACATGTCCTACAACTATAAGTCATCTCTCAAGACGGACTTATGTCAAACTTTGCCTAAATAAAAATAATGGATTAGAAGAAGAAGCTCAGGTCCCCACCATCCAAAAATCGCAGTCGTCCACTTCACTCTGATCCAACGGCCCAACTTCCACCCTTCTTTAAAACCCACATCAGACCCTCCTCCCCCTCTAATCCCGAGCTCTCCCCCTCAAATCTCTCCCCATCACAGCCGTCCCCTACAACCTCCTCTTTAACCCACCTATTCAGCCAACCCATCCCCATCCCCTTTCAACCATCCCCCATCATCCCAACCCTTTTCTCTCTCTCTCTCTCTCTCTCTATATATATATATATATATATATATATATATATATATATATATATATATATATATATATATATATATATATATATATATATATATATATATATATATATATATATATATATATATATATATATATATATATATATATATATATATATATATATATATATATATATATATATATATATATATATATATATATATATATATATATATATATATATATATATATATATATATATATATATATATATATATATATATATATATATATATATATATATATATATATATATATATATATATATATATATATATATATAGAGGAATGCTTAGGTGAGCTATGAGCTACGGAAGGAGAAAATGAGCTACGGATATTTTGACCACCCTAGAAGTTTTGGAATTTCGTGAAAATCGGTGGGTGTGTTCTCTAGGGTAACATGATCATCCTCACCAATTTTCAATGAATTCCAAAACTTCTATGGTCATCAAATGGTAGAAGCTTTATCTACCGTCCGTAGTAACCGTTAATTTTGCTTCTACCATTTGATGACCCTAGAAGTTTTGGAATTCCTTAAAAATTGGTGAGGATGATCATGTTATCCTAGAGAACACACCCACCGATTTTCACGAAATTCCAAAACTTCTAGGGTGGTCAAAATATCCGTAGCTCATTTTCTCCTTCCGTAGCTCATAGCTCACCTAAGCATTCCTCTCTCTCTCTCTCTCTCTCTCTCTCTCTCTCTCTATATATATATATATATATATATATATATATATATATATATATATATATATATATATATATATATATATATATATATATATATATATATATATATATATATATATCTTTCTCTTTCTCAAAACCCAAACCCAAACCCTCACCCTCAACTGACCCCGAACCCCCCAAACCCACCCAGCCACCCCCTCTCTCTCTCTCTCTCTCTCTCTCTCTCTCTCTCTCTCTCTCTCTCTCTCTCTCTTCTCTCCCATTTCTCAGATCTCTCTCATCGGATCTCTCTCCCTCTCACCTGACCTCTTCTCTCTCTCAAAACCCGACCCGATCCGACCTGGGCCCCATCCGCCGCCCCCCCCATCACCTCCCCTGCTCTCCCGTCACCACCCCCATCCCTTGCGCCCCCTGATCTCCTCTGCTCTCCCTTTCAACCGGATCCCGCCGCGAATCCCGCCCGTACACCGGCCGCCACCTCCTTTTCCGCCTTTTTTAAAAACCCAAACCCGACCCCCTCTTACCCTTCCATCCTTCAGTCCGACCCCCCTTCACCCTTGCGATCTCCCTCTCTTCCCTCCTCGATCTCTCTCTTCCTATCTCTATCTCTCCCCGTGCAGCCTGCGCGCGATAGCCGGTGCCGGAGAAGGCCGACCGGCCGGAGTGGAGCAACAGCCAGTGCCGGGGAAGGAGCTGCCGGAGAAGGAGTTGCCGGGGAAGGAGCTGTCGGAGAAGGAGTTGCCGGGGAAGGAGCTACTGGAGAGGGAGCTGCAGCCAGAACTGCCGCCGACCCTCTCCCGACTGGACGGTCAGCCTCCCCTCCTTCCCCCTTGTTCTTTTTTTTTTTTGTGCTGCGGACCAGACCAGCAACACCCCTGTTGTGACCTGTGCGGCCATGGTCGCCGGTCATGTGGTCAGTGGCTGTGCAGTCGGCGAAGCCGGCTCTTTATAGGCCGCCCCAGTTTTTCTTTTCTTTTTTTTCTTCTTTCTTTCTCTTCTACGTGGACCTTATCAACACCAAAAACCTGGTAACCTTCGTCTTGTTGCAGCCATGGCTACCGGTCCGGTGGCCGGCGACTGCACAACCGACAGGGCCCGACCCATTGTATGTTGCCCCTTTCTCGCACCTTGCTGTGAGGTTCGCCAACGGCTTGACTACCGGTGGCTAGACAACCGGTGGCACCCGACCACCTTGGCCAAGTAACACTCGGTGCCTAGCCACAAGGGCCGACTCCCTGTGTGTGTGTGTGTGTACCCTTGGGTGCAGAGGGTGGTGGTAATCCAATTTTGCAAAGGTGCATGCTATAACGAGGATAATAGATAATAGTGCCTACGTGCTACAGTGGTGGTGTTTCCTTGAGCCGTAGTGTGATTCGTAAACACTCCAAGTCGACCCACTAGGGTTGAAGACCATTATCGACCACTTCCTTTGCTAAAACGGTTCCGACCGTACTCGGCCTTAGAAGTGAGCTAGCCATTGTGCTCTCCTTAGTATAGCCTTGTGCCGCTTGCATTATCACGTGTAGAGTAGCCATGCCACTAGGAACAACAGTATACCACTTACCCCATTAGCAGGCGACCTCGGAGATTCGACCGGTGGGAGTCTGGCAATTGAGCAGCCGACGATGCCAAGTCCTAACCTGGCACACACCCTCGACCTCCCCTGCGATGTCGAGTCTGTTAGGATTGATGTGTTCTAAGCTTGTAAAACTTTATGTTTTGGTCTAATAAAGATTGATAGTTATTAATATATGAGATGCATATAGGTGCGTAACATAGTTACGTGTTCTTTTAAGAACAGAGAGCCATGGTATATGGTAGTCCACTGAGTTGAAGACTGAGTGGATTGGTCCCATATAATCTAAATAAGTTCGCAGCTATGATCAGGTTGGTCGCCTCATCATGATAAGCTGTTGGCGATGACAGTTCATGGGATGTCTTCACCATGGTCATCACCAGGCACAGTGTCTGTGGCTGAACGGAACTAACACTGTGTACAGATCAGTGAGCAGACACTGGTACACTAAGTCGTGTTTCTGCTTAGGGTAAAACGGTCCTAAACCCTGAGGAACCACGTCTGATGGACTAACCAGTTGCGTGGTGCTTTGGCGCACCAATGTGTGAGGATCCATATGCAGTGATCCAAAACCACGGTGTACTGGGTTACCCGGCTGGCGTTGCATTAGCGTGTCACTCCTGCAGGCCATCCACACCCCTGAAGGGAGGTGCGTTCCTTGGTGTGACTTACACTATACCAAACCCAAGCCTGGTGGTCACCAGTTTGACTGTTGACCGGGTTCGATTACTCGACGGGGTAATCAGAGGTACGATGTATAGGTCAACCTGGAAGGAACCAAGTCGTATGATCATTCGAGTCTGACGGTAGTCTTCACCGCTCGAAGTGAATCATGGCATCAAGTGGAGGGACAGCGGGTTTACCACTACTAAGCGGAGAGCAGGGGTATGATGAAGAACATAGTAAGTCTGGGTGAATTGGAGTGCAGCCTGCGTCGCACTCTGGGTGGCTACGCAGGTTAACTCAAGCTCAGAGGATCGATGGTACACTCGGGTAGTGTGTCGATCGAGCTTGAGTTGGAAGCCATGAACCCCGGTCCCTGATGGTTCCACCTTATCAACATTATGTACGGTTCTTGAACCGTCTCCTCGGAACACCATAAGCATAAGGAAGAAAGAAGTATACGCTCCGTGTGTGCTTGGCACTAGAGCACGGTAGATGCGTAACTACATACGAGTGCTAAGGGTTGAGCCCGAGACTAGTGCAGAGTCGCATGTAGTAATCCCTAGCCATAAGTGAACTTCGCTGCATAGGTGCGATGCACCGGGGTATGTTGCGAGTTGACTAGTTGACTTTGCTAGAGGCACCCTCCGGTGGCCTCAGTTAATAGTAGGTAACTAGTAAAGATCACTTAAGAAGTGGCTGCTAGGTATCGCACGCTAGAAATGGTCAAAATGAGGCGTCGGGGCATTTTGGTAAAAACCTCACTCTGCCGGACCTCACTGTTGGCCGACCCTAGTGATGGGACACCTTGCTAGGGCCGGCCCTATGATGTAGGGATAAGAATCCCTCATCTATAGGGCCGGCCATATGGGTAGGGATAGGGCGATAAAACGGTTAAGATCGAGCCCTAAAAAGTGGGAAAACGGATAAATACAACGAGAGATAAAAAAGAGATAATGGAGAGATAATGAGGGGGGGTCATTATCCCCTTGGATCCTTATCCAAGGGGGTTGGCCAGCCCTATAAAAGGACCTATGGGCGCCGGCCCCAGGTGCCAGAAAAACCGAACCCCCTCCTCTCTCATCTCTCTAGTTCTCTCCCTAATCTCTCTCCGTTTTCCGCTTGCTACTTCGTCTTCCTCGCGTGGAGTTCTGAAGAAGGAGAAGGGTCGTTCTTCGGAGGCACTCAGAGATCCGAGAGCGACGTTCCGTGCATCGTGTGAGATCGGGTGAACAAGAAAGGTAACATCTCCATTCGTACCATCGGCATCTTCACGAACGATCTTCCGTCTCCATCGACAAAGAAGATAATTCTCCGCGGTTAAAAGATCCGTACGAAAGGTATGTGTAATCTAACATGTAGATCTAGCGAGCATTATGATTTGCATCCATGCTAGTTAATCATTACGCTAGATTGCCGTTAGGGGTTTTCGATTCTCGTGCATACACATGCACACATATGTAGATTAGTTTCTATGAAAAAGTAAAATAGTGTAACATGCACCATGAACGGTCTTTCGACCGCCAAATCGTTTCTGCTGCGAGCCTCTGACCCGGATTAACTTCCAACAATTGGTATCAGAGCCGCATTAGTGGTGTGCGTTTCACGTTTTTTTCATGAAACCAACATGTGTGCGTATGATGAATGCGTGAGATCATCGGGGTTCTTACGCTTAGATCATGCATATGTATAGATTGTGCTTGTTCTATTAGTTATTCTTGCAGGGCGCCGCTATAAATCTATGCTTTGTGCTTGCTACCGGGGGTCGGACCCCGAGTTAGCAAATGTCTGGATTTGCTTTCTATATGTGGATTTGTAATTAAGCCATAGATTGGGCGAGTGATGGGGGTTGACCATCCTCGGTTTCCCATGGCTTTTTCCTAGGTGTATTTTCTTTTCTTTCTAGGAAATTGTGTACGAGCGAGCACTTGCTCGAAGCGTACTAGACTTTTTCGGTTACAGATCGAGAAGAAAGATGTGCCAAAGAAATCCACCATCGGGAGCGGAAGCGGAACCCTGGAGGAAGAAGACGATCTGGCAAAGTATTCGCGAGCGCGACGAAGGAGCCGGACCGAGGAACCTTACGAAGAAAGCTAGAGGCCTGCGCTGTGCTAATTAGGTTCAGGGGTCGGACCCTGAACTTAATTCAGTTTTAATGGTTGCTTTCTTTAATTAGTTCTTTATGCTTCATATCGAACCCCGATGAGATAATGTGATTATCAGTTTTCAGAGGGATGCCTTTCCCCTCCGGTCCATGCGACTGTTTGAGGTTAGGATCCCACTAGATGACGCCTATTATTTAGTTGACTTTTGATGTTAGTGGGATCCCATCACATATGGTTATGCCACCATTAGGTTAGCACCCGATTAGTCGGGTGTGCCTATTTGGCCAGCATCGAAATCAAAGATGAGATGGAGATCCATTGAACATCAATTGTCAAATCTATAAGCGAGGCGCCATGACTAGTGGGAGTCCTTTCCAGTGAGTCTGACTCTAGGATTAGCTCCAGAGCATTAGTGTGATAACCAATTTTGCAAAGCATCGATATTCTCGGAATATGTAATGTGACCCTTGAATGAAGAAATCCACTTGAGGCAGGGACTATGATATTCCGAGAATGATTAATGCTAGGCGAAGGGCTTGAACGCTAGTGGGAGCATGGTGTGACCAGGGTCTAGTATTTAGGAGGTCGCTACCTTTGCATTTGTATAAAATCATACTCGCAAAATAACCCTCAGAATAATAAGGGATGCAAGAGAGGACTTTTATAAGATCCTTTGGCCTCCACGGCCAGTTGTTTTGTGTTTGGGTGGGGATGCATAACTTCACACCCCCTAGGGTGGGAGCTGTGTGTTTCCATGCCAAATTACTTAATGACCTCCCTGAGGATATGGCGATTACGAGGCCAGGAGAGAAGGGCTTTTCATCCCACCCTAGTGGGGGCCGCATGAACTCCCGTGTCGTAATTGCTTAGGCTCGTGGGTTAGCATCCTAAGTACACGTGAGGTATTCGTTGCGAAGACAACGATGATCACGTGGTACTGGCCGAAAGATAACCATGGTCCATCACAGCCCTTAGTTGGCAGATTTGGATAGGGTCAAGGAAAAGGCCCGTGTAAGCGGATTGACGCTGTATGATGCCCCCTAGGGCAGGTACAGTCGATTCCGAGATCTTACATACATGGTTAATTAATCCATGGTAATGACTTCGCTTGAGGGTAGCGTTGACATATGGATATAATTAGCTTGTTTTAAAAATCCATAAAATAAGTTTTTCCATGCATACTCATTATTCAATCTTTATTTTCAGATGACTAAGTTAGACCCCCTGTCCGCTATCCTTAATGACCACAAACTTACCGGTCCCAACTATGAGGACTAGAAGCGCAACCTATACCTGGTCCTAAGGATTGGTAAACATATGACAGCCTTTAATGACCCTGAGCCTGATTTGCCAGGACCCAATGCCACAGAGGCACAGTTAAAGGCATTCACTGACTGGAAGGAATCTAATGAAATATTTAAATACTATATTATAGCATCCTTGCAAACAACTCTGCAGAAGCAAGTCGAGGAGATGCCCGACGCTTCTGACATGATGTTGTATTTGAAGGAGATGTTTGAAGGTCACAATCGCGTTACACGATACCTTACCATCAAGAAACTCGTCGGCACTAAGATGTCCAATGGGACCCTGGTTCGGGAACACATGATGAAAATGTTTGGGTTCCAGAACGAACTAGCTACCATGGACATTGTGCTAGAAGGCGAGGTGATGACAAACATCTTCCTCTCGTCACTGTCTGGAGCCTTTGAAGGCTTTGTCACCAACTTTAATTTGAACAAGTTGGCTATGACAAATGCAGAGCTTCTGGGAGCTCTCCAGGCAGCTGAGGATGGCTTCAAGCAGAAGGGCGAAGCACTTCACGTGCAACGCAGATCCTTCAAGAAGCCTGATAAACCTCAAGGCAAGAAACATAAAAGGAAACCTAAGTCACTGCCTGTGCAGGACTCTGCTGAGGCCTCTGGGTCTGGAGAATCAAAGAAACCGGGCACGAAGTGCTTCCGGTGTGGCCAAAAGGGTCATTGGAAGAAGGACTGCAAGAAGCCTCAGAATGCTGGTGAAGGTAATCTACAACTCTTAGTTGTTGAATCATTTCTTTCAAGTAATAGTACTTTTGCTAGTTGGATTGTGGATTCTGGATCCACTAACCATGCCTGTAACTCTCTTCAGGGGTTTCGGGAAAGCAGAAGATTGCTTGATGGAGAGGTGACCTTGAGCATGGGAAGTGAGGCCGTGGCTGCTGCTGAAGCTATTGGAGACATTAATCTTAGTTTTTCGAATAATAAGACTTTGACTCTTAGAGATGTCTTTTATGTACCGTCCTTGCGACGTAACTTAATTTCTGTTTCTTCTTTAGTTAATGAAGGTTATTCAGTTTATTTTGATGCTTCTGGTGTGTCGTTTAAACTGAATGGAACTTTTATAATAAGAGGAATGGTTCAGAATCATCTCTATGTTGTAAGTCCTAAATTTGAAAAAGATAACATAGTAACTTCAGCATTTAATGTTAATTTATCTAAGCGTAAGAATCCTTCGGAAAATTTAACCCACCTATGGCACTTACGACTTGGGCATATTGCCTTAGACAGGATCCATAGAATGGTGAAGGCCGGGCTTCTGGAAACAGATCCTACGGAGATCCTTCCCACCTGTGAATCCTGCCTGGAAGGCAAGATGACCAAGAGGTCCTTTAAAGGCAAAGGAGTAAAAGCTACTGAGGTATTAGAGTTAATTCATTCAGATGTGTGTGGACCCATGAACGTCAAGGCGATAGGAGGCCATGAGTACTTCATCACTTTCATTGATGATTACTCAAGATATGGTTACATTTACCTGATGCATCGGAAGTCGGAATCCTTTGACATGTTCAAAGAGTTCAGGGTTGAAGTAGAAAAGCAGACAGGTAAATATATAAAAAACCTTCGATCTGATCGAGGAGGTGAATATCTATCTGACGAGTTCCTAGGGTATTTGGTGGAGCATGGGATAAAATCCCAGTTAACTGCTCCAGGTACCCCACAACAGAATGGAGTTTCCGAGAGAAGAAATCGAACCTTGTTGGATATGGTTCGTAGCATGATGAGTTACGCCAGTTTACCAATGACCTTTTGGGGATATGCCCTACAAACAGCAGTTTATATTCTGAATCACGTTCCATCTAAGTCAGTGCCTCAGACCCCTAGAGAACTGTGGTCAAAGCGAAAGCCATTGCTACAGCATTTCAGAATATGAGGATGCCCTGCACATGTGCGAAGGGATAAGAGGGAAAAGGTAGAATCTAAAACCAGAGTATGCTTATTTGTAGGGTATTCTAAGGAGACCAAAGGTGGTCTATTTTATGATCCTGAGGAAAAGAAGGTGATCGTTTCTACGAATGCCTATTTCCTAGAATATGATTATATTGTGGACCACAAGCCTACTAGTAAAGTAGTTCTGGATGAACTGCTGGGTACTAGTACAGATAGCGCATCCGAAAACATAGTGGGAGCTGACATGACAGATAATAATATACCAGATACTGTAGAACCTATTAATCCTGTAACACCACCACCACCTCGTCGCAGTGGGAGAAACATCAGAGCTCCTGACAGATACTATGGAGAAACCTTATTGGTTGATCCAGAGGGTCAGGAGGATGACCCACTGAGCTACGATGAGGCAGTGGGAGCTTCTGACAGCTCTGACTGGCAAAAGGCTATGGAGGCAGAAATTGCATCAATGTCCCATAACGTTGTCTGGACTCTTGTTACACCATCATCCAATATTAAACCTATTGGGTGTAAGTGGGTGTTTAAAAGGAAGAGAGGATCTGATGGAACAATAGAGACTTATAAAGCTAGATTAGTTGCCAAGGGTTATACCCAGAGAGAAGGAATCGACTTTGACGAAACCTTCTCACCGGTAGCTATGATAAAGTCTATTCGGATCCTCCTATCCATTGCAGCCCATTATGACTGGGAGATCTGGCAAATGGATGTCAAGACAGCATTCCTTAACGGGAATTTGGAAGAAGACATTTATATGATGCAGCCACCAGGTTTTGAGTCAGAGGGTCAGGAACAACTAGTTTGCAAGTTGCAGAAGTCCATTTATGGACTAAAGCAAGCATCTAGAAGTTGGAACATCCGTTTTGATCAGGCAATCCAGTCATATGGATTTACTCAAAACGAGGATGAATCATGTGTATACAAGAGGAGTGATAAGACTACAGTGATATATTTGATACTTTACGTAGACGATATTCTACTCATTGGGAATGATGTAGGAACATTGTCAACGGTAAAGGTCTGGTTGTCAACACAGTTCGATATGAAAGACCTAGGTGAAGCGAGTTATGTTTTGGGGATCAAGGTAACACGTGATCATCGCCAAAATAGGATTCTCTCGCTATCACAGGCTGCGTATATAGATAAGGTTATGGCTAGATTTGATATGCAAAACTCCAAGAAGGGTTTTGTGCCATTTAGACATGGCGTAAAACTGTCTAAGGATCAATGTCCTAAGACACCTGAGGAGAGAGCAGAAATGCAGAAGATACCTTATGCTTCGGCATTAGGTAGTCTAATGTATGCTATGCATTGTACAAGGCCTGATATCTATTTCGCAGTAGGAATGATGGGTCGGTTTCAGTCGAATCCGGGTCCAGATCACTGGACAGCTATGAAGTGTATACTCAAGTACCTTCGTAGAACAAGGGACTATGAGTTGGTTTACACTGGACAAGAACTGACGCCGATTGGATATACAGATTCTGACTTTATGTCAGATTTGGAATCCAGGAAGTCGACATCAGGTTTTCTGTTTATGCTAGGAGGAGCAGCGGTTAGTTGGCAGAGTGTGAAGCAGAAATGCATCGCGGACTCTACCACAGAGGCTGAGTACGTTGCAGCATGCGAGGCAGCCAAAGAGGCGGTATGGCTCAAGAAATTCCTTACGGATTTGGGGTGCATACTAGAGGCCCAGTTACCTATTGTGCTTTACTGCGATAATAGTGGGGCGGTAGCACAAGCAAAGGAGCCAAGATATCACCAAAAGGGGAAGCACATCGAGCGCAAGTTCCACTTAATTCGGCAGTTTCAAAAGCAAGGGCGAGTAGCGGTGACACAGATTGCATCTACAGATAATGTTGCTGATCATTTCACAAAGGCAATACCTACCAAGGCATTCGAGCGACATGTGGACGCGATGGGAGTCAAAACCGTTTTGCTTCGCTAGACCAAGTGGGAGATTGTTAGGATTGATGTGTTCTAAGCTTGTAAAACTTTATGTTTTGGTCTAATAAAGATTGATAGTTATTAATATATGAGATGCATATAGGTGCGTAACATAGTTACGTGTTCTTTTAAGAACAGAGAGCCATGGTTATATGGTAGTCCACTGAGTTGAAGACTGAGTGGATTGGTCCCATATAATCTAAATAAGTTCGCAGCTATGATCAGGTTGGTCGCCTCATCATGATAAGCTGTTGGCGATGACAGTTCATGGGATGTCTTCACCATGGTCATCACCAGGCACAGTGTCTGTGGCTGAACGGAACTAACACGGTGTACAGATCAGTGAGCAGACACTGGTACACTAAGCCGTGTTTCTGCTTAGGGTAAAATGGTTCTAAACCCTGAGGAACCACGTCTGATGGACTAACCAGTTGCGTGGTGCTTTGGCGCACCAATGTGTGAGGATCCATATGCAGTGATCCAAAACCACGGTGTACTGGGTTACCCGGCTGGCGTTGCATTAGCGTGTCACTCCTGCAGGCCATCCACACCCCTGAAGGGAGGTGCGTTCCTTGGTGTGACTTACACTGTACCAAACCCAGGCCTGGTGGTCACCAGTTTGACTGTTGACCGGGTTCGATTACTCGACGGGGTAATCAGAGGTACAATGTATAGGTCAACCTGGAAGGAACCAAGTCATATGATCATTCGAGTTTGACGGTAGTCTTCACCGCTCGAAGTGAATCATGGCATCAAGTGGAGGGACAGCGGGTTTACCACTACTAAGCGGAGAGCAGGGGTATGATGGAGAACATAGTAAGTCTGGGTGAATTGGAGTGCAGCCTCCGTCGCACTCTGGGTGGCTATGCAGGTTAACTCGAGCTCAGAGGATCGATGGTACACTCGGGTAGTGTGTCGATCGAGCTTGAGTTGGAAGCCATGAACCCCGGTCCCTGATGGTTCCACCTTATCAACATTATGTACGGTTCTTGAACCGTCTCCTCGGAACACCATAAGCATAAGGAAGAAAGAAGTATACGCTTCGTGTGTGCTTGGCACTAGAGCACGGTAGATGCGTAACTACATACGAGTACTTAGGGTTGAGCCCGAGACTAGTGCAGAGTCGCATGTAGTAATCCCTAGCCATAAGTGAACTTCGCTGCATAGGTGCGATGCACCGGGGTATGTTGCGAGTTGACTAGTTGACTTTGCTAGAGGCACCCTCCGGTGGCCTCAGTTAATAGTAGGTAACTAGTAAAGATCACTTAAGAAGTGGTCGCTAGGTATCGCACGCTAGAAATGGTCAAAATGAGGCGTCGGGGCGTTTTGGTAAAAACCTCACTCTGTCGGACCTCTCTGTTGGCCGACCCTAGTGATGGGACACCTTGCTAGGGCCGGCCCTATGATGTAGGGATAAGAATCCCTCATCTATAGGGCCGGCCATATGGATAGGGATAGGGCGATAAAACGGTTAAGATCGAGCCCTAAAAAGTGGGAAAACGGATAAATACAACGAGAGATAAAAAGGAGATAATGGAGAGATAATGAGGGGGGGTCATTATCCCCTTGGATCCTTATCCAAGGGGGTTGGCCGGCCCTATAAAAGGACCTATGGGCGCCGGCCCCAGGTGCCAGAAAAACCGAACCCCCTCCTCTCTCATCTCTCTAGTTCTCTCCCTAATCTCTCTCCGTTTTCCACTTGCTACTTCGTCTTCCTCGCGTGGAGTTCTGAAGAAGGATAAGGGTCATTCTTCGGAGGCACTCAGAGATCCGAGAGTGACGTTCCGTGCATCATGTGAGATCGGGTGAACAAGAAAGGTAACATCTCTATTCGTACCATCGGCATCTTCGTGAACGATCTTCCGTCTCCATCGACAAAGAAGACAATTCTCCGCGGTTAAAAGATCCGTACGAAAGGTATGTGTAATCTAACATGTAGATCTAGCGAGCATTATGATTTGCATCCATGCTAGTTAATCATTACGCTAGATTGCCGTTAGGGGTTTTCGATTCTCGTGCATACATATACACACATATGTAGATTAGTTTCTATGAAAAAGTGAAATAGTGTAACGTGCACCATGAACGGTCTTTCGACCGCCAAATCGCTTCCGCTGCGAGCCTCTGACCCGGATTAACTTCCAACAGATTCAGCCCTTGAGTCCACACTCGAGGGTAGCAGGCCAATCTCATCATATCACGCATGTTTCAAGTTGATGATACCGATGCGGGTCCGATCGCTTTGTGTAGTCGTTTACGCACAGGATCAACCCCTTGGCGGCAACAATGCACAAGGTGGGCCACCGGTGCAATTCCTGTGTGAGTCCCTTATTTAAGGGACCGAACCAATTAAATCCGCATTTAGCCCGAGATCATATCGGGCGGAATAATGAATCGAACCCGACCTTGACCTGAACCCCACACCTTAATAGTAAGGCCGAAGACTCTTCGGAGCACAAGGCACGTTAGTAGTAGCATCCGACAAGGATGCAACTGTTTAAACGGAATTGTACAGTTGAGCCATAGTACGACCCTCGATATCGGCAATGCCAATCGATCGACAATACACCATTAGGCGCATCGTTTTGCATGCCGATAGATCAACGTCCAAAGATATCTATTTTCGTCAACTCGGTCAATCAGGACCTAAGCTAGAGATATTTAGTAGCACTTAATAACCATAGGTCGCTGGGTATGTTTGACAGTTTGTGGCTGCGTTGACCAAGACAGAGACGGAGCGGAGGTTGCTAGCAGAAGCCCGTGTTTGACAACCAGGTGACATCTACTCCCCTTCCCGTGGTCTTTGATAGTGGAAAATGAGAACAACTAGGGTAGGTGTCCTCGATACTGCATATGGGTCCTGCCGAACATTGCCGCATGTGGTCACGCAGACCCCTCCTTGCATGCGAAGTCACGAATCCGGCGACGCATGCTTTAAAATATTATTAAAATGAGTATGCTTTAAAATATTAATAGAATAATCACAATTATTGCATGGATACTGTAATTAGATATTCCCCTAAATTAAAATATAAATTGAGTAAATAATGATTATCGGGACCCACCCTACTAAAAGGAGTGGCAACCCCAATATACTGGTTTTGGGTGAGTATAGATCAAACCGCTTTAAGAGCGATGTGACATTTAGCTGTAGTGCTATTATGGGTTGCGAGAGCAGTGCAGGACCAGGGTTAAAATGTTGCAAATTATTAATCACCGTATGCAATTTTTTTTATTTATCTTAGCATATGTGTAAAAATAACTATTTAATGTGTGGAATGTTTAATAACTTGTTAAAATGGGTGAAATTGATAATCTATCTTGTAAGAAGATTTGGGATTCCGTGCGCGCAAGGGCCGTGAACACCCTGCGTGCACAGCTGAAGATCAGTAGACTAAGGGGTCATGGGCAAGGGTTGTGGTAAAGCCAATAGGAGGTGCCCTCGAGTAGGGATTGGCCTAACAATTCCTGTCCCGGGATAGTTGAAGACCCTAAAGAAAGTAAGCTGGGCGGTAGAGCTCTACCGTGAAAGACGGAAAACCCCTTATGATCATCTAGGTGATTTATGCATGGTGTTGGAGTATGCACGACGAGAGAGTTGACCCTCTATATCGAAATAAAAGGCCCTATAGTAATGCCCGACCGAGGGCAGGATGAACAAAATATCCGGGGTTCACATTAGGATAGATGTTTTATATGATTGCTAATTAACAACTATGGAATCTTAATGTGGATTATAAAATTATAGAGCATGACAATCTAGTGACATTTAGATGGTCTTTTTGTTTAAATAGTTGATTAATACTATAGAACATTGAATGAACTTTATGTTAGATAATCTAGTGACAGTGAGTATTGCATGAGAAAATAGACTGCTGGTAGGATTAAGTTATTCTTCTGTAAATATTAATATTATGTAAAAGGACTGCTATAATTTAATTCAATTAGATCGGTTGTCTCATATTATTAAAGGCTACTAGGATGCCACTAGACATTAATTTGGCTAATCTCCCTATTTTCTATTGGGGGCTATTTTTTCCCATGAGTATACTCTCCTATAGGTACGGAGGTTCAGGAGTAGCAGTGGGAGGCTAGAGACGGAGTTAGGGTTACGATAGTGTTTTATCCTCAGTTTGTCATCTTGTAGTCTTTCTTTATTCTGGCAATGTAATCGATTAGATTAATATTAAAGCTATCGAGTTTTAGTGTTTTGTGATACTTAGTGGCAATGATCCAGCTGAATTCTTTTGGGTAGGCCTCTCCTCAAGGCCCCAAGCTTAGGGTAGATCATAATGGAAATATAAGAAAAATAATTGACCTAATTGACTAGCCCTGTAGATAGGACCTCTAATTCAGTGTACTGAGTATCAGGGAGTGGTTGAGATTATTCGCTCGCCGTCGGACGCTTGAGCCTCGTGCTCCTTTAAAGGAACCTCTGTTAGTAAGTAGTGGCACCGATATACCGCTTATACTGAAAGGACAACCTTTTGATAGTCGAGCTTAGTTATATCTCTGTCGACAAAAATTTGATCTCTCTATTTTTCTTTAAAATAAAAAAATTTTCACAAAAATTAAGTTTTAAAATATCCCTTTTTTCTCTCTCCCTTCTTCATTTAGGAGAGAGCTGCAGTCTTGAGAGAAACCCTAATTGGTGTGGTTAAGCGACCAAACCCTAAACCCTTGGTTTATTTTTTCTCACTTCACAACCCAGGGATCGGTTCCAGATTTCTGGGGCGTGACAGCCATGATCCAACTCGAGCTGTGGAAAACCCTATCAAACTCGAGTGGTCATATGCCTTGGTTCCTTCTAGGTTGCTTGTCTATATTGTACCTCTAATTACCCTGCCGAGTAAATAGATCTGGTCAATAATCTGACTGATAACTACTAGGAGTGGGTTTAATACGATGTAACTCATACCAAGGAACACACCTCTAGTTAGGGGTATGGATGTCCTGTAGGAATGGCACGCTGATACAACTCCAACCGGATAACCTAGCACACTGTGGTTTTGGGTCACGTAACTGAACCCTCACACATTAGTGCGTCAAAGCACCACACAACTGGATAGCCCACTAGTCGTGGTTTCTCAGGATTTAGGACCATTTTATCCTAAGCAAAAATACGGATTAGTGTACTGGTGTCTGCTCATTGATATGTGCACCATATTGGTTCTGTTCGGCCACAGACACTGTACCTGATAATGACCATGGTGGAGACATACACGCTCTGTCATCCCAACAGATTATCCTGATAGGGCGACCAACCCTAATTAGAATTACGAATGAATTTAGATTACATGGGACCTGTCCATTGAGTCTCCCATTCAAGTGGATTACCATGTAGCTAAGGCTCTCTGTTCTATAATTAGAACACATACTAAGGTATATACCAAGATGCAATCCTAAGCTATTAACCATATACTACTAAACTATAGATTTTTACGAATTGTAGACCTCATCAATTCCAACAATCTTCTACTAGGTCTAACGAGGAAAAACGCTATTGAGATCTATAGCTTCTGTATGCTGCCTAAAAGGTTTTATATGAATTTTCTCAAGGAATTAGCAATATTATCTGCAGATGCTACCTCAGTTACCGCTACTTGTCTTTTCTCCTAAAACTGTCAAATCAAGTGGAGTTTGTACTTGATGAGTATCCCCTTACGATGATGCCTTGTCTTCTTAGATTTTGCTTACCGCTATTCTGTTGTCATAATAGATAATTGAGCCTCTGGTACGTATCCCAAGTTTAGTAAGAACTTTCTGAGCCATACCACTTGCTATTTGTAGCGGAGTCTGTGATGTGCCATTGTTTTACAATCCACCAACTAACCGCTTCTCATCCTAATGTAAAAATAATTTATGAAGTTGATTATCTAGAATGCATATCTGACACTAAAGTCAGAATTTGTGTATCCAATAGACATCAGGACCTGTGAAGTGTAAGATAACTCACAATCCTTGCATAATGAGAACTTATAAGTATAACCTTCACATCAGTCTAGTGATCTAGACCCGGGTTCGACTGAAACTGACCCATCATTCATGCTGCGCAATTTATATCTAGTCTCATAAACTGAATCTGATTAGAGTATTATCTTCATATGTAGCCTGTGGCAGCAAGATAACCTTGCTCTATTGATCTCAAGTTATCTTGATTTTCAAAACATAACTCATCTCATTAGGGTCTTCCAAATTGAAATATGATGGCTATAAACCTTTATCATAAACAACATTCCTACGTCATTTTTCAATCAGTAGAATATCGTTAACGCAAAGTACTAAGTATACTCTTGTAGCTCTATAATATTTCTTATATACTCCTTGGTTTATCATTATTTTGATTAAATCCGTATGAACGGATTTCCTGACCAAAATAGATATTTTAATTCCTATATACTTACATTAGTCCATAAATGAAACTTGTAACTTGCATTTCAGATCATTTTGACATGCTGACACAAAACTTGAGACTACATCATATACATATCATTTTTCAAATCCTCATTAGGACATAATTATCTTGACATCTATCTACCAGATCTTCGAACTATAATAGGCTGTGATGGATTAAGAGGATCCAAAACAGACTTAGGCATAACTATCAATGAGAAGGTTTTGATACAATCAATCATTTCTCCTTTGTCAACTAATCTAGCTACTTAAGTCTTAATAAGAACATCGGACCCTCTTCATACAATGATGCCTAAGGATGGCAACAATGCGGTTTTGGGCAAAACTGAAACCGCACCGCAACACCAAAACCGTATCGCACCATGATAGTGTACCATTACATAAAACCAAAACCGCACTATTCGGTACGGTGCACCACAATTTATCACTAAAATTTCCTTTAAAGTGTGGTTTTATATGATTTTGGTCAAAACCAAAATCGTACCGCTATACCAAAATCGAAACTGCACTGCACCTCGACGGTTTTATATTTTGGCAAACCAAAATCGCACTATACGGTGCGATTTACCACAGATTTTGATTTTCAACCGCACCATTGCTATCCCTAACTATGCCTGGTGATGACCATGATGGAGATACCCACGCTCTGTCATCCCAACAGCTTATCCTGATAAGGCAATCAATCCTAATCAGATCTGCAAACGAATTTAGGTTATGTGGGACCTGTCCATTGAGTCTCCCACTCTAGTGGATTACCATGTAGCTATGGCTCTTTGTTCTATAATCAGAACACGTACTAAGGTACGTATCAAGATACAATTCTAAGCTATCAATCATATACAGCTAAATTATAGGTTCTTACGAGCTGTAGACCTCATCAATTCCAGCAAAGAGCTCACCTCTTTCTTATTAGCTTGGGAAACAGCTGGACCAAACATCAAAGAAGATTTCTGAGGATTTAACGTTAGCTAGACACACGACAGTACGCTATCACTGTAGTGTTAAGAGTGGTCACCTCAGGCCCAGTCGCAGAAGCGAAAAGGAGACAATCATCCGTGTATGATAGCGTGGACACCATTGACCCATCCACATCAGCTCTGACCCCATGCAATTTTCCGGTATCACGAAGTGCAATAACATGCCTGGTAAGTACCGCTGCACCAATGATAAAAAGGAACGGAAACAAATGATCCCGGTGACGAACTAAACCAATGTGCTAGTGAACCATTCAGTAAAATCGAAAACGAAGGATGCTCTAGACATCCTATAATCCAAGAGATCCAGAGGTCGGAGAACCCAAAACGATAAAATATCTGGCGAAGGAAATCCCAGGACATACGATCGTAAGCACAAGCCAAATCAACCTTCAGAGCAACCATTGTCGAGTTGAGAGAAGATATCTACCAAGTTCCTGGGCTAGGAAAAGCCATCCGGACCCGGGGCCTTACATAGTGGAAGAGAAAGGAGAGCTTGGTAGATATCGTCGCGTGAGAAATGATGATAAGGAAAGAATTATCCCGCTCAATAGTGAGGGTATGGAGAAGGTTCATTAGCTCATTATCGTCTCGTGGTAATGGAAGGTTCCATTTAGACCGAGAAAATGCCGAACCAAAATATCCTCGAAAGCAACCCGAGTCGTACACCTCACTCCCAACTAATCACGGAGGAAGGGAATGTGATTCTGACGTCGGCGAATAATCGTGGTTTGATGAAAGAACTTGGTGTTGAGATCACCCTCCTGAAGCTAACAAAGACGGGCCTTCTGACGCCACTTCATATCAAGCATATGGAGGGTAGAAGAGTTGTCGAAAATCAACCCGTGCATGGTCACCATTTCCTACTCACTCAGCCTTCGTCGTCCCTCCTCATGCTGCTAGTAAGACAGGAGGCTTCGAGGTTGGACTCAAAGGCCACAGAGGAAAAGGAGGTGGGCCACGTTGGCATTCAAAGGCCACAGTGGAAAAGGAGGTGGGCCACGTTGGCATTCATGGTCAGGTCTCGGGTTTTTGTATATTGGCTCACATAGCCTAAAATAACACAATGATAAAATAGTTGTATAATAGAAAAACGTCGACAAGTGGGCATTTGGTCTAGTGGTATGATTCTCGCTTAGGGTGCGAGAGGTCCCGAGTTCAATTCTCGGAATGCCCCCTTTTTTATTTCAACTACCTATCTACATATATTATTTTATTTAAGCTGTTTAGCCAATCCGAGCCCATATGAACCAACCCGATCCGGCCCTAATTCAGTACCAATGTACTATTGGGCCTGGACCGAGCCTATCGGGCCTGACCGGGCCGGACCTTCACCCCTGTCTGGATGTGTTCACAAGGTAATAGGCTTTACATTTTCCACCATCAATATCTATTTATGATGGATTTATAAAAAACAGTTTTTTTAATTATTTCTCTTACATTTTTGTTCATGGAGATCAAGGGTTGAAACCTATCTATATAAATCAGCCAACCCGAGCCCATATGAACCAACCCGATCCGGTCCTAGATCCCTAGTAATGTACTATCAGGCTGGACTGGGGCGAGGACCCTGGCCCGAGCCCGTCGGGCCTGACCGGGCCAACCTTTACCCCTATCTGGATGGCTCACAAGTTAATACACTTTACATCCTCCCCTATGAAGATATATTTATGATGGATTTAAAAAAAAAAAAAAAACAGTTCTATATCAATTAGATAGAGTACAGCTAGTGAATGAACATGGTCAAAGTAGGGCATGTTGGACATGAATTAGGAACCCCATATAACAAGGTCCAATGGAATAGGAATGCTAAGCCCATGCCGTGTGAGCTAAAATCTGCCCACATGCTACGAAAGACATGTCACACTAAATACACGGATCTCAAGAAAGTTAATGTCAAGATTATTAACTTAGACTCCATGCATCAAGTGCGATGCACGACTTCCATAACCTATGGGCAGTTGTTGACCACACGACGTGTGAGCATAGTATCACTCTTAGTTAAATATGGATTTTGAGGCAATCAATTTATACCAAAGAATATTCACTTTTAAACCTAATTTGAGGGAAAATGGAGCCCTCCTACCAAGAATAACTAATAATCTCCATTCCAACCACATGAATCACTCTTCATTGGCTTTTAATTGAAAACATTCTTCTGCAATAATGGTATGATGAGAATCCATGCATCCATTGTGACTTGATACTACATAATTATTGTATTGGTTATATATCCATCTTCTTATATAATATATGTGTTTTGTATAATTTGATGACAGAATAATTTATGTTTGATCTAAATTTATATACCATTATACATCAAGATATTAGAAGAAACCAATATAAATTAAAACAAAGTGATAAACTTCCTGTGGGTATTTCTTATGCTCTATTTGTATCTATTTGCAACACAAAAGTGAATTATGTCTCCTTTCTAATATCCTATCCTTCAAATGTTGGTTTATTTTTTGGATCTCAGTATTTCTATCATTTCGCTAGAAAGTGCATTCACTTCATAATCCTAAGTCAACCGTTTGATAATTTTCTACTTATGGAAGTTGACAATGATGTCGGTTGTAGGTGGAGGACCAGACTTACCCGTTGCAAGTCCTGATGGTCATCTACTTCTACAGCCAGCAAGACCCCTTATTCTAGAGTAAGCGTCAATGTATGCCCATCATCTCCTCTCTTGATTCTAGATGTTATGTTTGTTTATTGCTTTCTATTAATTTCTTTATTTTCTTTTCAGTGAGCACCCAAGCCCATTATCGGAGTCAATCATTTGCCTCTCCTAGAGCCGACAGCCGACGGATCCCTTCATGCTGCAATGTTTCTTTCTTGTCTTTGTGTTTTTTTTTTTTTCTATTCAACATCTTTTGTGTTGTAACTGAAATGAATGTTGCTCTATTCAGTGAACTTGAGGTTGGGGGTCTCCTCCGCTATACCAAGTGGGAGGCTGAGCCTAATATTCCACTGTTGGAGAGGCTTTACCTCAACTCGTTAATGGTGATATATGGGTAAGAAAGAAGGTGGTACTAGGTGGGCTTGTTGGTGTCCTCTATGTTACCCGTTCGCAGTATCTGGGCTCTGGGCAATGGAACTTTCGAGACATGTATTTTCATACAGAGAAGGATTTCATCCTATTCTTTTTTAACGTAAGGAGAGGAACTGGGGGAAGGTATACGATGAATGTGTATGGGGGTGGCACTGGCGCTAACACTGTGGATGAGGTTGATCACCGCACCTAGATTCAGGTTCTCATCCGACTAAGCAACCTTGTGGACTATCCTAATATTGGCCACTTCTAGCTTTGGTTTCTTGAACGCTTGAATTCGTTCATTTTATTCATTCCTTCGTTTAATAATATACTGAAAAGATGATTATGTACTGGCGCAGCCTTTAATGCTAGCTTCATTGAATGTTATACTGACTACGTCATGTTCACTCACTCTTCGCCTCAGGGTTTGACCATCCTACTTCTCTATGTGAATGATAAGATCATCACAAACAATGAGTGTCAATATTGCCTCTCTTTGGCACCATCTTCAAAGACAATTCGAGATGAAGGATCTATCCCTCTTTATTACTTTCTCGGACTGAAGATTATTCACTCTCCTTATGGGATTCTACTTTATCAGCAGAAATACACTTCTGAGATACTAAATGTAACATCCCAAAAAAAAATTTTAAATATTTTATTGAGTAGAAAGACTTTGATGCAAGTAAGAATTGAATCGTATATTCTTCAAAATAAAAATCAAACTACATCACTGTGTCCGACTCGTCGAAACGATCAAAAATCATATATGAACTTTTTCACTTTACCTCGGCTCGTTAATGGCAATATACGAGTCAGAAAGAAGGTGGTACCATGTGGGCTTGTTGGTGTCCTCTATGTTACCCGTTTGCAGTATCTGAGCTATAGGCAATGGAGCTTTCAAGACATATGTATTTTCATACATATGAGGATTTCATTCCATTCTTTTTGAACGTAAGGAGAGGAGCTGGAGGAAGGTATATGATGAATGTGTGTGGAAGTGGCACTGGCGCTGACATTGTGGATGAGGTTGATCACCGCACCTAGATTCAGGTTCTCACCTAACTAAGTAACCTCTCAGACTACCCTAATATTGACCACTTCTGGCCTTGGTTTCTTGAATTCGTTCATTTGTATTCATTCTATCATTTAATTATATACTGAGACAATGATTATGTACTGGCACAGTCTTTAATGCTGGCTTCATTGAATGTCATACTGACTACGCTATGTTCACTCACTCTTCGTCTTAGGGTCTGACCATCCTACTTCTCTATGTGGATGATAAGATCATCACAGACAAAGATAGTGCCAATATTGCCTCTCTTCGGCACCATCTTCAGAAACAATTCAAGATGAAGGATTTGGCCCTCTTCGTTACTTTCTCGGACTGAAGATTGTTCACTCTCCCTATGGGATTCTATTTTATCAGCAGAAATACACTTCTGAGATACTAAATGTAACATCCCAAAATTTTAAAAAATATAATTTATTGAGTAGAAAGACACTGGTGCAAGTAAGAATGTACCATAGATTCTTCAAAATAAAAAACAAATTGTGCCACTGCGTCCGGCTCATTGAAACGGTCAAAAACCATATATGAACTTTTCCATTTTAACCACATATAAAGTATTTTAAAAATTAAAAACAAAAAAAGACCTATAAAGGGATTTGAACCCAATTGGTTTTTTTTTCTTATTTTCACTCTAACCACTAAAACATTTTATGTTTCTATTAATACTCTAAAAATAAAATATATAAAGCAGCAAGGTTTAGGACCGTCGTCGATCACCATCCTCGGGTTAGTCGGGTTCGGGTTTGAACCCATTGTTTATTTTATTTTATTTGCATCTTAAAAAAATTGGAGGAACAAAAGTGTTAGAATCTGATTAAAACCCATGACCTTCCAACACCTTAACCTACTCTGACCATAGATCAATTTAAACTTTATGCATTTTGTCACATATCAATAAATATAAATATCATAGGAGTAAACTATATTGACCATATCTTATCCATATGAACTTGGAATTGGACCCCGTCGGTGGCTTTAGACTCATAATAGAAAAGCGTACCTGCTGAGATCACAAAAGATCAGAACCAATACTTAAAAATTAAATTTATCATTTTACCTCTCTGGGGTGATTATGTCATAACTTTTTTATTAGGACTCGGAATCGAGTTCCGTCTGTGGCCACGAATTCGTGAGCTAAAGATGAACTTAGTGGCATCTTTAAATAGTAAAACCAAACCCTAAAAAATAAAATTATCATTTTATCCTTATTAAGTAATTAGACAATAACTTGATTATACGAACTCTGAATTAGATTTCATTTGCGATCACGGAGTTAGAGCAAAAAACACTATCACATAAAAAGAAATGAATCCTTTTTGAAAAGACAAAAATACCCTTATAGGGTAAGAATGCTCAAATAAGATCGATTCTTCACAACTAGGGTTTCTGACCTCAGAATTCAATTTCGTCAATTACCCTAGAACCCCTATAGATAAAACTACCAAATTGAATGAATAAAGAAACTAACTAATAATTAAAAATATATTGATTACAGATCGTAATCACATTAAGGGATCGTCCACTAAGGAAGGACATTATAGCTCGATAGGTAGGGAATCTAAATCCAGTAAATTTTTATTAAGATTATGGTATTAAAATGATAGATAAATGTATAAGAACTGAGTTAAAGTAGGAGAGATGTTGATCATTTATTAGGTATGGGACTTGCCTTGGCTAAGGCCTAAAAGGAATCAAGGTGTGGAGCTAGCCTTGTCGGATGACAAAAAGAAACCCAGAAGTGGAGCTAGTCTTGTCTTTGTGACTAAAAAAAACCCAGATGTAGGGCTAGCCCTTTTTTGAGACAAAAAATGACCATGGGTATGATTCCTACCCTGGCTTGAGTCAAAAAGGGAATCGGGTGATCAGTAACTCTTTATAAATGCTCATGAATATATTTGCTATAGATTTCAATCCATTAAACTTATTTTGAATAAACTAGGGTTATTGGTGAGTCGGTGGATTAGACTCACCCTCATATAAGTTTTATACCTCTTGCAGATACTAACCCTGTAGGATTTGGCAAGGTAAAAACTAAGAAGAACATCGAGAAGGAGCCAGAGGGAATAGAAGATCTACTTTACACTCCTTACTACGAGGAGGTAGGAGCAAAGATCTGAGGAATCGGGGAATCTAGATATTGTTTTCCTTTAAAATAAGCCATGTATGGAAAACTATAGATTGTACTATATGGTTTAATTAAATAAAGAGGCTTCAATCACTTCCTTATTCAAAGGAAAGTATTATACCAAGTTTTTCTTCTAACACCCCAGTGTTATACGGGTTGCCCAAATTCGTAAAATACCGGAGCACTACACTAAAATAGGTTGGTCTTATTGATACTCGATTTACTGACACTCCATTCGAGTATAATTTGTGCCTCTTCGTTACTGATGGTGAGCCACTCCATGATGCCTCTAGATATCATCATCTCGTTGGAATTCTTATTTACCTCACCATCACCAGGCCCAACATTATATATGTTGTTGGCATTGTCAGCCACTTTGCTGAGGCACCGTGCTCCTCACATTATGCAGATGTTCTCCGAATCATAATCTTTGTGGCAAGATAGTTCGGTCCCTGTTTATATCTTCCACCTCACTATTAGTATTCAAGCTTACTCCATCGTGGATTAGGAGGGATGTTGACACTCACCGCTTTACAATTGGGTTCTGTTTGTTTCTTGACAACTCAGTTATCTATTGGTGTAGCAAGAAACAAGGCAGTTTTTCGGTCCTCCACTGAATTTGAGTATCATGCCATGGCAACTACTATTGCAGAGATTGTGATGACCAAGATCCAATAGTCAAGAGTCAAGACTCCCGATGTAATACCTCAAAACTTTTAAATATATTATAAAATATTTTTTAATATATTAAACGGGAAAAATCTTGTGTAAAAGATAAAATTTTGTTAGGCGTCAATCAAATCAAAAATCTAACTTCACCGCCATGTCCAGACCAGTGAAACGATTCTCATTTGATCCTGTTATGAATCCCGTGCCCCCTTAAAACCAGTGATAAGAGGGAGGGGGAAACAATAGATAAAGACATGGACTCCCACCCTTTTACCGATGTGGGACTATTCTCAACACCCGCACGCATGCAAAGCATCTCTCGATCAAAGGAAGGGAAAAGATCTCGATCGAAGGAAGAAAGAGACTGTGATGGGACCACATGGAGGGGAGATGGGGTGGGACCTAGCTCTGATACCATGTTACGAATCCCGTACCCCCTTAAAACCGATGATAAGAGGGAGGGGGCAACAATATATATAGACATGGAACTCCCACCCCTTTACCGATGTGGGACTATTCTCAACAGATCCAAAAGGTTAAAAACTAAAAAATGATTAAAATGAAGATTAAAACCATTTACCCATATAGAGTGATCCAACCGACCTAGCCACAAGACCAACTCATGATTAGTGCATTGGTACAACCAATCTATTATAAAATATGTAAATCCGGATTTAAAGATTGAATAAAGGGTTAATGTGTGAGCGATCCCTGACAACAGATCATTCCCATGAACATGATTGGCTAAGATTTCTTTCAGTGTAAGGTCCCTTATAAAAATTATAAACCTAAAATTGTCCTTCCATGCTTCTTCTCCCATCTCTTTCAAGCAGCACCAGCTGCGACAGCAGAGGTGGCGAGGGCAGCGGCAGTAGCAGAGGTAGAGGTAGCGAGTAGCTCCAGCTGCGGTGTTCGGCTTGATGGTTCAGTTGAGGACCCTAGGTCTAGGGTTCATCCCATAACTGGGTTTTTTTTTTTTTTGAGAAATCATACCATAGCCTGTAGATCTTAGGGTTAGGGTAGGTTCAGTGACGACGGTGTCGTTCGGTGGTTCGATCGCGACGAGCATCTCCGGCATTCACTGGTTCGGTGGCGATGAGCAGCTCCTATAGGAGTTCACTGGTTCAGTGACATAAAAAAAAAAATTAAATAATATGGAAGATATTTTCGTCCACAATATTCCAAAGTCCTTTAACAATGGATCTCTTTGACAGGGACGGCTCACAGCTGCTCACTAAGTCCCCCATGAATAATTCTAAAGAGAAATGCTATTACGCCCGAAGGTTTTTCCGATTCCGCTAGCCCGATTAACTTGGCAGCATACAACTGGTGGCTGAAACCTACTAGCGATATTTAAATCTTTTACACCACCTGTTGCACACTACCACGTCAATCGGGCATTGCAGATTCGGAGAACCTTCGGGCTGAATATCATTTCTCAAACCTAAAACCTTCTGATGGGAGTCATGGGACCCTTCAAATCCTAAAAGGATTTTGACTTAATGTATAAGAATCTCTTGAGATTCAAAACTAATCAGCCATCATAATTAAAAACCAATTTAAGTATGAGACTCTTTTCATACTCAATTAAATACTGAATAAAGGGGGCCCCTATCCACGCATATGACACAACAATCGAGAGATCACATCACACAGTGTCCGGCACCACCACCCAAGCCACCGCGTCACCGGAACACCGCATGCCACCACCGTCAACCACCACCTCACCGCAACCACAGGCCACCGGCGGCCGGCGTTGGCACTCGATGCCATCCGTCACCACCCCGGACCTCCCAAACTCCGGTAGTCACACTCCTTTTATTTATATTATTAAGCCCAGTAGGGCAAGGCCCACAAGGAATAAAATAAGCTATTCAATTGGGCCAAAGCCAAGTAAAGTATAACAAAAAGAGATAAAGCCCATAAAGGCTCATTAGTCCTCTATGCACTGTTGGACTCAACTAAATCGGGTTTAGGTCCAAACCACATAACTAGGATGAGCCTGGATGCTTTTGCTTAGATACAAATACAGGTATACTTGAAGACCCAGCACCGTAGCAAACGATCCATTACCATGCACAGGCCTATTGGGCCGAAGCCCATTACAATCAAGCTGAGCTAGCGCATCTTTATCATAAATAAATTCAAAAGCCCATAAGGTGGTGATATAATCACCTCCCTATTTACAGAATACCCCCAACTCACTGCAACCCCTGACCACATACCTGCAAATCAAGAATTGAGTTCTGTTTGCGGCATCGGGTTCGGGCGTAGATGCGAACAATGCGACACTATCAAACCCAAAAACCAGACGTTGTAGTGAAATGACCTTTTTATCCCTCAAAGTCAAAGGGTAAGGAGCATATTTTTTCCATTCGAACCCCAAATTCGATTCCGTTCGAACCCCAACCCGTGATCTCAACCTAGTTATAGTCTAACATCAGAACTACCCTTTGTATATGATATTTGGGCCATGTAATTAACGAGCAAGCGGTTCACAAGGGATCAATCAGCTACAAAATCTCAAGTAGAAGGAACCTTGCCCATGTACTCATTAAATGTTTTTTGTTAGAGTTGAATAGTATTCCATGGATAAATGTGGATCGTCTCATGAGTATGGAAAGTTTTAGCATCTGCGGATCAAGGCAAGCTCGATTAGCTCTGGGTGTGGGGTTGTCCCTGGTTTTGACCTAAAAGATATCCTGGGTGTGGGGCAAAACCTAGCTACGATCGAAAGTACCTAGGTGTGGGGTTATCCCTGACTGTGCCTAAAATACAATCGTAGGTATAAAGTTGTCCTGACTTGGGCCAAAACGACTCTTGGAGGGTTAATAGTTCCACACTTATAAATAGTAAGGATGTGAATATTGTTCATTTCTGCAGTCTAACATTTAAATAATTATAATATAAATATCACCCTATTGAGCCACATGGAAATTAAAAAGGTTACCCCCTACAGATTGTGTGTCTGCAGATCCTAACAATGCAGGGCTGTAGTGTGTACCAGATGGAGAGGATTTAGCTGAGGCTGGGGACTCGCTTTATGAACCATATTTGGATGTATAGGGCGAGTCCGATCAGTGACGATGAGTTGGAGAATTAAATAATTCTCTCTCTCTCTCTCTCTCTCTCTCTCTCTCTCTCTCTCTCTCTCTCTCTCTCTCTCTCTCTCTCTCTCTCTCTCCTGGACTATGGAGACATGACAAACACGGATATGTTTAGTGAAAGATATCGATGATCTAATCAATTATGGAGACATGACAAACACGGATATGTTTATTGATCACCTTTTCCTGAATAAAACGATAGTCGATTTTTATATGCTTGGTTCTGTTATAAAAGATTGGATTAGAAGAAAGTGGAATAGTAGAAATGTTGTCACACCAGATTACTGGAACATTCGAAAGGCGAACACGAAGCTCCTGTAGCAGCACAGCCATTGGCTATTTCTTTACATATCAGGATATCAAATTATCACCAAGGAATAGGCAAAAAAACACCTGTTGACTTGCGGTCTATCTGATCACCCACCCAATCAGCATCCTAGAAGGCATGAAGAGCGAGAGGACCTACCAAGAATGAAAGACCATAACGGGGCGTACCGCTAACATACCGACGAATGTGTTTGAGATCATCCGTGCAATCAGAATTGGTAGGAGCATGCATCCGCTGACAAAAAACATTGACAGGAGCTATCAGGACGTGTAATAGTCAAGTATTGAAGCATACTGATCAGGTAACGAAATAATGAGGGATCTGCTTGGGATGCCAGATAACGAGAGGTAGAAGAGTGCATGGATGTCGTAGGTGATGGATAAGGCTTGTAGTTTAGCTTCCCGGCCCTGAGTAGATTATCAACAGCAAATTTGGTTTGATGAAGAAACATTCCCCGCAAGGTTCGAATAACTGAGATACCCAAAAAATAATGGAGAGGTTCGAGATTTTTCATGACAAAGTGACGAGCCATATCACCAAGTAGATAAGCAATGTCGACAGAATCACCGCCAGTAGATGATGCCATCTGTACTTATTATCGAATTGTAGTTTGGAAAGAATGAAAGTTTTGGCTTGCTAACTTAAGACCAGTTCTCTGGTTGCTGATTTAGCATTAGAATTTGGAGGCATTAGGATTTCTTTCGGGCTCGGAGCGCCCTTTTCCTTTTTCCCCTGTTCCCATGTTTTCAGTTTCCCTTGACCTCCTCAGACATCACTGGCAGCTCCGGGGAGGCCAAGGGTTCGATCGAGCTTCTCCTCTTGGGGTTGGATTTGATGCCCCTCCCTCCCCGTGTAGATAGGGGGTTTCGGCTCCATGGCGGCGATGTGCACGCGTACACAAAATTTGGAGGCTAGGCTTTGGTTGGTTGGTTTGTTTTTGGTTAGGGCTGCTCATAGTATTTAATGGGCTGTACATAGCCCAACCCTCTAGCAAAATGACAGACGAGTCAGGGGTAAAATAATCCAAATGTGTTTATTATATACACAATAATTTCCTGAATAACAGAAACAATGCAGATAAGCAGCTGTACAATTGTGCAGTTTTGAAGCAACAATGAACATCCCCAAGGTATACTATTTAAAGGCCCTTTCATCCCCAAAGTAACAAATTATGAACACCCTAAGAAAGAAATCCAAGCCTTTGAGAAACAAAGGGTTTAAAGAGATATGTACAAGAGACATCACATGGGCAGCTAGCATCTTAGATTTGAGTAGAGATCATCGAGAGCAGAGTACAAAGGTGCCGCGGCTTTAGGTCTCTCCACCGTCCCCAGAAGGATGTCGGTGGTGGTCAGATAAGGATCGCCGTAGAAGCGCAGGTTCGTATCCATCCGCGTCGCGACAATGTTTCCCTCCAGTGAAACTCCAATAAAAGCACCTATTTTCATTTCGACAGAAAATATAAATGCCATCAGGTTGAGACTCCAATAAAAGCACATATTTTCATTTCAAGAAGTTAACGAAGATATTATGACTTGTGAGGTCCTATAGCCTATATGACATTATCCTGGTAAAGGAAAACTGTATGACTGCAATTACATATAAAAAATCGTTGTGTCTACTCTCTTCGTCTACACTATCTCCTAGTCTAGGGGAACATTGGAGGGTTGCTCCGTCGTTGCATGGCCTTAAACTGTGTAACCAATAAGGTAGGCCTCCCTACCCACCAACTGGTATTTTAAGATTTCTTGGCATGCCCTACTTTGCCAACTTGCTCAGGTTGCGGCACCAATCTTAGAGGGATAACTTCGGGCCGACAGCCAATCAGAAAATTCTTGTCAATCTTCCTTATAATCAACCACATCTTGATGAGATCAAACTTGGATGAAGAGATGATGATGACTCTCACTGAATATAACCACAAGAATCATGTAATATGAAAAAAAAAATCACTTTTACAGCAACAATAAAGCAAAGGCCAAGTCAACTACTGAAAAAACAAATTTAAAAAAAGACCCAAAAAATTCTTTCCATTTTTCACATAAAAAATATACATAATCAAAAGAAAAGTAAAAAAGAATAAAAAAGTTGAAAGTTATGTTGAAAAGTTGAAACTTCCGGACCGAACCAAAAAAAAAATTGTAGAATAATCAAAACAGAGTTGTTACAGAAGGATCAAATCTTACTCGTTTTGATATATAAATTTCCCATAACATCTTAATTTAAAAATATCCAAAGTTCCTTTTTAACAAAAACTTCTATTTGTTAAAAATTTTGAAATTTTGATCCAACAAAACACTTTTTGAATATCCAGACCCAAAAAACAGTAATAAAAGATCCCAACCAGTGTTTAAAGGGTTACGCCACGAGATGAGGCTCTCCTAAAACAACCCGAGGCTCATTGAAAGGGCTTTCATGTTCGTGAGACATATGCTTCATACATGAAGCGCTAGAAAAGAGTACACCACGACACCTTTTTTAAGGATTCATGTGTTAAGCGTATGCTTCTCAAACATGCTAGGCTATAGTTTTTTAAAAAATTGAAACACATCTAGGATTTGGGCATCCCTCTAGTTCTCTGCCTAGACTCCTGGACCAACAAAAACACCCTCCCTCACATTTTTTCAATCGTGAGCCTATGATACCATAAAAAAGAAAGAAAAGAGGTGGGAAAAGCTCTTTTCTCTTTCAATTTCTCCGATCTCAACGTCCCTCTCCGCTACACCCCCCCCCCCCCCCCCCCCCCCCCCTCTTCAATTTCAGCAGCACACTTTATGCCACCTGCGAGCACCAAACACCGTTGAGAAAAGCTGTGAAGCATAGCACGGAGCTTGTAGGGTTTATTTTTGTTTGTTTGTTCACATGTTCTATTTTGTTTTGATGTTTAATAACATTTACAACTCTAAGATATAAAATACAATTACTTGCCATAATGATATCATTTTACTTTATTTTTTGAAAGCCTTAATTCTTAAGGTTTTTGGCTTGTGATTTATAATAGGGTTATTTTGACTTTGCCCCCCAAATTTTGACTTGAATTAGACTTTACCCCCCACATTTTCATTAATTAGACTTTACCCCCCAAAACTAACTGTTCCGTCAGCTCACCCCCCAAAACGTTATTTCTTTTCCGTCATCTCACCCTTTCTCTTAGATGGTGAGCTGACGGAACAGATAGTTTTGGGGGGTAAAGTCTAATTAATGAAAATGTGGGGGGTAAAGTCTAATTCAAGGCAAAATTTGGGGGGCAAAGTCAAAATAACCCTTTATAATATGCCAAATCAATGATGCACTTTAATGATCATTGTTAATTTTATATATTTTTTATATATTAAAAACGTTAGAAATTTGTCATTCGTGAGGTTTATGCCTCACCCCTCAAGGCTTGCGCCTCATGCCTTAAGAAAGTTGAACGCCTCACCTAACACCATAGCGCTAAAAAACATTGGTCCCAACGTATCCTAACTATCTGAGTCGAATTTTCTTTGGTTCAAGTTTTAACTCAAAGTCATCACTTGTGCTATAACCACAGCATTATAAAGTAGCCCCCATCTCAGACATGTACCAGATGAATTTTACACATGCAAATATTTGGACCATGTTCACACATAAACTTTAATGATATCATGATATAGTCATAGCAGATGTCAATTTGCCTTGTTAATCCAATAAAATAATCATATGATTGATGAGTTCTTGGATTAGATTAACATTCCAACTCGATAACAAGATAAAGAGAACCATGTTCAGTCTATTCATATATAGGGGTATAAAAAAAGCCCATCGGCCTCGAGCCCGGCCCGAAAGTCAACAGCCCGAACCCAACTCGGCCTAGCCCAACAGGAAACCCGAAAGCCCGATACAATTACTATGTATATATATATATATATATATATATATATATATATATATATATATATATATATATATATATATATATATATATAGAGAGAGAGAGAGAGAGAGTAGTGATACATTGCGGCGGGTAACATGCGGGCTTAACGTGCGGCACCCCCTTCGGGGGTATTTTCGGGATTTTTTTTTTTTTGGGGATTGATCACCCACCCTTGGATTGGACACACAAAAAATTTCAGCCCGATCCAAGACCTATAGACCGTCCAAATGTGTTGATCAAAATGGCGAAAAAATTGAACGGCCGATAAAAGATCAATACATTTGGACGGCCTACAAGTCTTGGATCGGACTGAAATTTTTTGTGTGTCCAATCCAAGGGTGGGTGATCAATCCCCAAAAAAAAAAATCCCGAAAATACCCTCGAAAGGGGTCGCCGCACGTTAAGCCCGCATGTTACCCGCCGCAATGTATCACTACTCTCTCTCTCTCTCTCTCTATATATATATATATATCTATATATATCTATATATATATATATAGAGAGAGAGAGAGACTTGGTACATATAACATAAAAAAAAACATGATGCAAATCCTGTTGTATACAAATATTTTTAATTAAAATATCTTATTTTTAGTCCAAACCCGACTCAGCCCGAAATTCCTAACATATGTAATACCCGGGCCGGGCCTGGGCTCATACCCTTGGCCCAGCGCGACAAGCCTATCCGGGCTTAACATCTATAGGCCCGGCCCGAAGTATTTTAGGTCCGGCCCAGCCCGTTTTACACCCCTATTCATATATAAAGGAGTATTGATGTGATTAGAACTTGCCTCTAAGCACATTTACTAGAGAGGATAAGAAGAGAACAAAATAAGAATTCATGGTTTTCACATAGAAGAGAAATAAGAGAGATATAAGTCCTATTAGAAGAGAAAAGTAGTAGGAGAAAAGCAGGGAAGAGAGAGAGAGAGAGAGAGAGAGAGAGAGAGAGTTCTTAACATTATGACTGTCCAAAAGCTTTATATTGAATATTGCTTTACTTCAACAATCAATATACAAAATTACAAAATTCACAGCTCCTTAGAGCATTATATTGAAATATTGAATAAATCTACGTCAGTCTAATGCACAATCCAATAACATTATGACTGTCATCCAAAACCTATAACCAAGCCAGGAGTTCTTAACACCACTCCTCAAATCAGTCCATGAAAATATTGGAGCTATATTGTTCTCTAAAAAATTAGATATTTGTTGTTAATCATATATTATAGATCTCGATTTGAGCTCCAAACAGGCATTTTAAAGGAATCGCAAATTTCACTCTTCGATCTATCCATCATGAAGAGAGATCTACTAAGGAGCTTATCTCCAAAGCCAGAATGACCCACAAAAGGGATTAAGCCTAGATTCATGACTTGTATTATGATTCTAAATATATAGAAAATTATAAAAATGAATCTGAAATTCTTGCTTACATCGAACTCCACCGGTTGGATCCATCAATAACTTATGTTAGAGATACTAGTATATACTTAGAGATACTTGTATGTATTAGTATATACACTTACCTATATATTGGGCATTGCCCTTCTCTCCAAAATCCTAGTCTCTCTCTCTCATGGGGTTATTGGTGACATGGTATCAGAGACGGTTCATCCTCTACCTTGATATCTCCGGTCACGCGCTCCTCGCGATTGATCCGATCCTCGAATACTCTCCTCCGAGCGACACCCCCTCGACCTCTTCTCTGCTCGATTGGTGACTCCATCACATCCTCCAGGGCTTCAGCACTCTCGACCTCGACAGTGCCCCTCCGACCTCGAGATCCAAATCTAGATCCTGCCCCGTTGTCAGCCATCGCAACGCCTCCAGTTGCTCCATCGCATGTGCTTCTAGATCCATATCCGACTGATCCAATCCTGAGATCCAAATCAGGTATCGAGATTCGAATCCAAATCTGGCGCAATGACAGCTCCTCACCGGACTATCGAATGGTAGTCCTACTCTGTTGATCCCCTCTTACTCCAATCCCACTCCTCACGCACTTCGACAGGCCCAATTAACTCCGTCAGCCACGACCTTCGCGCCTGCCAGGACCTCTAAGATCTGCCCATCTCCTCTGCTCCGTGAGCTCCTCGAGATACGTCGTCACGAGCTCCAAGATCACAACCACCTCTACTCACCCGAGCTCCTTTGAGATTCGCTTGATCTCGAGTTGATGATTGCAGCCACCTCCTCTGCTCACGCGAGTTCCAACAGGGGCAGATCGGGTAACCCCCCCCCCCCCCCCACACACACACACACACTTGCAGCCCCTTTGCACCCTCCAAATCAGCCACCCCAGTAAGGTTGTTCCCCTCTCTCCATCTGGCACCCAAGAGTACCCAGTTCAATTTTTTGGCACCTCGAGGTCATTAATGTTTTCTTTCAGATTTTTGGCACCTTTAGGCCACTCCTATAGGCCCCCCTACTCCTCTTGAGTACACCCCCGTTCCTCTTATAGGGACACCCCTTACTCCTCTTGAGTGCATCCCCCTACTCCTCTTGAGTGCATCCCCCTACTCTTGAGTGCACCCCCTGCTCCTCTTGAGCCCTCTTGGCCACCATGTCGATCCTGCAGCTCTCTCGACCCCTGCGTCGACCCTGTTCATCGTACATCGGTCGTGCAGCTCGTGCTACATCGTTTACGATCTCCACTCATGCCTCATATCAGAGATCGTAGGTCTCGGGCACCCCTATGATCTTCTCTATGTGTGACGAGAACTTCCGGAAGATTTCAACCTCTCCAGTAACAAATCACCTAGCTCCAGCTTCGCATTAACCAGCAATCTGCCTCCAGTCGTGTCGGCACCTTCAGTACCTCTACCAGACGGCCCAAATCGCATACATCCGTCACCTGGATCTTGGACTCTAGGGCCTCGCACCACATGACATTCAAGTCATTCGACGCTTTTGTGCTCACCATCTTCTAGCATGCACCGCACGTCCAACTGATCCAAACTGTTGATCTTTCTCTCCTGGCCATTAAGCAATCTGGGTCCATTACTACAGTCAAGGATCCTCGCTTGCGGGACGCTACCCTCAGTGTAAGCACCGCCCACCAGACCGCTTTAGTTTTGCTTCTGGGCCATCTGACCGATTTGGCTTTGTCATCGTCACCACCTACTCGCTCTAGTTCACCACCTTTTTTATTGCCCTTCGCTCTAACCAGAAGCCCCAGTCCTATCGCGAGACCGTTCAGTCCCCTCAGTGACGGCAAGCAATGGCAGAGGAGTTTCAGGCCTTCGAGCAAATTCTAGGACATCGTCACACTCCCTGCTGGTGTTGAGCCTATCAGCCGCAAATGGGTCTACAAGGTCAAGCGGTGACCTACTGAATCCATCGAGCGGCACAAGGCTCGGTTGGTGGTCGTGGCTTTACTTAGGAGTACGGGATAGACTACAAAGAGACCTTTGCACCCGTGACTCAAATGACCACAGTTCGTGCCATCCTGGCGATTGCAGTTGTCCACCACTGGCCTCTCCTCTAGATAGACATGAAGAATGTCTTTATTCACGGTGATCTTTCGGAAGTTGTCTACATGCGGCCTCCTAACCTATGCACTCCTCAGCACGTCTATCGTCTTCGTCGAGCCATCTTCGGGCTCAAGCAAACCTCTCATGATTGGTTTGAGCCCTTCAGGCGGGCAGTCACCAAGACTGGCTTCGTTAAGAGCTCGCAGGACCACTCTCTGTTTGTGCAGTCCTCACCTCGGGGTCGTGCGATTCTCCTGCTGTACGTCGATGATATGATCATCACAGGTGATGACTTCGTTGTGATTCTCGACCTTCAACAGCACCTCAAGCACCAATTCCAGACGAAGGACTTAGGTCCCCATCAATACTTACTCGGGCTTTAGATCGCCCATAGTGAGTAAGGGATTCTGCTCTCCCAATAGAAGTACACCATTGACTTCTCAGTCGAATTGTTCTTTTTGATAATCGCTCCTCTGCTACTCTACTTGAGCTTCATGTGAAACTCCGACCTACATACGATGAGCCTATCTCGGACCCTACTCAGTACAGACAGATCGTTGGTCAGTTAGCCTACATTTGCATCACTAGGCCTGATATTACTCACGAAGGTAGCTTGTCGATGCCCCTCACTCAACTCACCTCATGTAGATTCTTCGATGCCTTCGAGGCACCATCACCCAGTCGCTATTTATGTTCACCACTTCACCTCTAGTCATACATGCCTACTCTGACACTGACTGTGTCGGGAATCCGACTACTCACTGCTCGACTACTGGCTACTGCATATTCCTTGGAGATTCTCTCATCTCATGGCGTAGCAAGAAGTAGGAGGTTCTTCTCTCTCTAGTATCGAGGCAGAGTTTCGAGCCATGGCCCCACCAAGGATCATTCACCGGTGACATCTTAAGGATCTAGGAGTTGAGATTTCTGAGCCTACAACTATTCACTGTGATAGCCAGAGTATCATAGAGATCGCTACCAACCCGGTTTTCCACAAGAAGACGAAGCATATTAAGCTCGATTATTACTTCTCCCGAGAGCAGTACGAAGCTCGGACTATCCCTCTCCCTTATGTTTCCTCTGGAGAGCAGATCGTCTACTTCTTTACGAAGTTGCACCAACCTTCGGGCTTCCAATTCCTACTTAGCCAACTCATGGTGCATGATCCACCTTGAGTTTGAAGGGGCAGGTTAGAAATACTTGTAAGTTTTGGTATATACACTTACTTATATATTGGCATTGTCCTAATAAGAAGACATTCCTTCTCCCCAAAATCTTAGTCTCTATCTCTCACTCCCTCTCCCTCCTAGGGGTATTGGTGACTATTTAAAATGTACAATTACAAATATTATAAATTTAAAAACTAAAATCGAAGATTTCCAAGCATGCATCAATGTCATCTAATCAAAGAAAGGCCTACCTCTAATTTTATATGCATCTCAAACAAGAACCACAATTGTGATATGAACAATTTGTGCATTGTGAAGTTCAAGTTCTCTCATTGTGTAGAAAAAAAAGCATGTGAATTCAATCCCAAGAGATGAGAAGAAGCATAATGAAAATCCTACTAGACAACTCCAGGCCAAGATCCATTTGAATGTGGTGTGTGGGTGTGTAAAGTAATGGCGAGGAAATCTTGTTGAATATGTGTCATGATCTAAAGCTTAAATGAGACTAACAAGTGGCATAATCCAAAGGGCAGAGGAAACTGACACGTGGCGACATTGGAGGAAGAAGCGTGTCCAAGCTGTTAGAGTGAGAGAAGCACCAACTTCAACCTACACGCAACCCCGATCGACCCCTCCGAAAGGGTTCAGGACCGAGGTCGTGACAAATGGGACAACAGGGCTGAGGATTTGTCATGACTTGAAGAGTCGGGCCAAAGGGTCCAGGACCAAAGCCGTGGCCTAAAGAGTAAAAAGGATCGAAGGATTTAGGACCGAGGATGTCCCCGAGGGATTAGAGGGTCAAAGGGTTCAGGACTAAGGCCGTGACCCAAGGGGTCAACAAGGCCAAAGGGATCATGACCAAGGTTGTGGCCCAAAGGGTCAACATATCCGAAGGGCTAGATCCGAGGGGTCTGAGAAGTCGAGAAGCGTGCGCCATAAATAGAGACTCTGGGCACTATAAAGAACTAGAAGTCGACAATGGACCGAAAAAGTGTGGGGCAATGCCACTCCCTCTAATACAAGGTTCCCAGACCTACATCATTGCACCAATAGAGGGCAGCCACATGGCCCGCCTCCGTCAGCCTCCTAGCACACAATAGATGCATGGGTGTGGTCGTATGCGGCTGCACAACAATTAAAGCAGGATCTGAGCAATAGGCCGAAAGATGGCTCCAATACCAGGTCTTGACTAGTGTTTTAAGTATCATTATTATAGCCGTTATTGACAAGTGGCTCAAGGAAAAAAACGAGGATTTATTGTTTATTTATCGCTAAAAATTAGGGAAAAGATGTGAAATTGGCAAAATGAAGGTTTTTGGGGGGGATTTTTTATATATCCCTTTAGGATGTAAAGATACACCATTATGACCAAAAACATATAAAAAATAATTATTTATTTTAGGGGACACTCAATTGAGGTTCTATAAATGAGTCTATGAACTGTGACACTTTCTGTAAATTGTCAGATACTTTCCAACACTGTGAATTAAACAATCACAATAAGATAAATAATCTGAAACATGATTACTACTACAAAATGACATAATCCATTACTCAAACTCATAACTCAAAAAACATAAAGCAAATCATAACTCAAAAAATATAAAACATAATAAAAATCTCATATAATAACTTATTTTTTATGTTAAAATTTTAAATTTTGGATAGCACGTAGATCGAATGTCCAGTAGTGACGTACTAAAATTTCATTGGGTTTAAATAGATGAAAACTCATAATTATATATAATCCCAATTAATTTCATGTTAATTACATGATAACATGTTGAATCGCGTAAAACTTGATGCGTCACATGTTTATCTTCTGATTTGTTGAAGATCTTAAGAGTAATAAATATAGGGATTTAAAAATAATCTCAACTTTAAATCTTTGAAAAATCCTTAAATTCACAAAAAAAAAGCCCCAATTCCACAAAAAACAAGGTATAGAGACCTTATATTTGGTTTAGAAACCCAAAACTAAAAAAAATGGATGATTTTTGAGGAAAATCCCTTTCCGAACAAAATTGGGCGACATA
This sequence comes from Chamaelirium japonicum, assembly GCA_947650365.1. Classification (NCBI taxonomy): domain Eukaryota; kingdom Viridiplantae; phylum Streptophyta; class Magnoliopsida; order Liliales; family Melanthiaceae; genus Chamaelirium; species Chamaelirium japonicum. Next base: position 66,743,499 of record OX393558.1, on the reverse strand, counting down.
TCTACAAAACTGGGTGACTTTTTTCCATTTTTCAGAGTTTTATATGCGTTGTACCCCAATTAATCACCAATAATGGGGATAAATTAGCAATATCGGCAATAAATTAAAGATTTTGGTGATATATCGCTAAATCATGATAAATAAGGGATAAATCCCTGGTATCGCGGAAAAAAAGGAGATTCTGGATGGTTTTTGTATCGTTGTCTGGAGACAAGGGGAAAAATCAGCGATTTATCGCCATTTATCGGGGATATTTAAAACCATGGTATCGACCGTGTATTATCAGGGCACTACTAGACAAAGGGAAGATTGTGGAGCCGAAGCCCTCCGAGGCCGACAGAGGGTGCATCCAGTGCCGCCTAACGCGTGTCAGTCAAGGGCACCAAGAATCCCAATCTCATGTGGCAGGTAAGGTCAACGGTATGCGAGTAGCAACAAAAGAAGCTAAAGAGTAGAGTATGAGGAGCACTGGAGGAAGAAAAATCCTCTCGCAGTTGGAAACCCTAAAATATGCTTATATAAGAGCCACTCAGGCTACTGTATTAAGAAAACTGGATCCTAGATTTTGCAATTTGGTCCCTGAATCAAAGGATCTGTTCAGAGATTATAATTAGAGGCACACACACAGAGAGAGAGAGAGAGAGAGAGAGAGAGAGGAGACAAAGAGAGATCCATTGATGATAGTAAATCTTTAATCCGAACATAGGTCCCGTGGGTTTTCCCTTCCTTTGAGGAAGGTTTCAACATAAAATGTTGTGTGATCCTTTATTGTGTCGAGCTTTCTCTTTGCCCAACTTCGTGGGCTTTGAGATCCATGAAGTGATCTTCGGCAAGAAATCACACCAAATGGTGCAACCCTTTTGTCCAACTAATCAAGTCCGTCATCTCACTAAGTGGATCAACCTAACCAGTAAAGACCACCGAATGGATGTTTTTCCCCCTCACCAAAACTGGATCCTACAGTTGTTTCTAAGGGGAGGAAAAGATTGGCGTATCAATTCTCCTTTCTTTCGTTTTGTATGATGGTTCCAAAAGGCCTCGTTTTGGCAAGTAGTTTTCCTTGGTCACTTTATAAAGTATGTGGAGAATGGCTGGAACAGCAAAGAGATTCACTGGATTTTTCCCTTTTTTCTTTTTATTAAGACTGTATTTGTGGTTCTCACCTTTCTTTTCTTTTCCTTTTATCCTTTTTACTCAACCGTCATTTAGTTCTATTGCACTTGCTGTTACAGATCATAGGGATACAAAAAAACTTATCTGTTGTTACATATCTCAGACCTGGATTTAGATTTGTTTCAGCTTGGTGGAACATGTTTAGGGTAAATCCTAAAATCTAGCCAACCCAGCAATAAACAAAATCATCATTTACTGAAGACCATAGCCCTATTCTGGTATCTTTTTTTCTGAAATTCTTGGGATTTTCTTGAAACAGACCCAAACGGATACAAAAAAATCAAAATAAAATTGTTCCTTGTGTATAGTGGCCCCTATTGCTTTGACCTATCCTTTGAGACCCAATCTTAAGTTCCATAGTCCCCCTTTCGAAAACTTTTGTCCTAAATCTGAGAAAATTCAGATTTTTTGGACACCAAATTTTACAGTATAAATCTCAGTTTTCTTCAGGTATCCATTATCTTTGGGCAATTTGTGAACCGTAGCCCTAGGGATTACATATCTTACACTAACCCGATCCAAAATGAGATTAAAAATCCATGTTTCTATTCAAAAACTAATCCTCATCAATGATATAGCCTCAATTTAAAGAGGTATTAGGCAATTGACTCTCAAAAATGTTTCTAAATTTCACACACGATTTAATGCCTATGCCACATTATGGATGTTGGCCTTCTAAAAAATATGTGTATAAATAAGACTTGAACCAATTTCAAACGAAATAAATAATTCAATGATATGATCAAATAATAAATTAATATCATTAGAAAGGAAGTATCATGATCCAAAAAATACTACAGTGTAAGTGTGTCAAATCAAGCGTAGACCGTAAGCGTCTTTATTATGGTCATTTCATTATGCCCCCACTTATGAAAGGTCAAGCATATATACCATAGGTATTGCCATGGAAGGGCTTTACTTGGAGAATTATAAGGAGCGTGCACACATGCAGAATTTGAGAAGGTACCACATGAATATTTTATGATAATAAGTATTGAAGAATCAACAATACGCAACATCCATATATTTTTAAAAGAAGTTGTACTGGAAGTGATCTGTATAAGGTTAGAGACTCATCCACTTGCATCATGTTCGTAGATACATAAGAGTTCAGAATACTATCATGTCACCTTTTGCAGAAACAGTTTACACAACACTAAATCTCATCTAATTTCCTCTGAGAGACATGCCGAGTCACACAAGTGCACAATGCACAGGCCACCAAAAGGGGTTAATGGCTTGTCCATTGTTATTTTCAAGATGATCTATATCACCCTTTCTTCACGACATATGTAGATTTTGAAGAGACCTAAAATCCAAGTCTTGGGCTAATTCCATGTAATACATGATCATCCACCTTAATATAAGTAACAATACTTCTAATTCGAAGAATTGCTATAGCTTAAGTCCCAAAAACCTAAGAGGTTGAAATAACCTAAGCACCAAACTAATAAATTCCAAACCCGGCTTGCACTATAGTGCACATTCATGAATCACAACCTAATTGATATATTCGCGTCATTATACCAGAGTACACCTAAGTAATTGCCTCTTAAGATATTCAAGTCATTTACTGCCAGCACCTCCATATACAATAGATCAAAAAATCAGCTATCCAATTAGTATAATATATTTCCAAACCGAAGAAGTCAGACGGAACACGATCTTATTAAACTTGATAAAATTACATTGTACATTTGAAGTAAATCAAGATCAACCTGGAAACTAATCTATTTGGTGCTTAAAAATTAATCAAAAAAATATATAGCATTAATTGGTTGTTAGACAACATCAAGATTTGTCTGTATTTTGGAGAGTATTACCTTTGCTGCAACTGTAGGTGTAACACATGCCAGACCCTTTATCTCCCGCTCGAAGATCTGCTTCAAAGACTCTCCCTACTGGTCCTGCTGCAGCACTTAAACCTGCCCCAAGGGAACAATGCATGCGGCTACTAAATGTTTTGACAGCTTTAGAGCCACGAAGCACAATGATGAAGTCCATGAGCTCACCCCCAATCTGCAGCGCAAAATGTAAATATATGGATGAAGAGACACATTTTAACCTTGGATTCAATTTCTTTAAATATACCTTGACTACCGAATGAAAAAGGCATCAATCAGACACAGATATTGGGTAACAACTCAAATACTCTTGCAATCTTCTAAAACCAACAACAAAATCTAAGGATCATGCTTGAAAAGAGTCTGAATCTTCATATCTTGGATGCATTTGATTCTTCAATGTTTAGAGTCGCATATATTTTACTTATACAAAAATGATAAAAGTACTGACAGTTCATAGTTTTCCTTGAATATTAGTGTGTGCTTGTGAAACATTCCCTTCCCTATGAGTTGGCAATAAGTCTTATTTTAGCCTCTCAATTCTGACTCTCAAATACATATCAGAGTCTCAGACTCTAACTTCCTGCATCCCTATACATGAAACATTACACTTAGGATCCACAACTTACTACAAAAAATTTTGATGCGTTCATGGATTATCTTTATGAAAGTGAAGAATCATGTTATAAGTTTTTACATGAGTGAGGCTAAACTTCATTGTCTCAATATAAATATTCTACTGTATGACTTCTCTAATTTATCAAAGGCTCTAACCAAGTCTTGCTTTGACCATAACTTTGTAAACTGATTGCGTGAACTAAAATTTCCCCATCATCAACCTTAACAGCAGCCTACTACTAACTCACCATCAAATCCAAATAAACTGATGTGAAAGTAGATTTCCTTCTCAATATCATGTAGAATCAAATACTTAAAGAAAGGAGGTAAAAAAGAAGTGAGCATTTTATTTTATGCCTACCTGGGCTCCCCATCCTAGACCAACAGAGACGATAGCAGAAGGTGCAGACCACGACCCATCTAACCTTCTAGAAACTACTAAACCAGTACCAAGCTTGTAAGTAAGGAGTGTGCCAACTTTAACAACTGTCAAAATGGCAAGCCCTTTTGCTCCTTTCAGGACTGTCAGAGGAATGGATTTCTCAGGGTTCAATCTAGCAACCTGTAAATTTCAAAAAACAGTGAATAAGATGTCAAAAGCAATCAGGAGTTTGCAAGAAGGTTCCGAGATTTAATATGTAGATGACCGAGTGATTTCAGCGACAAGCCCAAATCAAAACTAAAAGGAAAGGAGAAACGGACAGTGGATGCACCTGGCAATAACTCCTCAAAGTATTTGAGGCCTTGTATATCTCATGTTCCATTGATACTCCAACAGGAAAATTTAACCACCCTCTTGTGCATGTCCAATCGATAACATCATGTTTCGCTGACTGCATCGCATTGCTGATTGAGTTAATCAATATGCCTTGCAAAGGATCAAGCCTGTCATAGCAAGTGTCGCAAACCCTCTGAGGATCTCGCTCACGGAACTTAATGGGCAACAAACATCTCCCTTTTGTGCATGCTCTGCAGAAAATACCCCCACAAAATCGGCAGTGGTGTCTGCCACGCGTCAAGGCTGTGAAAGGAGAAGTGCACTGCATGCAGACAGTAGTACAACTATCTGGAAGCCACTCTGGAGGATCTGAGACCAGTACATCCTTATAAGCACTATAATTAATAGCATCTGCCTCAAGTAGTGGTGGTGCACTTGGTATGTAAACCGACGGATGCAAAAAAGATTCCCCATTATTTTCAGATCCCAAAAATGAAGCGCTTGAGGCTGGGTTCTTGTGATATTGAATAACACCATGACCATTTTTTCTGCCAGTCAGAATAGCAACTATCCCACTCAAGACACTTCTCAAGTTCACTTCAGGGTGTGCTTTGGTATTTGGAGGAATAAAAAGATCTTTGTCTGAATCATATTCGCCAAGAAAATTGGACTCAAGTGATAACTGAGAAGGATCAGTTTGTTTCAAGTTTCTTGCCCCTGAAGCGCATGGATTTATTTTGGGGCCACCCCAGATATCATATCTGAGGTCATCATCGTTATGGCTTTGTTTATCCAGCTTAGGAAATGAAGAGTATGAAACTACTCCTTCCAATTTGTCCATGCATTCATTCACAGTTCATTAACAAGCTCCTGCATGTTGTAAACATAAGTTCCTTTTCATATTTATATCTATGAGGAGAAAGGATCCAGAGGCCCTTTCTTTGGTCTTTAACAATATAAGCACGTAACCTAACGGAAAATAATAACATTCGAAACAAGATGAAAAAAATTTGAAATTCATAGGCAAGAGTAAAACATCCAAATTAGCAAATCCACCATTTTGCCTCCAACATAGATCTCCCTCACTTTTTAACTAATAAGTAAAATGTCATATAGAAATGAGCTAAAAATAAGATCGATATGTTACTTAAAAAACTTCAAGTGGCAAAAAAATGTAATTCCAAAGATGACAATGTTTCAAGCAAGGAAGATCACTAAAGAAGAAGGTTTATAGCACAGATATACTATGCTTTCAAACTTTTGAAAGGTTTTTCTCTAACAAAGAATATACTGTGTTAATCTTATGAACTGAATTACATTACTAAGACGAATAATATAAGTTGAGAGCAAGTTGTAAACTCCAGGATGATACAGCCAGACTGTTTAGTATCAGTTATATTGCTAGCAAAATTATTAACACAATCAAATGTTCAGGATGCTCTAAAGAAATTATAACAAGTTAATAGAAATGAGTGGATTGCTGATGAACTTATTCTGCTTGTTTGATTATGATGGTATAAGAAAAAAAAATAGAAGTAAACTAATATGGTATATTATAGGAAAGTACAAAAGATGATAAGTAGCAGAAAGAAATAACCTTAGATGTTTGGTATGACGACAGCATGGGGTGAAGGTAGCAACTTACGCTGCCATATGCAAATACCTTGGTGATTGATGACAAAGGAGGCCAAGATAGGAGAGGGGTCCCCGATTATATGAGAATAATCGAATAAGAAGGCGAGGACCTATGAGTTGAAAAAAGGATTTGCAAAAACTTTGATTAACAGAGGATGTAGCCTTTAATAGAAAAATGTGAAAGATTCACACAACTGACATGGAAACTATGAATAGGTTGAAAATAAACATCTTCCATAGACATCACCATCTGAATTTGACTATACTCAAATGGCATGCATTGATTTTAACAATTATCAGCACATCAGCACTAGCCTTGCAACCGTTCGCAAGGATCAGGTTTAAAAAAAGACCCTAGCCTAACCTAGATATATGCTTTTTCATAAGCTTTGCATACATCATCCAAGAACCAAAGGCGACGATTTTTCACTTCTAATATTCTTTGTTACGTAATGACCAAGATTTATAATTGCAGATTTCCCACAATATAAGAAATTTCCATTGAAACCTCCAAAGGAGTTCATGGAATAAAAGCCTTGTGATCATGTTCACTTGTGGATAGCTTGTTGATCAGAAAGAGAATCCAAATAGGTGGAAGATATTTTCTCCTCTAATTGCTTGTTGATTGTCCCTTGGTTTTAATGTTTTATGGGGAAATTGGTATTAAGTCCCTAAAACAGTTCTCCTTTAATGTTAAGGACGGTTAATGTTTGTCGTCAGCGTTAAGCTAGGAAGCACGGACACTTTCCCAGGTCCCCCGTACCCGTGTCGGACACCGACACTCGCTGGACACTTGTCGGACACGCACCGGACACGCATGTGCCGTGTCCCACGTGCTTCTGGGAGCCGGACATGGTCGAACACTCGTCGAACATGTACCAAACACAGCAGGTTGACAAGCTGTTTGATATAGGGTCAGGTCACAAGCTGCCTCAGAGGATCAGATAAGTTAAAGCCAAAACTGAATCGCAACCGTTCTTTTGCAAGTCATTTGGGCCTGAATATAATTCACTTGTCAGGCTAGTTGTAACGGACGGTTATGATTCAGTTTTGGCTTTAACCTATCTGATACTCTGAGGTTTCAGATAGGTTGAAGCCAAAACTGAAACACAGCCGTTCTTTTCCATGCCATTTAGGGTTTTATGTGATTCACCAATCAGGCTGGATGTAACTAACGGTTGCGATTCAGTATGCATTAAATTTTTATTTTAGTTGTTTTCTATGAGATTTTTTCAGTTATTGAAATATATATGAATTATGAACACACATAAAATATAAATAAAAATATTAATTTATTTTGCCGTGTCCCCACCGTACTCGTGTCCTCTTTTTTTAGGATTTGCCGTGTCAACGTACTCGTGTCGTGTCGTAAGATTCGTAACCATGTCCCCGTACCAGTGTAGTGCTTCTTAGGCGTTAAGTAGGGGTGAAACTCGGGCAGGTTGGGTTTGGTTGGTGCTCAACCCTAGCCCAACCCAAAGGTGGTATACCTCAACCCTAGCCCAACCCAACCATGGGTTGAGAATTCTCAACCCAACCCAAGTGGGTTGGTCGGGTTAAGATTCCTTTATAATATTAGTCTATTATATTTCAGTGCATTAATTTAATTTTTCTAACAATAGCTATATGATTAGTTATTTCTTCAGAGAACTACGCTCTTTCTCAAAAAAAAAAAAAAGGTTGTGTAGGCTATGCAATCAAAGTCGGCAGTCGGCCGACTAGGACTAATCGGCCAAAACTTATTATAACCCCTCCCCCCTCCCTAAATATATATGTTATATGAACTAGCATAAATGTCAATAAGTATATGATATTAGTCGGTCAATAACAATGCATGCCTTCACACTTCACAGCATGGGTATAAATACATAAGTAACAGAACACTGTTGTATTGGCTTCATGCCCATGTTAGAAGACTCAGAACTAAGAATTCATCACAATATTTGTTTGCTGATGTTTAATCTGTGAACAACCCCAATTTTGATTATTGGGTTATATGGATATGAACAAATAAAAAATAATTATTTATCTATATTTTTATCTCCGATTCTCAGGTTCTCAACGGATGATTATAGGGAAGAGCCATAATTGCGACTCAAGACTTCGAGGCAATGCAAAAATATTCAAACAAAATTGCTTGCAGAGACTCCTGGCAAAAAAAATTTGTTTGCAGAATGACTCATGGGGACTAGTCCCAGTCGCTAGCCGGGGACTAGTCGGGATTCCGCCCAGTTATCAATGAATCGGAATTAATCAGTCGACAAAATGCCGCCTAGGGACTAGTCGCCGACTAGTCTCGATTTTGATAGCATAGTGTGTAGGACAAATACTCGATTAAAATTCAGCTGTATCAAATTTTACAAAACAAAGAAATCTACCAAGAAATAACTTATAATGTAAAAAAATATCTATACTAATATAAAAGAGACATGTACCGGTGTACATAGTACACTACCATATCAAACACATAGAACTTGTGATTTGGAATATATTTGACAAAACTAATACATAAGAAAGAAAATATAGAATAAAGATGGAAGAAATGTACATAGTACTCGGGTTTCGGGTTAGGTCGGTCAACCCTGACCCTCAACCCAAGCCTATCCAAATATTAATCGAGTTGGTCTTTTCTCAACCCAATCCATCCTAAGACTGTCCAAACAGGCCAAACCCAACCCAATGTTGCGTTGAACGCGGATCATTCGGGTTCGACCCGTCCAAGTTTCAGTCCCAGTGTTAAGTCTCTTAATTCAATAGCAACATTAAAGGATCTCGAGACTCATGCACATCTTTTGCACCTTTGAATAAAATCACAACAGAAACTTCTTTAGCTTGCGAGCATGATGCTGTTCAACTTAGGGGGTGTTTGGCATCGTTATGGCCCCATCTGTTTCTATCCGATGTTCCATATTTCAAACTCAACGGATACTATTTGTTCTGGTGGAATGAAGAACTTAGGAATGATAATTTATCACTCCGTCCATTTCTATGCTAACCGGAATGCCGAAATCATCGGCATTTCAAACTAAATCACAATTTGATGTTAGAATGATTCGTCTATCCCTTCAATTCAAGGAATCATATCAAACCCAAAAATGAACCAGAACTCATACAGACCACGAAGAACCTCACCACATCGGCAATAATCAAATAGATAAGTAAGCATCATACAGACAACGAAGAACATTATGATTTACAAATAGATAACTTGTGATTTGGAATAAATCGTAATGTTCTTCGTTGTCTGTATGATGCTTACGTATCTATTTGATTATTGCCGATGTGGTGAGGTTCTTCGTGGTCTGTATGAGTTCTGGTTCATTTTTGGGTTTGATAATGATTCCTTGAATTGAAGGGATAGACGAATCATTCTAACATCAAATTGTGATTTAGTTTGAACAGCGTAGCTTCCAATCTTCGGATTTGAACCATTGTAATCTTCGTTGGTTCCTCCTCCTGCCCCCATTATAGTTTCTACCCTATTTTTCCTGTCTCCATCCCCTTCGAGACTTTGGCAGAACTTTGAACTCTCTGATCTCTCTGCAAATCATTGGCATCGGAAAGGTGAGATTTGTTCTACATGTTTCCCGCTTTGAATCTCTCGTATGCAATCTAGAACCATTGTACTCTTCGGATTTGAACATTATAATTCTACATTTGGACTTCTATAGCTCTTGCAATCTTCGGATTTGACCGTACGATCAACATCCCATGATCAAATGTCCAGCAGTGTATAAGGGCTTCTCCTTAATATTTACGTGGCGTATCTTTAGGGGCTTTTATGCGAAGCTATATTTTTTTCTGTGGCCGATTTCTAGGGTTTCTATAAAGTCTCGTGTTGACGAACAATTTATAGTTCGGTGGATGTTTCCATAGTTGGTGATAATTCGTAAATCGTAATTTTCTTCGTTGTCTGTATGATGCTTACTTATCTATTTGATTATTGCCGATGTGGTGAGATTCTTCGTGGTCTGTATGAGTTCTGGTTCATTTTTGGGTTTGATATGATTCCTTGAATTGAAGGGATAGACGAATCATTCTAACATCAAATTGTGATTTAGTTTGAACAGCGTAGCTTCCAATCTTTGGATTTGAACCATTGTAATCTTCGTTGGTTCCTCCTCTTGCCCCCATTAGTTTCTGCCCTATTTTTTCCGTCTCCATCCCCTTCGAGACTTTGGCAGAACTTTGAACTCTCTGATCTCTCTGCAAATCATCGGCATCGGAAAGGTGAGATTCATTCTACATGTTTCCCGCTTTGGATCTTTCTTATGCAGTCTAAACCCGTTTCAATTCTTGCTTTGGATCTCTCTTATGCAATCTAAAACCATTGTAATATTCGGATTTGAACATTATGATTCTATATTTGGACTTCTATAGCTCTTGCAATCTTCGGATTTGACCGTACGATCAACATCCCATGATCAAATGTCCAGCAGTATATAAGGGCTTCTCTTTAATATTTATGTGGCGTATCTTTAGGGGCTTTTATGCGAAGCTATATCTTCTACGGTTCCTCCTCCTGCCCCTATTAGTTTCTGCCCTATTTTTTCCATCTCCATCCCCTTCGAGACTTTGGCAGAACTTTGAACTCTCTTATCTCTCTGCAAATCATTGCATCGGAAAGGTGAGATTCGTTCTATATGTTTTCCGCTTTGGATCTCTCTTATGGTTCGGTGGATGTTTCCATAGTTGGTGATAATTCATAAATCGTAATGTTCTTCGTTGTCTGTATGATGCTTACTTATGTCACGCCCCAGAAATATGAAGACCGATTCCTGGGGTGTGAGGTGAGAAAAAGAAGAGGGTTTTGAGTATGGTTACTTAACTATGCCAATTTAGGATTCTCACCGGGTTCTTTCTACGCTCACACACATGAAAAGGAAAGAAATGGGAGAAACAAAAAAAAAATATAGTTTAAAACTTAAAAATATTTTTATTTAATTTAGAAATAAAATTTATCAACAAGGTGAAATGTTAGACCAGGCTCGACCTTTAAAAGGGACATCCTTTCAGTATGTGCGACCTAACGGTGTCACTACATACTGACAGAATATCCTCTAAAGGAGCACGAGGCTCAAGCCTCCGACGACGAGCCAAGTATCTCACCCGCTCCCTAACACTCGGTGCATCTGTCTGGAGGTCCTATCTACTGGGTTTGTCAAATTAGGTCAATTCTTCTTCTTATATTTTTGTGGTGATCTAACCTAGGCTTGGGACCTTGAGGAGAGGCCTACCCAAAGAATTCAGCTGGCACAACACCACTTATCAAACTAGCTAACTAATAATAAAATTATTATTCAAATCCAATTCGATTACATCAAATGAAAAAGTACCACTACTAAGGTTGACATAAATAGAAAGACAAGCTGCTACCCTAAGCTAACTACTGGACTCCTACTGTTGCTCCTGTGCAGCCGTTCCTGCAGAAGAGTCTACTCGTGGGAATGAGTAGCCTCCAAAAATACATTTGGGAGATTAGCCAAATAAATGGCTAGTGACAAGCTAACAATTTTAATATTTAACAACGCTCAAATTTTTAAGACAATTTATTGATTAACCTAATTGTCAAGCTATGTTCTCAATCACGTCCTATGTGTTAATGTAATTTTTACATTCACATACAAATCCTACTGTCACTAGGTCATCGTGTGAACAGTCATACAATTCAAAATTTATAATCAAACAATTACACACTCAAACATGAACCCCGGATATTTTGTTCAACCTGCTCCCAGTCGGGCATTACTATCGGGCCTTTTATTTTGATGTAGAGGGCTAACTCTCTCGCCGTGCATCCACCAACTCCATGCACAATTCACCCAGATGATCATAAGGGGTTTTCCGTCTTTCACGGTGGAGCTCTACCGCCCAACTTGCTTTACTATGGGGACTTCAACTCCCCGGGACAGGGTTGCTAGGTCAATCCCTACTCGAGGGCATCTCCAATTGGCTTTACCACAACCCTTGCTTGTGACCCCCTAACCTACTTAACTTCGGTTGTACGCGCAAGGTGGTTCACGGCCCTTGCGCGCACGAGGCCCTACCCTCTAACCAGGTAGATTAACAATAATTAACATACCACATGGCATTGAAGGAACTAAACAGTGTTTAATCATATTCGATGGATTACCCCAGGATTCGCACCCACTCATAACCCAGCATCATAATTAAATATAATAAAGTACTCTCGCCCAAAATCCATTTACTAGGGTTACCACGCTCCCCTCGGGAGGGTGGGTTCCGATAATTCTTTAATCATTTATTTATTCATTTTAAGGGAATACCTACCTATGGTGTCCATGCAAACAATAGAATAATTATTATTAAATTATTAACTTTTTATGCATGCGTCGTCGGACTCGCGACTCCACATGCAAAGCGGGGTCCACTCGACCACATGCGACGACGTCCGGCGGGACACGCATGCAGCGTTATGGACGCCTACCCTTAATTTCTATATCAATATTATTAATTATTAAAGAAAGCATGCTGTGTCACCTGATCGACGTGCACGACTCCTGTCTTTGGCCTCTACTCCGTCCACAGCTGGATCGTCCCAGTATGAACTGGTAATTCAAATCATATGAGCATGTATTAAAATCTAAAGTCGGTGGATCTCTACAAGGGTAAGAAAGCCAAGTCGGGACTCGATTCGTCTTTCGCCCGAGACGACCTCGGGCTAGGGTTTTGGGTTCGGAAAAATAATATATAGATGAACTCATGGGTCTTACCGAGTCTAAACTCGGATCGGAGGTAACAAACTAGTCTCGTTGGGTCGAATATGGGAACGAGGGTTGCTCAGGTATGATCTGGTTTGGCTTGGCGAATCCGCCATCAGGCCAACCGCCAACAACAATACCACGAAAAGAGTGTAGCAATTCCACCCAAGGTTTTCGGCTTCGGGTGCTCGGCCAAAAACCGGCAGGTCAGGGGTCATACTAAGCCAAGGGTCAACTGGGTTTGTTCGGCCATCAGGCACAAGGCATTTAAACGCCGCAGCAAAGGGATGGACGGTGTCGATGGCTAATGATCGGGTCGATAGCCACTCAGGATGGTCGGGGGCCACATGCTGTCAGGCTGCCGATAGCAAGCCGTCGGCAACCACGACGGCAAGGTGAAAGGGGGGCAGAACCATGTTGGGTATTGGGTGGTCCGTGTGGCCTGGCCTGGCTACGTTGGGCCTCGCCAGCTGCACGGCTACCGGCTACAAATCCAGCGGCCATGGCTGTGTCGAAGGGGAACGACAACCAAGGTTTGTCGTGGTTGATCTCAACAGAAAAACAGGAAAAGAAAAGAAAAAATAGGGAAAAGAGGGGAGGCGGCTGACCTGATGCAGGGGAGCTCGGCTCCGGCTGCTCCTCTCCGATTCCGGCTGCTCTCCGGCGCCGCGCACGCAAAGCCCCACCGCGAGAGAGAAAAGAGAGATCGGGGAGATGATGAGGGAGATCGGAGAGAGGTGAGGAGGGATCGGCTGGGTTCAGGGCTTTGTTTTACAGGGGAGAGGGGGCTGCGGGGATCGGGATCGGGGGAAAAGGGTTGCGGTTGACGGGATAGAGATGAGGGGGGAAATCGCCGGGATTTCGGGAGGAGATCGGGGCTGATGGGGAGAGGATCGGGGTGATGGGGGCTGCGGGATAGGGGGGATCGGTTGAAAGATGAGGGGGGAAGAGAGAGATCGGGTCTGAGAGAGAGAGGGGGTGGCTGAGAGGTGAGATGGGAGAGAGAGAGAGAGAGAGAGAGATCGGTTTTGAGAGGGGGAGAGATGGGATCGGGTCGAGGGAAACGGGTTGTGATGGGTTTGGGTTAAGGATTTGAGGAAAGAGAGAGAAAGGATCGGTTGGGTTGGGTTGGGTTGGGTTGGGTGGGTATGAGATTGGGTTTGGATTTTAATTTTTTTTTTTTTTTTTATCAAACAATCATTGCTTGCAATTAAGCAAGGCTCACACTCGAGCTCGTATTGTACCGGGACGAGCCAGTGCGCAAACCTTACGAGTCCGACAAACTCGCCTTAAAACCTGTTATTTTAATTAATTTATATTATTATCAATAACATTCATGCCATGCCTTGTTACACATGCTCGCATGCTCGTGTAACGATCACCATGCCTTCAGTGTCGCCTAGCGACCCGAACCCGGGGCCCACTGTCCGGTCCAACTCATGTTCAAGCACACACCATCGTTGATCATAAATGCGAAAACAAATCAATCAATTTAGCAACAATAAAATAATAATAAAACTGGGCTGTCCTGAAATCAAACGTACCGGGTATTACATCCTACCCACCTTATTAAAATTTTTGTCCCGAAAATTAACTAACACTAATCGTCAAACAAGGAAGAGTACTGGGACCGCATCGCTGACTCGAGCTCCCACGTAGCCTCCTCCTCACTATAGTGCTGCCACTGCACCTTCACCATGGGTATGGTCTTTGTACGAAGCACTCGATCTTCGCTAGCCAAGATCCTGACCGGTCGCCCCTCATAGGACGCGTCTGAACTGAGGGTCAGGTCCTGCAAATCTAACACGTGCGACGGGTCTGACTCATACCTCCGAAGCATTGACACGTGAAAGACACCGTGGACGCTAGAGAGCTGCGGGGGCAGTGCCAGACGATATGCCACCTCGCCAACTCTCTCCAAGATCTCGAAAGGACTTATGAACCTCGGAGCCAACTTCCCTTTCTTCCCAAATCTGGTGATGCCTCGCCGAGGGGAAACCTTCAGGAAGACATGGTCACCTACAGTAAACTCGAGCGGGCGTCAACGCACATCCGCGTAGCTCTTCTGTCGACTCTGTGATTATCTAAGTCGCTCTCTAATCAGCTAGATCTTCTCAGTCATCTCCTAGACAAGCTCTGGCCCCAAGAGACTCCGTTCTCCTACCTCCGTCCAACAAAGGGGTGACCGACATGGCCTCCCGTACAAAGCCTCATAGGGGGCTATGCCGATGCTAGCTTGGTGACTATTTTTGTAGGCGAACTCCACAAGAGGTAGGTGCTCCTCCCAACTGCCTCCAAAATGTATTGTGCAAGCCCGCAATATATCCTCCAAAATCTGAATCGTCCGGTCTGACTGGCCATCCGTCTGCGGGTGAAACGCAGTGCTAAAACTGAGCTCCGTCCCCAGAGCTGTCTGCAGGCTCTCCCAAAATCGAGAAACGAACCGAGGATCTCGATCCGAGACAATAGAAACTGGAACTCCGTGCATCTTGACAATTTCTCTCGCATAAAGCTTCGCTCGGTCGATGCATGTCATCGTCGTCCGCATCCGAAGAAAGTGCACCAACTTCGTCAGTCGGTCCACGATCACCCAAACTGAGTCATGTTTGTTCCGGGTCAGAGGCAACCCCGAAACAAAGTCTATCGTGATGTGCTCCCATTTCCACTCATCTACTGGAAGCAGCTGTAGCAATCCAGCCGGTCTCTAGTGCTCAGCCTTGACTTGCTGATAAGTCAAACATCTAGACACAAAAGTGGCCACGTCACGCTTCATGCCCTTCCACCAGAACTGTCTTCTCAAATCATGATACATCTTGGTGCCGCCAGGGTGCACCGAGAATCTGGATCGATGCGCCTCTGACAATACCTCCTCTCGAACCTCCACATCAGCTGGGAGGCACAACCTCCTCTGAAACCTCAAATCTCCATCAACATCGACCGACCAATCCGGGACAGACTCCCCTCTGTCACACCGCACTCTAATCTCCTCCAACTCAGAATCCAACCTTTGTGCTGCAATCATCTTCTGCAGTAAGCTAGGCTACACTCGCATGGTGCACAACACGGTATAAGAGGACTCACACTGGACCCACAAATCAAAGCCTTCTATCGTGGCCAGAAAGTCATGTCGATCAGTCACCAATCTAGCAAGCTGGCTGCGAGACTTCCGGCTCAAGGCATCTGCAACAATATTTGCCTTACCAGGATGGTAAAAGAACAAATAGTTAAAATCCTTCAGAACCTCGATCCATCTTCTCTACCGCATATTGAGGTCCTTCTGACTCCCGATGTATCGCAAACTCTTATGGTCGCAATACATGCTGAACTCCTCACCGTACAAGTAGTGTCTCCAAATCTTCAAGGCGAAAACCACTACAGCCAACTCCAAATCATGGGTGGGATAATTCTTCTCGTGAGTCTTCAACTGCCTAGAGGCATAGGCTACCACCCTACTATCCTGCATCAGTACAGCTCCAAGCCCCATCAGTGAGGCATCTGTGAAGACAACATAACCTTTGCCACTGGCCGGAATCGTAAGCACTGGGGTCGAAGTAAGACGCCGCTTCAACTCCCGTAAGGACTTTTCACAATCTTCCGACCACTCGAACCTAACACCCTTCTTTGTCAGACGGGTGAGAGGTGCTGCTAGACGAGAAAATCCCTCCACAAAACGTCTATAATAGCCTGATAGCCCCAAGAAACTCCTGATCTTAAATACGTTCTTCGGCTGCTCCCAGTCCATCACGGTCTCTATCTTAGATGGATCCACGGAGATGCCTTCCTGCGAGACAACGTGTCTGAGAAATTTCACCTCCTGCATCCAAAACTCACACTTACTGAACTTGGCATACAGTTGGTGGTCTCTGAAGGTCTGCAACACAGCACTCAGGTGCTCCCGATGATCTCCCTCCGTCTTGGAGTAAATGAGGACATCGTCCACAAACACTACTATGAATCTATCCAGGAACATGCTGAAGACTCAGTTCATCAAATCTATAAATGCTGCAGGGGCGTTCGTTAGACCGAAGGGCATAACCAAGAACTCATAGTGCCCATATCGCGTCCGGAACGCCGTCTTCGAAATATCCTCTGCTCTCACAGCCAACTGGTGATATCCGGTCCTCAGGTCAATCTTCGAGAAATAGCAAGCCCCCTTCAGCTGATCAAATAGGTCCTCAATTCGCGGTAAAGGGTACTTGTTCTTGATCGTTATGCTATTCAGCTTACGATAGTCGATACAAAGCCTCTTCGTCCCATCCTTCTTCTGAGCAAAAAGAACTAGGGTTCCCCAAGGAGATGTGCTGGGACGAATGAAGCCTCTATCGAGTAACTCCTCCAACTGGGTCTTCAGCTCCTTTAGCTCCGCGGGAGCCATCCTATATGGAGCAACTGAGATCGGTGCTGCTCCCGGTGCCAGATCTATAGCAAACTCAACCTCTCGAGGTGGAGGCAAACCTGGAAGTTCATCTGGGAAGACATCCGGAAACTCACGAACCATCGAAAGTAGCACCACTGGGTTCCCATCTTTATCTCTACTCGGTAGCTGCGCTAGTAAGCTGAGGGTGATCTGTTGCAGCGGTACCGGGTACAAGATCTTCTGCTTGTCTCCCAAGAAGTAGAACGCCTCGCTCCCCGGAAGTGAGAATGTGACCTTAGTGAAGCAATCAAGGGTAACATGATAGGCTGACATCCAATCCATCCCAAGTAGTACGTCCACTCCTCCAAAGTCCAGGATAATGAGGTCTGCCGAGAGCTCTCTGTCTCCTATATGAATGATGCAGTTCCGGCAGATCCGATCCACATCGGTACTTACCCCGAGCGATGAAAACACCGACAAAGTATGACCCAATGGAACCGACTCCAGTCCCGAGGTCTTGACAAAACTAGGGATGATATAGGAGTGAGTAGACCCGCTATCGAAATGAACAAAAGCAAGGGTCGAAAAGACAGGAAGGGTACCTAGCATTATCGGAAACACATAAGAAACATATCTAGCTACCAGTTGCTACAAGTTACAACGAGTCAAAGCTAATAGCAAAGACAACTACACCAATACGTCTACGAATTGAAATTCTAAGTTCAGGGTTACCTTCAATCGCTCCCCCAGAAGCCTCTGGGTCTTGACCAACTAGCATGTACATCCTTCCCTGAGCCTGGTTGCCTCCTCCGCCCTGACGGGGGAAAGGCCTCTACTGCTGTGGCTGGGGAGAACACTGCTGCTGCTGAGCTCTCTGTGGAGGCCTTTGCTGTTGCACATGTGGTGGCGGCAGAGCAGACCTCTAGGGTAGAGCTAGTAGGAGTGGCTGCCGACGAAGCTGTGGGCAGTTCCACTTCAAATGCTCCAACGAACCGCACTGGAAACATCCACGCCGCAGGGGTCCAAGAGCTGGAGGACCACGAAAGTACTGAGGCTGGCACGACGGGGGTCGAGTCTCCATAGGCTTAAACCTCTTCTGAGTTGGTGGACCGTTGCGACTGTTGCCACCCCGCTTCTCCAAGTTAGCGCGGGACTCCTTCAACTCCTGCTCCACTGGCAGGGACCGGTTGACCAACTTCTCATAAGATTGCCCCAAGAAAGGGGTAACCCTGCCTCTGATCGTTGGATTCAAGCCATGCTCAAAGCGCAAAGCCCTCCTGCCGTCAGTCGCCACCTGGTGTGGAGCATACCTCGCAAGCTCCGAGAACTTGGCCTCATACTGCGTCACAGTACGAGACCCCTGATAGAGCGCCAAAAACTCCATCTCCATCCGGTTCTGCACAGTAACTGGAAAGAACTTCTTCTGAAAGAGTTCCTCAAACTCCTGCCACGTAATCGCTCCTCGATCTGTTGCTCTGGTGCGCTGGACTGTCTGCCACCAAAAGTCTGCCTCAGCTTCAAACTGGTATGAGGCGAAGGTCACTCGCCTATCATCGGTGATGCCTAACGCATTCAGTATCTTCTCAGTCTGTTGGAACCATCGATCGGCCTCTAAGGGGTCTGGCTCGCCCTTAAAGCTCGGTGGTCTTATTGCCTTGAAGTCCTTCAGTAACTTCCCCTACCGCTTGCCCTTAGCCTGCTGACGAGCCTGGGCCTGGGCAAGGGCAGCCTGCGCTAGCTCAGCCTACTGCTGAGCGGCCGTCTGCTGCTGAGCAACAGCAGCCTGCTGTTGCTGGACCATGGTGGCCATCCCCTGGAGCATTTTCATCATCCTCACCGTGCTATCAGACGTAGAGGATGATCCAGCTTCGTTGCTCGCACCATTTCCACTCCTAGTACCCGCCATCTGAAATGAAAAGATAGTCCTAACATCAACCATCTACTAACCAACTATTTAGACTCTATACTTAGACTCCTAATCCTAGAAACTAACCCCTAGGAATATATCCCCAGGCTCTGATACCAGCTGTCACGCCCCAGAAATCTAAAGACCGATTCCTGGGGTGTGAGGTGAGAAAAAGAAGAGGGTTTTGAGTATGGTTACTTAACTATGCCAATTTAGGATTCTCACCGGATTCTTTCTACGCTCACACACATGAAAAGGAAAGAAAGGGGAGAAACAAAACAAAAGGTAGTTTAAAACTTGAAAATATTTTTATTTAATTTAGAAATAAAATTTATCAACAAGGTGAAATGTTAGACCAGGCTTGACCTTTAAAAGGGACATCCTTTCAGTATGTGCGACCTAACGGTGTCACTACATATTGACAGAATATCCTCTAAAGGAACACGAGGCTCAAGCC
The DNA here is from genome assembly GCA_947650365.1 of Chamaelirium japonicum. Taxonomy (NCBI): domain Eukaryota; kingdom Viridiplantae; phylum Streptophyta; class Magnoliopsida; order Liliales; family Melanthiaceae; genus Chamaelirium; species Chamaelirium japonicum. The sequence goes on along the minus strand of OX393558.1, from coordinate 66,724,069 downwards.
TCCGACGGCGAGCCAAGTATCTCACCCGCTCCCTAACACTCGGCGCATTTGTTTGGAGGTCCTATCTACTGGGCTTGTCAAATTAAGTCAATTCTTCTTCTTATATTTTTGTGGTGATCTAACCTAGGCTTGGGGCCTTGAGGAGAGGCCTACCCAAAGAATTCAGCTGGCAAATTACCACTTATCAAACTAGCTAACTAATAATAAAATTATTATTCAAATCCAATTCGATTACATCGAATGAAAAAGTATCACTACTAAGATTGACATAAATAGAAAGACAAGCTGCTACCCTAAGCTAACTGCTGGACTCCTACTGCTGCTCCTGTGCCTCCGTTTCTGCAGGTGAGTCTACTCGTGGGAATGAGTAGCCCCCAAAAATACATTTGGGAGATTAGCCAAATAAATGGCTAGTGACATGCTAACAATTTTAATAATTAACAACGCTCAAATTTTTAAGACAATTTATTGATTAACCTAATTGTCAAGCTATGTTCTCAATCACGTCCTATGTGTCCATGCAATTTCTACATTCACATGCAAATCCTGCGGTCACTAAGTCATCGTGTGAACAGTCATACAATTCAAAATTTATAATAAAACAATTACACACTCAAACATGAACCCCGGATATTTTGTTCAACCTGCCCCCGGTCGGGCATTACTATCGGACCTTTTATTTCGATGTAGAGGGCCAACTTTCTCGCTGTGCATCCACCAACTCCATGCACAATTCACCCAGATGATCATAAGAGATTTTCTGTCTATCACAGTGGAGCTCTACCACCCAACTTGTTTTACTATGGGGACTTCAACTCCCCGGGACAGGGTTGCTAGGCCAATCCCTACTCGAGGGCACCTCCAATTGGCTTTACCACAACCCTTGCCCGTGACCCCTAACCTACTTAACTTCGGTTGTACGCGCAAGGTGGTTCACGACCCTTGCGTGCACAGGGTCCCTACCCTCTAACCAGGTAGATTAACAATAATTAATATACCACATGGCATTGAAGGAACTAAACAGTGTTTAATCATATTTGATGGCTTACCCTAGGATTCGCACCCACTCACAACCCAGCATCATAATTAAATATAATAAAGTACTCTCGCCCAAAATCCATTTACTAAGGTTATCACGCTCCCCTCGGGAGGGTGGGTCCCGATAATTCTATAATCATTTATTTATTTATTTTAAGGGAATACCTACCTATGGTGTCCATGTAAACAATAGAATAATTATTATTAAATTATTAACTTTTTATGCATGCGTCGTCGGACTCGCGACTCCGCATGCAAAGCGGGGTCCACTCTGTAGACTCACAAATTGTGTCAAACCCGGACCCGACTCGAACGCACCCGTGCGGATGCAAACCCGAAGCGCACTCCGGCCCGGACTAGACTCGCATGCACCCATGCGGATGCAAACCTGACTCGCACTCGAACGCCACCCGACTTAAGCCCAATAAAGGGGTGAGTAGAGCCATCCTTGAGTGGGGCCCACCAGCCCCCTACTAGGATCCGAACCTCCCATGGAGAGGCCGGCCCCTACTAGGGATCCGAACCCCCATGGGGTGGCCGGCCCTGCAAGGAAAAAAGAAAAGAAAGGAAAGAAAGGAAAGGAAAGAAAGGAAAGAAAGAAAAGGAAAGAAAAGAAAGGAAGAAAAAGAAAGAAAAGGAAAGAAGTACCGCCATGCACGAGGGGAGGTTGCGCATTACGTCTACCCATACGTGGATCTACGCCGATCCCTCGATCCGACAGACAAGAAGAAGAGTCGGGTCGCCATCGATTTTATATGCAAGATTCAAGATAAATCCAAAAATATTGAGCCATAATTATCCCGCTAGAAAAGAAAAATAAATAAAGATTTATTCCCCTCATCAATGGATGAATAAATCCTGGGTAATTATGGGGGAGATATTAAAGGGATTTAAAATTAAAACTTCCCATATCTCTCCCCTCCCCCCTTCGCCTATAAATAGAGGGGGTGGGGGAAGGCTCAAGGGGTCGAAGATATCACAAGTTGAAGACGAAGCGAGGAAGCTCTGCAGAAGAGGAGACGCTTCTTCATCGACCCAAGGCTTCACGAGGCACGGGCAAGCCTATCCCTTCGGGACCGGCTTAGTCCACTGAAAGCCCTCATCAACGTGAAGACCCTTGTAAAAGAAGATCAAGCCTTCGACTCCGTGCACGAAGAAGAATGCTCGGAGAAGAAGACCCTTCGACTCCAAAGACGCCAGAAGCAAAGGCCGGAGAAGAAGCCCGGAGCGGCACTACCCCGTCGGCTTCATCAAACCTTCCGAAGCGTCATCACCCCGTCGCCTTCGATAAACGCCCGCTCCATCCACGAAGAAGAAAGCTTGGAGAGGACTCCCTGAGGTGTCGCTACACCCATCGCCTTCAAAGTAAAGTCGGCGCTACAACCATCGCACGGAGATTGGTGCTACCCCCGCCATCTTCAAAAGTACCCTTCAACTCCGATCACGCCAAAGAAGCCCGGAAAAGAAGCAAAGTCCAGCCGACACCTAAACCGTCGAAGAAGCTGGAAGTATTGAAGATGTTGTCATTGTCATCCAAGAAGGAGATCGAGTGAACACTGAAGCAGAGGCCTATGCAAGAAGCCGAAGCAAAAGCCCCGGTAAAGCCCGCACCAAAGCAACGCAAGTGCCGAAGCCAAGCGACTACGCTGGCCGAGAGCAAAAGCACCGCACGTTCTAGCCGATACGACGCGAAGTCTGGAAGAACAAAAGCATCGCAGGTCTCCCCCGTCTACGTCCAAGCGCAAGCGCCAAAGTAAAGTAAAAGCCAGAGCCGCGCCAAAGCCAAGCCGAGGTCGAAAGCCAAAGCCAACGCCAAAAGCACGATCGACGCCACGAACCGACGATCAAGGACGCCAAGGTCAAGCAAGGAATGAGGAAGACACGAAGACCGAGGAACGAAGCTGAAGACCCCCTAGCCGAGAAAGCGCGAAGCACGGAAGGGACCAAAGCAACGGTGGATATTCCTTAGCCTCTCCAAACCCTCACCCTGTAAAGACCTCTGTCCTGGGCAACCCCTTCAGAGCTCTCACACGAATACCATGTGGAGACGCGGATCAAAGGGACTCTCCAGAGGATCTCTCCCACAAATCTCCTGATCAACACTCGTCACACCCGGACTCGTCACCCCCGAGCCCCTGGTCCCGGCCACCCTTGTAATCTTGTGTGTTCGCAATAAAGATGACCCGTATCTTTTTTTCACACATACAGATTTCTGGCATGCCCGGTGGGACATTCTCTCCTTTTATCCGTACGGCTGAAGAAGTTGCTTCTAGTTCGCAATGGCCGGGACAATCAGTGATGTGTTTGCTCCAAGCATTTCACCGATCGCCGAGTCTCCTCTACTCCGGCATGGTGGTCTAGTAAACCCGGAGGGTGATGCTTCCCCGATGGTACGCGTCTACACTCGGCGTACTCGAACTCTTGCGGATGTCTTCATACCAGAAACTGCTGCCGAAGATGCTCGCCAAAGCACCGACGAGGCCTTGGTGCATGAAGAAACAAGCCTCGATCCTGGAGTCCATGTCCAGAAGTTTGGGGAGGACCAGCCCCAACCCCGAGCCCGTTCGGATTCTCCAACGGATGTTGTACCTCCTCTGCAGGGGGCAAACACCAGTCATTAACCAGAAGCAAGTTGGTGCAACTACGTCTCCGACGATAACGGCGAAGATGCTAGCATGCAACGTCGAGACATCCTCCGTCACCATCCTCCGTCCGCTCTTCGGCTCCAAGTCATGCAGATGGGTGAGCAAATGGCACAAATCGCTCGGCTAATGGAGGAGAAGGATCACCACATCAACACTTTGCTTCAGAAGCTAAGCGCAAAGGATGCTGCGATAAACAATCAACCCATTGCTTCCCCGGTAGCCGCTCCAGCTCCGTCTTCAACTCCTGCTCCTGCAGAGGTAATTTTGACAATTCAAGCGGTTACGCCAGTACTCTTATCGGTTCCTGTCCCGACGGAAGTTATCTCGCCAGCACCAGTCTCTGTGGCCACACAACCTCCGGCAACAGCAACAATGAATACCCAGCAAATACAAGCGTTGGTAGCTGACATGATGTGCTCCCACGGCACTGGTCTTCCTCCAATCATGGTGGCATACTCGAAACCTTACACCGTGAGGATCCAGCAGCTGCGTTTCCCCATCGGGTTCCAGCCGCCAAAGTTCCAGCACTTCAATGGAAAGGAAAATCCAAGGCAGCACGTTGCTCACTTTATCAAAACTTGCAACAACGCCGGCACATATGGCGACGAGATGGTGAAACAGTTCGTTCACACCCTCAAAGGTAATGCTTTTGACTAGTACGTTGACCTTTCTCCAGGGACCATCGACAGCTGGGATCAGATAGAGAGGGAGTTCCTTAATCGCTTCTACAGCACCAGACGCACCGTCAATATGACTGAACTCACCGCCGTCAAGCAAAGAAAAGACGAGCCGATGATCGACTACATCGACAGATAGAGAAACCTCGCGCTGAATTCATGAGACCACTTGTCTGAAGACTCGGCCATCGAGATGTGCACCCAAGGCATGCACTGGGGTCTGCTCTACATCCTCAAAGGTATCAAACATCGGTCTTTCAAAGAACTCGCAACTCAGGCTCACGACATGGAACTCAGCCTAGCAAGCTGCGGAGACTCGAAGGACAAGGACTTCTTGAAGGTGGAAAAGAAGGACAAACCGCAGGCACCAAAACCAAAGCAAGTCAATGTTGCTGACGTCGCTTCAACCTCCAAGCCGCTCAAGATCGGTGGCAAGCCGGATCAGAAGAAAGGAGTCGCCATACCGCCGCCTCCGCTACAAAGATAAAGGATGACTCTCGAGGAGCTCGAAGCCAAGGAGTACCCCTTCCCGGACTCGGAAGTCTCCTTCATGTTCGACCAACTGCTGCAATAGAAGATGATAGAGCTCCCTCCTTCGAAGAGGCCTGAGCAGATGCACCACGTCGATGAACCTCTCTTCTGTAAATACCACCGAGTTGTGAGTCATCCCATTGAAAGATGCTTCGTCTTCAAGGAAAGAATTATTGCGCTCGCAAAGAAAGGAAAGATAGAGATCGACACCGGGGAGGTCGCTACGGCCAACATGACGTCCATCACCTTCGACTCCTTCTCGCCGGTACTCGTTGCTGCACGACAAAGAATGCCCAAATTGCGCATCAACCGTCAAAGGCCAACCGCCAAGCCAATTTCCCACCTGAAGGTCTCAAGGCGATGCCAACGTACTCCTGCGCTCACCGAGGAAGAAACGTCGCTGCCCAGGGGACAACCATTGCTCACACCAGTACCTCTTCCAAGCGATGCTACGTCCCAATGAGCGCTCCGAAGGAGATACGAGCAAGGAGATCCAGAAGTCGGTCTGCTGGGCCAGCTTTCGGGAAAGTTCGACTATTACGTCCTCTACTTAAGGCCTCCATCCATTTCGATTGAAGAAATCAAACCCACCGGCTGGGGATCAGAAGACGAGCCAGTGGAGCTTAAGGAAGATCAAATCCCTTCCAGTCAAGCTACGTCCCAATGCACTCTTCGGAAAAGGTACGAGCAAGGAGATCCAGAAGTCGGTCTGTTGGGCCAACCTTCGGGCAAATTTGACTATTACGTCATCTACTCATAGCCTCCATCAATTTCGATCTAAGAGATTAAGCCCACCGGCTGGGGATCGAAGGACGAGCCAGTAGAGTCTCCAGAGGAACAAGTGTCTTCAAGGGAACCAGTTGCTGCTGCCAATCATCATAGCGGAGGAGAATCCACCGACGAAGAGGCATGGGTCATGCTACCTCGGCGACGAAGGCCACGACAAGAAAGGCAGTTAAGCAAGATCACGTGATGAAGAGGTTTCCTGAGCGAAGGACCTACAAGAAGAAAAGCAAGACTCTAGGAAGGAAGACGTTCAAAGTGCCGCTGGCAAACCAAGATGATCTCCTCTAGCAGAGCCTTCCAGAACCAGCAGCCTTGCAAGAATTCTTCCCCGATCACTTCCTCCCAGTCGATCAATACATCAGGGTGTCTTGTTGCATGGTTGAAATTCATAAGGCGTCGGAGGGAAAAGACGAAATCGAAACTTCTGAAGAAGGCGACTCCACCGACGAGGGAGACGATTTCGACAAAGGGGGCACCGCCACTCATGACGAAGCAATCCTACACTTGCCGCTCGTGGAAGCTTTGCATCTTCCGAAGAAGGCGCACCTGGCGATGGCTGCAGCCTTGGCAGACCCGGACAGCTATAAGAGGAAAAGGAAGGACGACAAGAAGGGTAAAACTGTGGCCTCATGCGATGTGGCGATAACCTTTTTGGACGAGGACTTGCAACTCGAAACACGATTGCACAACCGGCTTGTCTACGTTTCGGGATACATCAAGGAGAACCCAGTGAATCGAATCCTGTTGGACTGTGGCTCCGCCATCAACATCATGCCCATCCAGACGATGCAGCAACTCGGTATCACCAATGACCAACTCTCGCCCAGCCAATTGGTCATTCAAGGGTTCAACCAGGGCGGACAGCCCACTATCGGAATCATCCACCTGAAGCTCTTAATCGGCCCGCTAGATACAACGGTCCTCTTCCACATCATTGATTGCCAGACATCATATCGCCTCCTGTTGGGCAGACCATGGCTACACGAGAATAGCGTCGAAGTGTCCACCTGGCACCAGTGCCTCAAGTGCTACGAACAAGGCACGGAGAAATGCATAGTTGCTGATGACAAGCTGTTCAATGAGGCCGAGGCACATTTGACCGACGCCAAGTTCTACCAAGCAAAAGACCTAGTCGCGGAAGTCCTTCCGGCTAAAGCCCCTCGAGCCCAGAAGGCTGAAGAAATAAAACAGGGCGAGGCTCCTCCACCTGCAAAACCGGTGCAACCTTCCGACAAGGCAATACTTGAGGTCCAAGAAGCGTCAAAATCAAGACAAATGATGCGCATCAGTTCCGAGTCAAGAGCAATGCAATATACCCCGTTGCCCGTCCAAGCGACGCCAATCCTGCATCTCGCACCTCAGTAGCTCCGTAAATCCGAGCGATTGCCTTCTACTCCGACAAGGAAGCTGGCCCCACTATTATCACAGGCCTATGTCGTCACTCTGCAAGAAATGACGTTGCCATTACCTACTCTGACGCAAGCTCCGAACTCGAGCAGACCTGTCGAATCAGTCGACCCCAATCAATTTGGATTCAAACCGAAAGGGAGTTAGGGGCAAAACGCTGCCAAGTTGCTGTTCAAAGCCAGCTATGACAAAGAAAGCGCCATGGGCACACTTCCCCCAGCAGCAACGCCACATGGGATGACGAGGACTCAAGCTCGGTTGTTTCAAAACGGCAAACAAATTCTCCCGAACCACCGAGGCATTGGCTCCAGTCGAACTCCGATAATCGTCAGGATTGCAGCGAAAAAGACCTTCACCTCCAACTACATCGGGGCGAAGATGGTAGACGAAGCAGCTGAAGGATCGATAATCTCCGATACACGCTCTACCTACGCCAGCCATCCCGACAGCAAAAGAAGACGACAACGGGCTCGGTGCCCAGCCTTACTCCAGAAGCAAAACAAAAGCAGTCTAAGCCGGTCGAATCTAAAGCGCATATCCATGTTCGAAAGGCTCGGGCCAGTCAAGCAGTCAAAGAAGAAGTCAGTGTTCGACCGTTTGGGGATGACAGTCAAGGATGTCATTTCGACACCCGCCCCCCCACCCATGGCAGCCGTTAATCATATCTCCATTACGACTCATGACAACGGTGATACTTCTACTTCGGACGACGAGTTACCAGATGCCCCGCCAGTTCTCGAAGAAGGGGGGCAGTCCACCGTTGATGACTTGAAGGAAATCAATTTGGGCACGAAAATAGAGCCTCGGCCTACATTTGTCAGCACACTCTTGACTCCTAAAAAAGAAGCTGCATACGTCAAACTACTCCAAGAATATAGAGACGTCTTCGTATGGTCCTACATGCAAGGAGATGCTGGGACTTGATCCCAGAATTGCAGTACACCAGCTCAGTGTCAAACATAGAGCTAGCGCCATCAAGCAAGGACAAAGACGCTACCGGTCGGAACTGGTACCCCAAATAGAAGGCGAAGTGAACAAACTAATTAAAGCCGGCTTCATCCGAGAGGTCAAATACCCGACATGGATCTCTAGCGTCGTCCCAGTCAAAAAGAAGAACGGCCAAATCCGAGTGTGCGTGGACTTCAGAGACTTGAACAACGCATGTCCGAAGGATGACTTCCCCTTGCCAATCACGGAGCTAATGGTGGACGCGACGACAGGCCACGAGGTGCTAACTTTCATGGATGGATCCTCAGGCTACAATCAGATTCGGATGGCACCCAAGGACGAAGAGCTCACAGCATTCCGCACACCGAAAGGGATCTACTGCTACAAAGTTATGCCGTTCGGCTTGATTTACACAGGAGCCACCTACCAGCGAGCTATACAGAGAATCTTCGACGACATGCTTCATCAAAATATAGAGTGCTACGTCGACGATCTCGTAGTGAAATCCAAGAAGAAGTCAGCACATCTACAAGATCTCGAACTAATCTTCAAACGGCTTCGAAGGTACTGTTGTGATTTTAAATTGTTATACCGCAAGTGCACGGCGTCTATCTGATAGACAGTGGCAAATACGGGTCGATCCCACAGAGACTTGATTGAAAACTAATTAAAGAAAGATTAATGATTAAACTGGTACGGAAAGATCTCTAGAGGAGAGCGAGTGGATTTATGCTAATTAAAATAAACGCAAAGAGGAAAAATAAAATAAAATAAAGGTTATGGAGAATCAATGGATGAGAACTAGGGTTTCGGGGTTACGCTTGGACATTCACAAATAATATTGATTATTTATCTCAGTTGGGGTAGAATGGCGTGTTCATCCCAACCGGAAGATTTAACAATTAAAATCTAAGAATCTTTAATCTTAGATCAAGACAGTTGATGATTAGCGTGAAGGAACTTGTTGCACGACACAGGGACTCTCCCTAGCATCCGGCGTAACCTGGGTCAACGCCGAATCTTAAAGAGTTTATAGAAGTGTCAACGTCTCTTTGAGAAGTTGAATCACAGAGCAGTCTATTTCTATAGATTAAAGATTTGAATTATAATAAAATAATAATAATTATACGATGGTTATTCAAAACGTTCAGAACGATACTACAGTGCTGTAGAAACTTCCCTACGCATCTACTATGACCGGAATCAATAATAGAAACAAGCGAATATGCAAGCATGCGGTATTTAATAAAGATTATGAAACAACCAAAGACGAAATTACATTGAGGCATAAACGGGAATCAATATTATTCATAAATAAACCAAGTTTCACCCCTAGCCCTAGCTAGGGGTTTAGCTACGCATATTCATACAATTCATAACGAAAATATAAATGCGAGCAAACTCCATCATGGATGACGAGCGTGTGTGTGAAGCTTCTGGCGAGGATGATGGCGCGTCTTCGACAATGGCGGCGTGCGGCTTCGTGATGATGGAGCGTCGCTCGGAGATGATGGATGATGGACGTGCCTTGGTGGTGATGAAGATGGAAGATGGAAGACGGTGGAAGGTTCTTAGTGGTGATACAAGGTCGGCACCCCCCCTCCCTTCGGTTCGTCCGTGCCCCCCTCTATATAGGATAGAGAGAGAAAAGAGAGAAGTTCGGTTTTTGGGTAGAAAAGGAAACAAAAGGGCCGGCTGGGTCGGGTTAAGGGAAGAGAGAGAAGTGCGGTTTAGAGAGAGAAAGTAGGAAGAGAGAGAGAGTATCGGGCTCAGGCCGATCGGGTTTCAGTTTTAGAAAGAGAGAAGAAAGAAAGAAAACGGAAGAGAGAGAGATACGTTCGGTGGGCGTGGTTAAGGAAAGAGAGAGAGATGGAAAGAGAATCCGAGAGAGAGGATCCCGGAGAGAGAGAGAGTAACGTTCGGTTGAGAGAGAGAGACGTCCGGTTAAGAGAGAGAAAATCGGGCTCGCAGGAAAAATAGGAGAGGGAGAGAGGGACTCTGATGGGATCCGATTTTAAAGGCTGCATGGCATCGGACGGCTGTGATCGGGTTGTAGGGAGAGGAGTGACGGGGATGCCATGCATGGCTCGATGCAAAGGAGGGCTGTGATTATCAGGTGCTCATGCATGGGACCTGGGTGTAATGGAGTGCGGGTAAAGCTTGGGGACGGCTGGGATTAAGTGATATAGAGATGGGCTGATTTGTATGCATGAGTGGGATGCACTGAACGGCTGCGATGCGATCGGACGGCCGTGACTGGATTGTGCCTCGAATGTAATAAATGGTGCATGCATGCATGGGTTGTTGGGTGCAATGAAGCACTGGCTGGGCTTGGGTTTCAAAGGGTGGTTGTGATGGCTTGATGCACTAAAGCTGTGATGAAATATGTTGAATGTGCATGGGTATTGTATTGTAAGGGGCGGATGTGATCGGGTCGGACCGAGATGGATGGATAGTTGCGATGGGATCGTATGGGAAAGAGAAACTTGGGTTACTGGCCGGGTGAGATGGTGGGTTAAATCTAGTGTCATCTGGTTTTGATCGGGAAGAGTGAAAAACAAAAGAAAATAGAAGAGAGAGAAAATGTGGCAGAAAAAGGACGACGGCCATCCAGACTTCAATTCCATTATCCATTCATTTGAGTGTGTGTAGCCTTTGTTCATGTGGCGAAACCATCTACAGAGTTTTGCTCCATTGTAGCCATGTGCGTTGAAAGCAAGCTCCAATTCCCTGAAAATACACATAAAATGACGTCCATAAGGTTCCGGGGCATTAATCGATAAAAGGATAATTTGGATTATCAGGCAGTATAACTATCATGCATGATGTGTATGAGAGTGAACCAATATGCCGTTGGGTTCGTATGAATGTCTACTATATCATGGTGCAAAGAAACTCATGCAGTTTATGTGTAGTATGAAAGTTTTACGTAGCAAACTGATGATATATGCATAATACTAAAAGGATAATTCGCACAAATTGGCCGCTCAACACACCCCCAAACCTAAATCTTGCTCGCCCTCGAGTAAGAAAAGAAAAATAAACAAAGTAAATGACAAAATAAAAACTCCTAACTCACTTTCGCAGGAATCGCGACTGCACTTAGCATGTGCAACAAGCCGTTAAACCCCTGGGTTACCCCAGTGGACGAGTTTTGTCTCGTGAGGGTTTGCAGTGAATCTACCCACAAAATTCAAACTTTTTTTGTTTATTTTTTTATTTTTAATATAAATAAGAAATAAGAAAAGTTGGTTTCATAGAATAATTAAAAAGTACTCAAAAATAGAATCTAAGGCACAAGACTCACAAGGTATCTAACCCAAGCTTCGGCATTCAAAGTAAGCACTTTAGGTTCTAACTATTAGTTTCCCGTTAGAAAAGATCAATGTCAACTATACTCGAGTGCACGGTGCTGTCTGAGCTAAACACAACTGGGGGTTTGCTTCTCTACATTCATATCATTCTAACAGTCTCCTAGAACGGTCAAAGTCGACCTTAGAACCTGAGTCAAAACCAGCTAATCTAGACAGGCTAGTGAGAGTTGTGGATATTCACCTTAATACCCTACGGGCTTTATATGTGATATTCTAGTTTCCCCACATTGTTTATAGCGACGGCTTTCACACTATTTTTATTTTTCTTTTTCTTTTTTTTTCTCTTTTTTTTTTTTCGGTCTCATTTTTTTTTCTGGATCTAATTATATATCCCTTCCTAACTTGTACCATGCCAGCTGCACTCTATGCCCATGACACGCTGCCAACGCTCTCATGAGTTAGGTAGCCATCCTCATGTTGCCTTTATATTTGATTCACTCTGCATCCATAGGATCATTCTCATAACCCTATCGACCAGGCTTCACTCATACTAGGGCATACAGGTTAAGACTTTTACATAATTAGTTCCTAAACCATGCTAATAGGTAGCCCTTTCCGCTATACCTTAGAATTCACTGGTGATCTATAATAGTATTTTTTTTTACCAAGTGAACCAGATCCGCATGGTTCATCAGGACTCTAGTTGACTATTAGGCCGATATAAAAGCTTTGAATCTAGACCCTAGAGGTGTAAGCCAGATGTGAAGTGAAAAGTCAAGTCTAGTTTGTTTTGACAGTCTCTAAAAGGTTACTAAGGGTCAGAACCATATTAGACATACTTTCTCTAGCTGATCCTTAGGCTTTATACCTTGATTACCACGTGCCTTATGGTCCTATTCGAGTACGATAAAATTATATTACAAAACCTGAAATAAAGGTGAAATATATATAGATTTTTTTTTCTTCGAAAAGAACGAACATGACAGCAAAAGTAATACGATAAGAAACTAAAATATGAAAAAGAAAATAAAAGCATGCAAATACAAATTCCTATAGATTTCTATATGAACGCTATAGTTTTGGTAGGGGACTACAGACGAGACACACATACGCCAAGACGTATATGCCGAGCTTTCCCACTACAGCGTAAGTTGATGTAATGAATTTTTTTTTTTAATTAAAATTAGAATAGAAAAATTTTATAGAAATTAGATGCATACATGATTTTGCAAAAAGTGCATCACACCCCCAAACTTAAATTAGACATTGTCCTCAATGTATGAATTAGACATGCTTATGAATGAGATGATAACATTATATGATAGCATTCTTGAAGGACATGTATTGAAAATAAAAGTACGAAGTTTTAAGGATGGATAGTACCTTATAAGTGCTTTATAGCTTTGTTTCCTGCAAAATATTAGTACTACGAAAACAAAACAAGACAACTAAACAGACTAATAAAACTAGCAGATGCGAATAAAATAAAAAAAAATTAACTGCTATAATGCAAATATATTTTTCAGCATATGGAATTTTTAAAAAGAAAAGAGAGTAGTCATTAATTGAAAAATTATATTCTATAATATACGTTGGGCATGTTTCCGCATGACTCTCCTTTATTCTATGAGGGTTCATCCTATATTGTTCTTTATGAGTTTTCTTTTCAAATGGAACAATGTAAGATTCATCATTATACTCTATGTTCCACCTTGTATCATCTAGATTATCTTTGAAAAATTTGCATAAATGAATTTTCTGATTTTGGATGAATGGAGGAAAAATTAAATCAGAAAATATATCTTCTTCACCTAAATATGTATATTGAAACTCAGATAGCAGAATTTGTAGGTCAATGTACGATTTTTCGATAATAATTGGATGATTAATCATGATATCATTAATTTCAAAATTCGTTGATAGAGCATTGGCTTCTTTAGCAAACATATCACTATCAATGATATAAGGAAGATCATGGGTGACATCTAGTAATACAGTGCTTGTATTGATATGATCATCAATATCCAAATTCTTTCCAAAATGTGCAAGGCAGGCTTCCAGTGGGTCATCATAGTTTACTTGTGATACAAAACTTTCTTTTTGTTCTTGCAAGTAGTTGACCTCTTCTAATTCATCACTGTCATCTCTAGGTTGTTTGCTCACATAAAATATATTGACTTGTAATGTCATGTTACCGAAGGACATGCTCATTACACCATTCCGACAGTTGATTAATGCATTCGATGTTGCTAGGAAAGGTCGCCCTAAGATTACCGGTACTCGATTAGTAAATTCAGTTGGTGGTTTTGTATCCAGGACCACAAAGTCAACAGGAAATACAAATTCTCCTACTTTGATTAGGACGTCTTCCACTATCCCTTTAGGATATCGAATTGAAGCATCAGCTAACTGGAGGGTCAATCTAGTGGGTTTTAACTCCCCCAAACCTAGCTCTTTATATATGGAATATGGAAGGAGGTTGACACTTGCACCTAAGTCGAGCAATGCTTTCTCAATATGATATTCCCCTATTTTACAGGAAATGGTAGGACAACCAGGATCCTTATATTTGATAGGGGTTGAGCATGAAATAACTGAACTAGCCTGCTGAGCCAGAAATGCTCTCTTGGGTACATTAGTTGTTCTCTTAAAAGTGCAAAGGTCCTTTAAGAATTTGGCATATGTAGGTATTTGTTAGATTGCATCTAAGAGTGGAATATTAATTTTCACTTGCTTGAAGACTTGAAGCATATTATCCATTTGCATTTTCTTCTTTGCTGGCTCTAGTCTGTGAGGATATGGGGCTTTAGGAATATAAGTTCTAAGAGGTGGTTCACTAGGTGATGTAATATTTTCAGTATCGTTTCTTGTGTTCTCCCTAGTTTCCTCTTGTGATTTTGGTTCCTCTTCAGGTGTTTCCTCAGTTCTTGTGTCATTCTGCCTAAGTTCCTCAGTTTCTTTAGGAGGTTCTATCATGTTATCAACTTGCCGTCCTGACCTAAGTGTAGTAATTGCATTTGCCTGCTCATGGCCTTTTCCTTTGATATCATGAACTTCAAATTGACCCCTTGGATTTGACCCTTTAGGGTTAGCCTCAGGTTGACTTGGGAATGTACCCTTATCTCTTGTATTCAAAGAATCAGCTAGTTGACTCACAGTGTATTCTAACTTCGCAATAGATTGTGTGTTAGCACTAATGCTTTGTGCGGTGCTCTGTTGGAATTGGAGGGTATTCTGGGCTAATAGTTTCATCGTTTCCTCCAGAGAATTGATTCTTTGATTATCTGGATTAGGGATGACATTCTGTATGGGTGGCGTTTGAAACCTTAGAGATGGTACAGACTGAGATGGGCCACCTTGGTATGGACCTGTAGTCCATGAGAAATTTGGATGATTCTTCCATCCTTCATTGCAAGTGTTTGAATATGGATTATGTTTTTGTTGATTATCAAAATGATTGTTTTGATGCAAAGCATTGATTCTTTCCATATTATTTTCTTGTCTCCCTAACATCGGGCATCGATAATCTGCATGGGTAGGTTCACTACAAATTGAGCAAATAGAAAAGCTAGGCACATTATTACAACTCATAGTTTGATTAAGGCTTAATGCCTCTAAGGTATTTGGAGTGGAAGTCCTATTTCCATGATTCATTTCTAGAGCTTCTAAGCGTCTCATCACAGTGGCCAGTTTAGCTTCTGCTTCTAATTTAGGTTCAACTTTATAGAATCCACCTTGTGCAGTAGGGGAAAATTTCCTAGAATCATCTATGATTGGTTCCCACTGTAGTGTATTCTCTGCAATTTCTTCTAAGTAGGTCCAGGCTTGATCTGCTGTCTTTTTGGTGAACTCACCATTACAACATGATTCTATCATGGTCTTAGATGGGTAGTTCAATCCTTCATAAAGGATTTGGACTAGTCTAATTTTTTCAAAACCATGGTGTGGACAATGCAGTAGTAGGTCCTTAAATCTTTCTATGTATTTATAGAGAGCTTCACCTTCCAGTTGGTGAAACACATTCAAGGCCTGACGAATCGAGGCCGTCTTTTGTTTAGAATAGAATTTTCTATAAAAGAGCTCTAGTAGGCTTACCCACGTAGTTATGGATCTAGCTTGTAAGGCATAAAGCCATGCTTTAGCCTTCTCTTTTAGCGAGAAGGGGAATAATCTAAGTTTGAGATTTTCTTCGGACATATTATCGAATTTCATTGTTCCACATATGTCCTCGAATTCCCTCACGTGTTGATATGGATTTTCCTGCTCCATTCCCCGAAAGACAGGGAGCATTTGGATTAAGCCAGATTTTAATTCAAATTTTGCATTAGTGGTCGGTAAGGTTATGCAAGAAGGTTGTGTAGCCCTAGTGGGATACATATAATCCCCTAAGGTGATTGCTTGCGGCTGTTCCGCCATCTCTACGATATTATTATAATCAATTCTAATTAATCTTTTTCCTATACGTGCCCAAACTGCGGACTGTGTCCAGATTAATGTGCCAATTAAGTATTAGTAGTTTAACTAATATAATGATATGCTAGTAAAGAAAACAAAGTACGTACTTTATCAGAATACTTATGTAAATAGAGAATCTACTATTATGCAATGCAGCACCCTAGCAAATGGTTTCTATCAATGCAAGGTTGAGTGTACACCTCAGACTGAGACACACATACAACTATAAGAGGTGTATGTGCCGAGCTGGCGACAACCTTACAAAGTTGCAATGCAATTCGATTATTTGATCTACGGTGAAAGGTTGCACATTAGCCGGTTATCCTAATTACTACGGTTGTTGAATCAGCAGGAGTAAACAATAGGAGTACGTAATCAAACCCACTGACTGGAGAGGCGTGGGTAAGGGTTTAAATACTTACCTTGCGATGCTTATGGAAGTTTTCCGTAGAGCGTGTAAGTACCGGAAAAGTTAAACAGAAGATAATAAGTACGAAAGAGACAAAATACGAAAATAGAATAACTAAGAATACTAATACTGATTTTTTTTTTTTAAAGCAAATAAAAACTAAACTTTAACAGTTTTCAAACTCAAGTCCCCGGCAACGGCGCCAAAAACTTGTTGTGATTTTAAATTGTTATACCGCAAGTGCACGGCGTCTATCTGATAGACAGTGACAAATACGGGTCGATCCCACAGAGACTTGATTGAAAACTAATTAAAGAAAGATTAATGATTAAACTGGTACGGAAAGATCTCCAGAGGAGAGCGAGTGGATTTATGCTAATTAAAATAAACGCAAAGAGAAAAAATAAAATAAAATAAAGGTTATGGAGAATCAATGGATGAGAACTAGGGTTTCGGGGTTACGCTTGGACATTCACAAATAATATTGATTATTTATCTCAGTTGGGGTAGAATGGCGTGTTCATCCCAACCGGAAGATTTAACAATTAAAATCTAAGAATCTTTAATCTTAGATCAAGACAGTTGACGATTAGCGTGAAGGAACTTGTTGCACGACACAGGGACTCTCCCTAGCATCCGGTGTAACCTGGGTCAATGCCGAATCTTAAAGAGTTTATAGAAGTGTCAACGTCTCTTTGAGAAGTTGAATCACAGAGCAGTCTATTTCTATAGATTAAAGATTTGAATTATAATAAAATGATAATAATCATACGATGGTTATTCAAAACGTTCAGAACGATACTACAGTGCTGTAGAAACTTCCCTACGCATCTACTATGACCGGAATCAATAATAGAAACAAGCAAATATGCAAGCATGCGGTATTTAATAAAGATTATGAAACAACCAAAGACGAAATTACATTGAGGCATAAACGGGAATCAATATTATTCATAAATAAACCAAGTTTCACCCCTAGCCCTAGCTAGGGGTTTAGCTACGCATATTTATACAATTCATAACGAAAATATAAATGCGAGCAAACTCCATCATGGATGACGAGCATGTGTGTGAAGCTTCTGGCGAGGATGATGGCGCGTCTTCGACAATGGCGGCGTGCGTCTTCGTGATGATGGAGCGTCGCTCGGAGATGATGGATGATGGACGTGCCTTGGTGGTGATGAAGATGGAAGATGGAAGATGGTGGAAGGTTCTTAGTGGTGATACAAGGTCGGCACCCCCCTCCCTTCGGTTCGTCCGTGCCCCCCTCTATATAGGATAGAGAGAGAAAAGAAAGAAGTTCGGTTTTTGGGTAGAAAAGGAAACAAAAGGGCCGGCTGGGTCGGGTTAAGGGAAGAGAGAGAAGTGCGGTTTAGAGAGAGAAAGTAGGAAGAGAGAGAGTATCGGGCTCAGGCCGATCGGGTTTCAGTTTTAGAAAGAGAGAAGAAAGAAAGAAAACGGAAGAGAGAGAGATACGTTCGGTGGGCGTGGTTAAGGAAAGAGAGAGAGAGATGGAAAGAGAATCCGAGAGAGAGGATCCCGGAGAGAGAGAGAGTAACGTTCGGTTGAGAGAGAGAGACGTCCGGTTAAGAGAGAGAAAATCGAGCTCGCAAGAAAAATAGGAGAGGGAGAGAGGGACTCTGATGGGATCCGGTTTTAAAGGCTGCATGGCATCGGACGGCTGTGATCGGGTTGTAGGGAGAGGAGTGACGGGGATGCCATGCATGGCTCGATGCAAAGGAGGGCTGTGATTATCAGATGCTCATGCATGGGACCTGGGTGTAATGGAGTGCGGGTAAAGCTTGGGGACGGCTGGGATTAAGTGATATGGAGATGGGCTGATTTGTATGCATGAGTGGGATGCACTGAACGGCTGCGATGCGATCGGACGGCCGTGACTGGATTGTGCCTCGAATGTAATAAATGGTGCATGCATGCATGGGTTGTTGGGTGCAATGAACCACTGGCTGGGCTTGGGTTTCAAAGGGTGGTTGTGATGGCTTGATGCACTAAAGCTGTGATGGAATATGTTGAATGTGCATGGGTATTGTATTGTAAGGGGCGGATGTGATCGGGTCGGACCGAGATGGATGGATGGTTGCGATGGGATCGTATGGGAAAGAGAAACTTGGGTTACTGGCCGGGTGAGATGGTGGGTTAAATCTAGTGTCATCTGGTTTTGATCGGGAAGAGTGAAAAACAAAAGAAAATAGAAGAGAGAGAAAATGTGGTAGGAAAAGGACGACGGCCATCCAGACTTCAATTCCATTATCCATTCATTTGCGTGTGTGTAGCCTTCGTTCATGTGGCGAAACCATCTACAGAGTTTTGCTCCATTGTAGCCATGTGCGTTGAAAGCAAGCTCCAATTCCCTGAAAATACACATAAAATGACGTCCATAAGGTTCCGGGGCATTAATCGATAAAAAGGATAATTTGGATTATCAGGCAGTATAACTATCATGCATGATGTGTATGAGAGTGAACCAATATGCCGTTGGGTTCGTATGAATGTCTACTATATCATGGTGCAAAGAAACTCATGCAGTTTACGTGTAGTATGAAAGTTTTACGTAGCAAACTGATGATATATGCATAATACTAAAAGGATAATTCGCATAAATTGGCCGCTCAACAGGTACCAACTCCGCATGAATCCACTCAAGTGCGCATTTGGAGTCTCCTCAGGCAAGTTCCTCGGCTTCGTCGTACGACATCGAGGCATTGAGATAGATCAATCCAAAATTGATGTTATCGTCAATATGCCCACACCAAAGACAGTGCGAGACCTCAGAGGCCTCCAAGGGCACTTGGCGTATATCCAAAGATTCATCGCCAACCTAGTTGGGAAATACCGTCCGTTTAATCGCCTCATGAAGAAAGGAGCACCATTCAAATGGGACGATGCTTGCCAAGAAGCACTCCAAAGCATCAAAGCTTATGTACTGAAGCTGCCAGTTTTATCAGCACCAGTTCAAGGAAGGCCGCTAATCCTCTACATTAGTGCCCAGGAGCAATCCTTGGGGGCACTCCTGGCTCAGAACAATGAGGTTGGCAAGGAGACGGTTGCTATTACTTGAGTCGCACTCTCGTCGGCGCAGAGCTAAATTACTCCCCGATCGAGAAGGTCTGCTTAGCACTCATCTTCGCCACAAAAAAGCTGCGACACTATATGCTGGCTCACACCGTCAGACTCGTCTCGAAGGCCGACCCCCTCAAGTACATCATGTCAAGACCAGTGCTCTCTGGACGTCTGGCAAAGTGGGCACTGTTTCTCCTCGAATTTGATATCACCTTCGTACCACAGAAAGCAGTTAAAGGGTAAGCTTTTGCGAACTTCCTTGCAGAATATCCCCTCCCGACAGAATGGGAGTTATCAGAAGATCTTCCAGATGAAGAAGTGTTCTCCATCGACATCCCCCCCTCCTGGAAAATGTTCTTTGACGGCGCAACAAGACAGGACGTAGCGGGAGCTGGAGTCATCTTCGTCATTCCAGACAACGAAATACTCCCCTTCTCATTCCTGCTGACGGAATCATGTTCCAACAATATGGCAGAGTATCAAGCTCTATTCATCAGTCTCGAACTTGCCAACGAAATGAAGCTTCAAGGACTCGAGATTTTCGGTGACTCTCAACTCGTTATCCAGCAAGTCTCGGGGCCATACGAAGTCAATAAAGAAGACCTGCTGCCATTGCACGCGCGAGCTTTGAACCTCCTTGGCAAACTAGAGACCGCTTCCATTCAGCACGTCTCCAAAAATCTCAACTAGCAGGCTGACGCACTCGCGAATCTGATGGCTACACTCTCGTTTCCAGAAGAACGTCAGCTCATCGTCCCCGTCTGTAGAAGAATAGTGATCACCAAAGAAGAAGGTCCGATCGAAATTCCAGTTCAAACCAATACGGTGCACGTCCTCAAAATTGAAGAGCAAGACTGGAGGCAGCCTTTTGTGGATTATCTCATCCATGGTAAACTCCCCAAAGATCCGAAGTGCAAAGTTGACATCCGGCGACAATCTCTGAAGTTCTACCACTTCAACAACGAGTTATATCGATGAAGCTACGATGGCACACTCCTAAGATGCCTCGCGAAAGAAGAGGCAGAACCGACACTGGAAGAAGTACACACTGGAATCTACGGATCGCACCAGTCTGGTCCGAAGCTTTACTTTCGCGTCAGGAGAATGGGCTATTACTGGCCCACCATGGTCAAGGACAGCTTGGAGTTGGCAAAAAAATGTCACGCTTGCCAGCTACACCGAGACTACATCCGTCAACCGCTGGAGCCTCTGCACCCAACAATCGCGTCTTGACCCTTCGACGGATAGGGACTCGATATTGTCGGCCCCCTGCCCAAGTCATCCAAGCAACATCTTTACATTCTGGCGGCAACGGACTACTTCTCCAAGTGGGCTGAAGCAACACCTCTATGGGAAGTTACAAGGCACTCCGTCATCAGCTTCATCTAGAAAGACATCATCTTCCGATACGGAGTCCCTTGATACATCATAACGGACAACGGAAAGCAATTCAAGAATGCTGCTGTCAGCCAGTTCTGCGCCAGATATGACATTAAGCAGAAGTGCTCGACAATGTACAACACTCCGGCCAACGGTCTGGCAAAGG
Source organism: Chamaelirium japonicum (assembly GCA_947650365.1). Taxonomy (NCBI): domain Eukaryota; kingdom Viridiplantae; phylum Streptophyta; class Magnoliopsida; order Liliales; family Melanthiaceae; genus Chamaelirium; species Chamaelirium japonicum. The sequence continues at coordinate 66,703,232 of OX393558.1, read as the reverse complement.
CCTTCAACAAGACTCTTTACAAGCTGCTGGAGAAAACTGTCTCGAAGACCAAGAAGGACTGGCATGAAAGCATGGGCAAAGCGCTGTGGGCCTACCGAACGTCCTTTCGCACTCCGACACAAGCAACTCCGTACTCCATCGTCTATGGTGTAGAAGCTGTTCTTCCGCTCGAGCTCCAGATCCCATCGCTCAGGATAGCAATCCAGGAAGGCCTCACCAGCGACGACAACGCCCAGCTCCGACTAGCAGAATTAGAAGCATTAGATGAGAGACGCCTCGAAGCTCAGCAATGTCTGGAGTGTTATCAGGCCAGACTGCCTCACGCCTTCAACAAGAAGATCCGTCCTCGATCATTCCAAACAGGGGAATTGGTACTGGCAGTCAAACACCCCATCATTCTCTCACATCGAGGAGGGAAGAAATTTGATGCCAAGTGGGATGGCCCGCACTCCATCAAGAAAGTCTACTCCAACGACGCCTATCTCCTCACCACGCTAGAAGGGCTTACACTCGGCCCTATCAACGGCAAGTACCTCAAAAGGTACTAAGCCTAAAGCAAGGCCACACCCCTTGCGAAAAAAAAAAATGAACTACGTGCGATTTGATCCCCCTTAGGGGGGTACGTAGGCAGCCTGAGAAGTTACTTCAGGTTCAGTCCGACCAAAAGAAAAAGCCAACTAGGGTCCATGCATATATAAATACGGCAAAACAAGGCGATATTATTAGATATCCAATAGAAAGGCAGTACATAGCATAAAAGAAAGTTACAAGGCAAAACGACTAGACGAGGAGCAGCTAAAAGAAGGTATCCAGAGCTCGAAGGCGGCGCATTAACTTCTCTCTAGAAGCCTCCACTCGCTGAAGTCCCACGGGACGTGTGGCCAAAAGCTCGCGGTGGGCCGCCAAGTCTGACTGCTGCTTCAAGTAGCTCGCCTTCAAAGCACTCTCTGCGGTCTCAGCTCGCTCCAGACAAGACTCTGCCTTCCGAAGTGAGGTGCGCACCGATTCTATCTTCTTTTGAGCCTTCGACAGACTGGAAGCGGCCTCTGCAAGCTGGTGCTCTGACTGACACAAGCTCGCCTCGGTGGCCGCCAGCTCAGAAGGAGTGCCCCCCTCTAGTAAAGCTCGCCGGGAGCGATAAACCTCGCTATTAGTCACGAGCAGGTTCATCTGGACGACAAAAAAAGAACTGTCGACCTTGAACTCCTCCAGGCTCGCGCAAAACTCTGCACCGTTGGTAGACCACCAGTCTTATAGGGCGCCAAAGCCTGCATCTTGAAAGGGCTCCAATGTTGACTTGATATACTGCCGACAACTTGCAAGAAAAAATTCTGAAACTCTACTTTTCGGCCTTAAGCTCGGGCGAGGTGCCTCGGAGTAGGTAGGTAAAGCCTTCCCTTCCACTGCAGTTGCTACGGAAACCGCCTTCGCCAACAAGGTCGGTAAAACTGGAGAAACCGCCACCACCGTCGCAATGACTGTCTCCTCCAACAGGCCTGAGAGCACAACAACCGGGGAACACCGCTTGTCGACACTCAAAACTTCAGCCTCCTCATGGAAAGACAAAGCATCGACATCAATGCCGTCCAGATCAATATCGCTGCTAGGGAAGTTCTCCCCACAAACCCCGAGGAAGTCCAGATCATCCGGAGAAACATCTAGCCCACACTCCCCAGGCACTTCCTGCGCGGCCCTAGTAGACGAATGCCCGAGAGATGCCTTCGGAGAGTTCGCCCCGCGCTCCACCACTATAACGGAATCTGCCCAAAAGAAATACGCTACTCAGCACAATGGAACCTCCCGAGCACGGGAAGGAAGTAAGATAAGGAGAACTTCATACCTGCAAGGTCGGACGAAGCCACCCCAGACGGAGGGATCACCTTGTCTTTTAGAAGGCCGGGCTCCTTGACGTCCTCGACCAGATAGGGAACCCTTGAAGTCATCCCGCGGGGAATGCACACCTTTCGTCTTTTGGGCGGGGCACCCTCAATAGCAGTCTTCGAAAGAAAGGATGGCCCGGGGGCACTAATGAGGTTGGCTTCTAACACGGGAGCCGAAGAAGGGACACGACTAGCACTGGAAAGACGGCTGCAACTCTTCTGGGCCCTCTGAAGCCCCAATCGGAGGCGACGATCTTCCACTCCCGCAGAAGGATCAAAGCAAAAAATTTTAAACTCACTGCTCATCAGAACGTCAACCGGGAGACTCGCAAGCAAGGGAGAAACTCGCTCTTCAATCCATTTGCAGTAATATGGAGTGGCGGCATCCTGAGACCCTGACTTGGTCCCAGAGAAGAAGCTGCCGCTAGTCAATCGAGCGTAAAGAGAAGCCCAGAGGCGGTAAGCTTCCTGCGGACTAATGCACCCCTGCAACTACTGAGGCATACCGGGAACTTCCTATCGAAATCCTTGCTGACGAGCGAAGCGATGAGGGGAGTACTGCTCCACCTCCACCACATCCCCCTTACGCCAAACCAAGTAGTCAGGGTGGCAACTGACCATATTCCAATACAAGCTGGCCGAGAGCTCCTCGTTGTCGTGGACAGTCGATCTCTCCAAAGGTAGCACCGAATGCTCTGACAGAAACTCGAAGTCGGCGCCTCCCATCCTCTGCAAAAGAGTGCGAGCACACTCCCTCAGGCACTCCCAACTGATAAAAGCATTTAAGATCCCTCCTATCCTGGGCAGAAATGGCAGGTCGGCTGGATGCCCGCGTCTGGCGAAGATCCCTTTTGGGAAGTGAAGAGCTATCCAGCCATACAGGTAGTGTAGAGATCCGAATGCAGTAGACCGGCCAAGTTCCCCTTTAGCATTATCCGAGTTGGACAAGTCCTAGTAGGTCCCACTGAGCCCCCGATACAAGGCGCATAAGATTGCCGGGGCTAGATTGAAAAGCTCCCCCCTCGCCATCCTGAAAGCTGCAAGAAAGGCCCCCGGACGGATGACCTCGCTGGGATAGGAGAGCATGAACCGGCAAAGAAAGATGACCAGCCCGGCGGCTCGATAAACCGCCCGCCACTCCTTGCTATCATGCCTCAGACCGAGGATCTCTCAGGGATACTGTTTTCCCTCCATTGAGTGCCTCTCTCGAGCCAAGGACTCAATAGGTCTCACAAAAGAACGAAGCGGAGGCCTCTTCATTTGAGCGACCTTCCACATTGGGTGAGCCGAAGGTGCCGGGGACCTATACTCGCCTCTGAACCAAAAATCAACCCAGGAAGAGGGACGCACTCGGTCTGACTGATCCCGCGCCGCAATAACGGCATATGCCTTGAATAGAAGAAGGCAGGAGCTCAGAGCAAAGCTGCTGTCCAACAGGTCCTTCAAAGCTGGCACCTCCTCCTGGTAGTAATTCTGCACTTCAGGGCATCCGAAAAAAATATGGACGTCACGAAGTGAGATCCCTATCTCTCCCGCTCCAGTAAGAAAAGTGTTGGTGGCCGGACACCAGAGTTCACAAAGAGTGCGATACATCCCCTCAGGATGACTGTATTCTCGATAAGCCGGCACTAGAAACTTGGCCAATGAATTCATCTCGGGTTCCGCTCCAAAGACCTCGTACAGCTCGCTCATCCATTCACGAAAACCGCAAAGATATTGGACGTCCCCCCGAGGCCAAGAGTCGGTACCCCATCGGGTCAATCGGGAGCAGATCTTCGAGGCAACTACCGGAGTGGGCACGAAATCTTCATCACAATGGTGGAAAGGGGTGCTCAAGCTTGGGCGGAGGAGCTTCATGGAGATCCCTTCGTCGGTGTAGACTTTCTCGCTCAGCTTCAGCATCCCACAAGTCATATCGGCAACTCCATCTTCCGTGATGCGCTCGTGGATAAAAACACGGAGCAACGACAGAAGGTCTTCTCGCCTCGAGTTGCGGTAACGGTACACCCGAGTAAGGGAGAAGCGAAGGCACCTCCTTCCATCGGAGAGGTCCTCAGCTAACTACCCAGGCGAAGTCAAGACTTCGAAGACTCGAATCCTGAAGAGCCATGAAAAGAAGCAAGTCAAGACAAGCGGGGGAGCAAAAAAAAAAAAAAGGGCCCACAGCCCCCCTTGTCGGGAGAACCGCCCGAGCAACGTCGCCTTCGCGCCGCACTCCCGAGGTCCACGTGCTACCCGCGACGGCACCCACGACGGCACCCGCGACGACCCCCTCTGCGCCGGCCAACTACCCCTCCGCTGCACACTCAGCCTCAACCGAGGCCATGGTTCTCGCCACTACTGAGATGGCGTGAAAAAAAAAAGGGTGTGCAGTAAGAGAAAAACAGAAACAGCCAAAAAAAATTGGCAGTAGCAGCCAAGGGGGGCCCGGCAGCCGCCCCCCAATCGGAAGGTGCACCCCCGCTCCGCGTGCAGCCCCGCGCCGGTCGCCGCCACCTCACGCCACCTCCGCCCGTGTGCAGCCCCACGCCGCCTCAGCCCGCGCGCAGCCCCACGCCGCGCTACAGCCCCGCGCGCCGCCATTGCTCGCGCCGCCGCCTACCGCTGCTGCTCCCACGGTCCAGAACCAGAGAAGAAGAGGAAAAAAAAAGGAAAGAAAAAGAAAAGAAAAGAAAAGAAGAAGAAGAAGAAAGAGGAAAGAAAAGGCGGCGAAGGCGGATCACACCTCAGCCGCGCTCCTCCAACTTCCTCGCCGCAGTCGCCATCGCCACGTCGCTTCGAGCCCGACTTCGCAACAACCTTCAAGTCGCGCACCATCGTCGCCGCCGCCGACGAAAGAGGCGACACCGGGAAGACGGAGCAAGTCGCGTGCAACCCCAGGGCAGCTCTCTTCCGACGACGGTCTCCAAAAGCCGGCGGAACCTTCGCAAGAGCAAGGTGTTGGATGAAGGGGGTAGGGGTCCTTAAATAGACCCCCAACCCCGCCCACAAAAGAAATCAAGGATAAGTGCTCTACGCTTCTTACGTGTCTAAACCCTACACGTTCTCACCATCGCACTCATCCTTGAGGGGGCACTTGTAGACACACAAATTGTGTCAAACCCGGACCCGACTCGCATGCACCCGTGCGGATGCAAACCCGAAGCGCACTCTGGCCCGGACCCGACTCGCATGCACCCATGCGGATGCAAACCCGACTCGCACTCGGACACCACCCAACTCAAGCCCAATAAAGGGGCGGGTGGGGCCATCCTTGAGTGGGGCCCACAGGCCCCCTACTAGGATCCGAACCTCCCATGGGGAGGCCGGCCCCTACTAGGGATCCGAACCTCCATGGGGTGGTCGGCCCTGCAAGGAAAAAAGAAAATAAAGGAAAGAAAGAAAAGGAAAGAAAGGAAAGAAAGAAAAGGAAAGAAAAGAAAGGAAGAAAAAGAAAGAAACGGAAAGAAGTACCGCCATGTGCGGGGGGAGGTTGCGCATGACGTCTACCCACACGTGGATCTGCGTCGATCCCTCGATCCGACGGACAAGAAGAAGAGTCGGGTCGCCATCGATTTTATGTGCAAGATTCAAGATAAATCCAAAAATGATTGTGCCATAATTACCCCGCTAGAAAAGGAAAACAAATAAAGATTTATTCCCCTCATCAATGGATGAATAAATCCTAGGTAATTATGGGGGAGATATTAAAGGGATTTAAAATTAAAACTTCCCATATCTCTCCCCTCCCCCCTTCGCCTATAAATAGAGGGGGTGGGGGAAGGCTTAAGGGGTCGAAGAGATCGCAAGTTGAAGACGAAGCGAGGAAGCTCTGCAGAAGAGGAGATGCTTCTTCATCGACCCAAGGCTTCAAGAGGCACGGGGAAGCCTATCCCTTCAGGACCGGCTTAGTCCACTGAAAGCCCTCATCAACGTGAAGACCCTTGCACAAGAATATCAAGCCTTCAACTCCGTGCACGAAGAAGAAAGCTCAGAGAAGAAGACCCTTCAACTCCGAAGATGCCAGAAGCAAAGGCCGGAGAAGAAGCCCGGAGCGGCACTACCCCGTCGGCTCCAACAAACCTTCAACTCCGATCAAGCTCCAAAGCCCGGAGAAGAGGAACGAAGCGTCATCACCCCGCCGCCTTCGACAAACACCCGCTCCATCCACGAAGAAAAAAGCTTGGAGAGGACTCCCTGAGGCGGCGCTACACCCGTCGCCTTCGAAGTAAAGTCGGCGCTACAACCGTCGCACGGAGATCGACGCTACCCCCGCCATCTTCAAAAGTACCCTTCAACTCCGATCACGCCAAAGAAGCCCAGAGAAGAAGCAAAGTCCAGCCGACACCTAAACCATCGAAGAAGCCGGAAGTATTGAAGACGTTGTCATTGTCATCCAAGAAGGAGATCGAGTCAACGTTGAAGTAGAGGCCCACGCAAGAAGCCAAAGCAAAAGCCCCGGTAAAGCCCGCACCAAAGCAACGCAAGTGCCGAAGCCAAGCGACTACGCCGGTCATGAGCAAAAGCACCGCACGTTCTAGCCGATACGACGCAAAGTCCGGAAGAACGAAAGTATCACAGGTCTCCCCCATTTACGTCCAAGCGTAAGCGCCAAAGCAAAGCAAAAGCCAGAGCCACGCCAAAGCCAAGCCAAGGTCGAAAGCCAAAGCCAAAGCCAACGCCAAAAGCACGATCGATGCCGCGAACCGATGATCAAGGACGCCGAGGTCAAGCAAGGATCGAGAAAGACACGAAGACCGAGGAACGAAGTGTTGGAAGTTAATCCGGGTCAGAGGCTCGCAGCGGAAGCGATTTGGCGGTCGAAAGACCGTTCATGGTGCATGTTACACTATTTAAACTTTCATAGAAACTAATCTATATATGTGTGCATGTGTATGCACAAGAATCGAAAACCCCTAACGGCAATCTAGCGTAATGATTAACTAGCATGCATGCAAATCATAATGCTCGCTAGATCTACATGTTAGATTACACATACCTTTCGTACGGATCTTTTAACCACGGAGAATTGTCTTCTTTGTCGATGGAGACGGAAAATCATTCGCGAAGATGCCGATGGTACGAATGGAGATGTTACCTTTCTTATTCACCCGATCTCACACGATACACGGAACGTCGCTCTCGGATCTCTGAGTGCCTCCGAAGAACGACCCTTCTCCTTCTTCAGAACTCCACGCGAGGAAGACGAAGTAGCAAGCGGAAAACGGAGAGAGATTAGGGAGAGAACTAGAGAGATGAGAGAGGAGGGGGTTCGGTTTTTCTAGCACATGGGGCCGGCGCCCATAGGTCCTTTTATAGGGCCGGCCAACCCCCTTGGATAAGGATCCAAGGGGATAATGACCCCCCCTCATTATCTCTACATTATCTCCTTTTTATCTCTCGTTGTATTTATCCGTTTTCCCACTTTTTAGGGCTCGATCTTAACCGTTTTATCACCCTATCCCTATCCATATGGCCGGCCCTATAGATGAGGGATTCTTATCCCTACATCATAGGGCTGGCCCTAGCAAGGTGTCCCATCACTAGGGTCGGCCAACAGTGAGGTCCGGCAGAGTGAGATTTTTACCAAAACGCCCCGACACCTCATTTTGACCATTTCTAGCGTGCGATACCTAGCGGCCACTTCTTAAGTGATCTTTACTAGTTACCTACTATTAACTGAGGCCACCGGAGGGTGCCTCTAGCAAAGTCAACTAGTCAACTCGCAACATACCCCGGTGCATCGCACCTATGCAGCGAAGTTCACTTATGGCTAGGGATTACTACATGCGACTCTGCACTAGTCTCGGGCTCAACCCTTAGTACTCGTATGTAGTTACGCATCTACCGTGCTCTAGTGCCAAGCACACACGGAGCGTATACTTCTTTCTTCCTCCTAATGCTTATGGTGTTCCGAGGAGACGGTTCAAGAACCGTACATAATGTTGATAAGGTGGAACCATCAGGGACCGGGGTTCATGGCTTCCAACTCAAGCTCGATCGACACACTACCCGAGTGTACCATCGATCCTCTGAGCTCGAGTTAACCTGCGTAGCCACCCAGAGTGCGACGCAGGCTGCACTCCAATTCACCCAGACTTACTATGTTCTCCATCATACCCCTACTCTCCGTTTAGTAGTGGTAAACCCGTTGTCCCTCCACTTGATGCCATGATTCACTTCGAGCGGTGAAGACTACCGTCAGACTCGAATGATCATACGACTTGGTTCTTTCCAGGTTGACCTATACATCGTACCTCTGATTACCCCGTCGAGTAATCGAACCCGGTCAACAGTCAAACTGGTGACCACCAGGCCTGGGTTTGGTACAGTGTAAGTCACACCAAGGAACGCACCTCCCTTCAAGGGTGTGGATGGCCTGCAGGAGTGACACGCTAATGCAACGCCAGCCGGGTAATCCAGTACACCGTGGTTTTGGATCACTGCATATGGATCCTCACACATTGGTGCACCAAAGCACCACGCAACTGGTTAGTCCATCAGACGTGGTTCCTCAGGGTTTATGACCGTTTTACCCTAAGCAGAAACACGGCTTAGTGTACCAGTGTCTGCTCACTGATCTGTACACCGTGTTAGTTCCGTTCAGCCACAGACACTGTGCCTGGTGATGACCATGGTGAAGACATCCCATGAACTGTCATCGCCAACAACTTATCATGATGAGGCGACCAACCTGATCATAGCTGCGAACTTATTTAGATTATATGGGACCAATCCACTCAGTCTTCAACTCAGTGGACTACCATATAACTATGGCTCTCTGTTCTTAAAAGAACACGTAACTATGTTACGCACCTATATGCATCTCATATATTAATAACTATCAATCTTTATTAGACCAAAACATAAAGTTTTACAAGCTTAGAACATATCAATCCTAACAATCTCCCACTTGGTCTAGCGAAGCAAAACGGTTTTGACTCCCATCGCGTCCACATGTCGCTCGAATGCCTTGGTAGGTATTGCCTTTGTGAAAGGATCAGCAACATTATCTGTAGATGCAATCTGTGTCACCGCTACTCGCCCTTGCTTTTGAAACTGCCGAATCAAGTGGAACTTGCGCTCGATGTGCTTTCCCTTTTGGTGATGTCTTGGCTCCTTTGCTTGTGCTACCGCCCCACTATTGTCGCAGTAAAGCACAATAGGTAACTGGGCCTCTGGTACGCACCCCAAATCCGTAAGGAATTTCTTGAGCCATACTGCCTCTTTGGCTGCCTCGCACGCTGCAACGTACTCAGCCTCTGTGGTAGAGTCCGCGATGCATTTCTGCTTCACACTCTGCCAACTAACCGCTGCTCCTCCTAGCATAAACACAAAACCTGATGTCGACTTCCTGGATTCCAAATCTGACATAAAGTCAGAATCTGTATATCCAATCGGCGTCAGTTCTTGTCCAATGTAAACCAACTCATAGTCCCTTGTTCTACGAAGGTACTTGAGTATACACTTCACAGCTGTCCAGTGATCTGGACCCGGATTCGATTGAAACCGACCCATCATTCCTACTGCGAAATAGATATCAGGCCTTGTACAATGCATAGCATACATTAGACTACCTAATGCCGAAGCATAAGGTATCTTCTGCATTTCTGCTCTCTCCTCAGGTGTCTTAGGACATTGATCCTTAGACAGTTTTACGCCATGTCTAAATGGCACAAAACCCTTCTTGGAGTTTTGCATGTCAAATCTAGCCATAACCTTATCTATATACGCAGCCTGTGATAGCGAGAGAATCCTATTTTGGCGATCACGTGTTACCTTGATCCCCAAAACATAACTCGCTTCACCTAGGTCTTTCATATCGAACTGTGTTGACAACCAGACCTTTACCGTTGACAATGTTCCTACATCATTCCCAATGAGCAGAATATCGTCTACGTAAAGTATCAAATATATCACTGTAGTCTTATCACTCCTCTTGTATACACATGGTTCATCCTCGTTTTGAGTAAATCCATATGACTGGATTGCCTGATCAAAACGGATGTTCCAACTTCTAGATGCTTGCTTTAGTCCATAAATGGACTTCTGCAACTTGCAAACTAGATGTTCCTGACCCTCTGACTCAAAACCTGGTGGCTGCATCATATAAATGTCTTCTTCCAAATTCCCGTTAAGGAATGCTGTCTTGACATCCATTTGCCAGATCTCCCAGTCATAATGGGCTGCAATGGATAGGAGGATCCGAATAGACTTTATCATAGCTACCGGCGAGAAGGTTTCGTCAAAGTCGATTCCTTCTCTCTGGGTATAACCCTTGGCAACTAATCTAGCTTTATAAGTCTCTATTGTTCCATCAGATCCTCTCTTCCTTTTATACACCCACTTACACCCAATAGGTTTAATATTGGATGATGGTGTAACAAGAGTCCAGACAGCGTTATGGGACATTGATGCAATTTCTGCCTCCATAGCTTTTTGTCAGTCAGAGCTGTCAAAAGCTCCCACTGCCTCATCGTAGCTCAGTGGGTCATCCTCCTGACCCTCTGGATCAACCAATAAGGTTTCTCCATAGTATCTGTCAGGAGCTCTGATGTTTCTCCCACTGCGACGAGGTGGTGGTGGTGTTACAGGATTAATAGGTTCTACAGTATCTGGTATATTATTATCTGTAATGTCAGCTCCCACTATGCTTTCGGATGCGCTATCTGTACTAGTACCCAGCAGTTCATCCAGAACTACTTTACTAGTAGGCTTGTGGTCCACAATATAATCCTGTTCTAGGAAATAGGCGTTCATAGAAACGATCACCTTCTTTTCCTCAGGATCATAAAATAGACCACCTTTGGTCTCCTTAGAATACCCTACAAATAAGCATACTCTGGTTTTAGATTCCATCTTTTCCCTCTTATCCCTTCGCACATGTGCAGGGCATCCCCATATTCTGAAATGCTGTAGCAATGGCTTTTGCTTTGACCACAGTTCTCTAGGGGTCTGAGGCACTGACTTAGACGGAATGTGATTCAGAATATAAACTGCTGTTTGTAGGGCATATCCCCAAAAGGTCATTGGTAAACTGGCGTAACTCATCATGCTACGAACCATGTCCAACAAGGTTCGATTCCTTCTCTCGGAAACTCCATTCTGTTGTGGGGTACCTGGAGCAGTTAACTGGGATTTTATCCCATGCTCCACCAAATACCCTAGGAACTCGTCAGATAGGTATTCACCTCCTCGATCAGATCGAAGGTTTTTTATATATTTACCTGTCTGCTTTTCTACTTCAGCCCTGAACTCTTTGAACATGTCAAAGGATTCCGACTTCCGATGCATCAGGTAAATGTAACCATATCTTGAGTAATCATCAATGAAAGTGATGAAGTACTCATGGCCTCCTATCGCCTTGACGTTCATGGGTCCACACACATCTGAATGGATTAACTCCAATACCTCAGTAGCTCTTACTCCTTTGCCTTTAAAGGACCTCTTGGTCATCTTGCCTTCCAGGCAGGATTCACAGGTGGGAAGGATCTCCGTAGGATCTGTTTCCAGAAGCCCGGCCTTCACCATTCTATGGATCCTGTCTAAGACAACATGCCCAAGTCGTAAGTGCCATAGGTGGGTTAAATTTTTCGAAGGATTCTTACGCTTAGATGAATTAACATTAAATGCTGAAGTTACTATGTTATCTTTTTCAAATTTAGGACTTACAACATAGAGATGATTCTAAACCATTCCTCTTATTATAAAAGTTCCATTCAGTTTAAACAACACACCAGAAGCATCAAAATAAACTGAATAACCTTCATTAACTAAAGAAGAAACAGAAATTAAGTTACGTCTCAAGGACGGTACATAAAAGACATCTCTAAGAGTCAAAGTCTTATTATTCGAAAAACTAAGATTAACGTCTCCAATAGCTTCAGCAGCAGCCACGGCCTCAGTTCCCATACTCAAGGTCACCTCTCCATCAAGCAATCTTCTGCTTTTCCGAAACCCCTGAAGAGAGTTACAGGCATGGTTAGTGGATCCAGAATCCACAATCCAACTAGCAAAAGTACTATTACTTGAAAAAAATGATTCAACAACTAAGAGTTGTAGATTACCTTCACCAGCATTCTGAGGCTTCTTGCAGTCCTTCTTCCAATGACCCTTATAGCCACACCGGAAGCACTTCGTGCCCGGTTTCTTTGATTCTCCAGACCCAGAGGCTCCAACAGAGTCCTGCACAGGCAGTGACTTAGGTTTTCTTTTATGTTTATTGCCTTGAGGTTTACCAGGCTTCTTGAAGGATCTGCATTGCATGTGAAGTGCTTCGCCCTTCTGCTTGAAGCCATCCTCAGCTGCCTGGAGAGCTCCCAGAAGCTCTGTATTTGTCATAGCCAACTTGTTCAAATTAAAGTTGGTGACAAAGCCTTCAAAGGCTCCAGACAGTGACGAGAGGAAGATGTCTGTCATCACTTCGCCTTCTAGCACAATGTCCATGGTAGCTAGTTCGTTCTGGAACCCAAATATTTTCATCATGTGTTCCCGAACCAGCGTCCCATTGGACATCTTAGTGCCGACAAGTTTCTTGATGGTAAGGTATCACGTAACACGATTGTGACCTTCAAACATCTCCTTCAAATACAACATCATGTCAGAAGCGTCGGGCATCTCCTCGACTTGCTTCTGCAGAGTTGTTTGCAAGGATGCTATAATATAGCATTTACATATTTCATTAGATTCCTTCCAGTCAGTGAATGCCTTTAACTGTGCCTCTGTAGCATTGGGTCCTGGCAAATCAGGCTCAGGGTCATTAAGGGCTGTCATATGTTTACCAATCCTTAGGACCAGGTATAGGTTGCGCTTCCAGTCCTCATAGTTGGGACCGGTAAGTTTGTGGTCATTAAGGATAGCGGACAGGGGGTCTAACTTAGTCATCTAAAAATAAAGATTGAATAATGAGTATGCATGGAAAACCTTATTTTATGGATTTTTAAAACAAGCTAATTATATCCATATGTCAACGCTACCCTCAAGCGAAGTCATTACCATGGATTAATTAACCATGTATGTAAGATCTCGGAATCGACTGTACCTGCCCTAGGGGGCATCATACAGTGTCAATCCGCTTACACGGGCCTTTTCCTTGACCCTATCCAAATCTGCCAACTAAGGGCTGTGATGGACCATGGTTATCTTTCGACCAGTACCACGTGATCACCGTTGTCTTCGTAACGAATACCTCACGTGTACTTAGGATGCTTACCCACGAGCCTAAGCAATTACGACACGGGAGTTCATGCGGCCCCCACTAGGGTGGGATGAAAAGCCCTTCTCTCCTGGCCTCGTAATCGCCATATCCTCAGGGAGGTCATTAAGTAATTTGGCATGGAAACACACAGCTCCCACCCTAGGGGGTGTGAAGTTATGCATGCCCACCCAAACACAAAACGACTGGCCGTGGAGGCCAAAGGATCTTATAAAAGTCCTCTCTTGTATCCCTTATTATTCTGAGGGTTATTTTGCGAGTATGATTTTATACAAATGCAAAGGTAGCGACCTCCTAAATACTAGACCCTGGTCACACCATGCTCCCACTAGCGTTCAAGCCCTTCGCCTAGCATTAATCATTCTCGGAATATCATAGTCCCTGCCTCAAGTGGATTTCTCCATTCAAGGGTCACATTACATATTCTGAGAATATCGATGCTTTGCAAAATTGGTTATCACACTAATGCTCTGGAGCTAATCCTAGAGTCAGACTCACTGGAAAGGATTCCCACTAGTCATGGCGCCTCGCTTATAGATTTGACAATTGATGTTCAATGGATCTTCATCTCATCTTTGATTTCGATGCTGGCCAAATAGGCACACCCGACTAATCGGGTGCTAACTTAATGGTGGCATAACCATATGTGATGGGATCCCACTAACATCAAAAGTCAACTAAATAATAGGCGTCATCTAGCGGGATCCTAACCTCAAACAGTCGCTTGGACCGGAGGGGAAAGGAATCCCTCTGAAAACAGATAATCACATTATCTCATCGGGGTTCGATATGAAGCATAAAGAACTAATTAAAGAAAGCAACCATTAAAACTGAATTAAGTTCAGGGTCCGACCCCTGAACCTAATTAGCACAGCGCAGGCCTCTAGCTTTCTTCGCAAGGTTCCTCGGTCCGGCTCCTTCGTCGCGCTCGCGAACACTTTGCCAGATCGTCTTCTTCCTCCAGGGTTCCGCTTCCGCTCCCGATGGTGGATTTCTTTGGCACATCTTTCTTCTCGATCTGTAACCGAAAAAGTCTAGTACGCTTCGAGCAAGTGCTCGCTCGTACACAATTTCCTAGAAAGAAAAGAAAACACACCTAGGAAAAAGCCATGGGAAACCGAGGATGGTCAACCCCCATCACTCGCCCAATCTATGGCTTAATTACAAATCCACACATAGAAAGCAAATCCAGACATTTGCTAACTCGGGGTCCGACCCCCGGTAGCAAGCACAAAGCATAGATTTATAGCGGCGCCCTGCAAGAATAACTAATAGAACAAGCACAATCTATACATATGCATGATCTAAGCGTAAGAACCCCGATGATCTCACGCATTCATCATGCGCACACATGTTGGTTTCATGAAAAAAACATGAAATGCACACCATTAATGCGGCTCTGATACCAATTGTTGGAAGTTAATCCGGGTCAGAAGCTCGCAGCGGAAGCGATTTGGCGGTCGAAAGACCGTTCATGGTGCACGTTACACTATTTAAACTTTCATAGAAACTAATCTACATATGTGTGCATGTGTATGCACGAGAATCGCAAACCCCTAACGGCAATCTAGCGTAATGATTAACTAGCATGCATGTAAATCATAATGCTCGCTAGATCTACATGTTAGATTACACATACCTTTCGTACGGATCTTTTAACCGCGGAGAATTGTCTTCTTTGTCGATGGAGACGGAAGATCGTTCGCGAAGATGCCGATGGTACGAATGGAGATGTTACCTTTCTTGTTCACCCGATCTTACACGATGCATGGAACGTCGCTCTCGGATCTTTGAATGCCTCCGAAGAACGACCCTTCTCCTTCTTCAGAACTCCACGCGAGGAAGACGAAGTAGCAAGCGGAAAACGGAGAGAGATTAGGGAGAGAACTAGAGAGATGAGAGAGGAGGGGGTTCGGTTTTTCTAGCACATGGGGCCGGCGCCCATAGGTCCTTTTATAGGGCCGGCCAACCCCCTTGGATAAGGATCCAAGGGGATAATGACCCCCCCTCATTATCTCTCCATTATCTCCTTTTTATCTCTCGTTGTATTTATCCGTTTTTCCACTTTTTAGGGCTCGATCTTAACCGTTTTATCACCCTATCCCTATCCATATGGCCGGCCCTATAGATGAGGGATTCTTATCCCTACATCATAGGACCGGCCCTAGCAAGGTGTCCCATCACTAGGGTCGGCCAACAGTGAGGTCCGACAGAGTGAGGTTTTTACCAAAACGCCCCGACGCCTCATTTTGACCATTTCTAGCGTGCGATACCTAGCGGCCACTTCTTAAGTGATCTTTACTAGTTACCTACTATTAACTGAGGCCACCGGAGGGTGCCTCTAGCAAAGTCAACTAGTCAACTCGCAACATACCCCGGTGCATCGCACCTATGCAGCGAAGTTCACTTATGGCTAGGGATTACTACATGCGACTCTGCACTAGTCTCGGGCTCAACCCTTAGTACTCGTATGTAGTTACGCATCTACCGTGCTCTAGTGCCAAGCACACACGGAGCGTATACTTCTTTCTTCCTCCTAATGCTTATGGTGTTCCGAGGAGACGGTTCAAGAACCGTACATAATGTTGATAAGGTGGAACCATCAGGGACCGGGGTTCATGGCTTCCAACTCAAGATCGATTGACACACTACCCGAGTGTACCATCGATCCTCTGAGCTCGAGTTAACCTGTGTAGCCACCCAGAGTGCGACGCAGGCTGTACTCCAATTCACCCAGACTTACTATGTTCTTCATCATACCCCTGCTCTCCGCTTAGTAGTGGTAAACCCGCTGTCCCTCCACTTGATGCCATGATTCACTTCGAGCGGTGAAGACTACCGTCAGACTCGAATGATCATATGACTTGGTTCCTTCCAGGTTGACCTATACATCGTACCTCTGATTACCCCGTCGAGTAATCGAACCCGGTCAACAGTCAAACTGGTGACCACCAGGCCTGGGTTTGGTACAGTGTAAGTCACACCAAGGAACGCACCTCCCTTCAGGGGTGTGGATGGCCTGCAGGAGTGACACGCTAATGCAACGCCAGCCGGGTAACCCAGTACACCGTGGTTTTGGATCACTGCATATGGATCCTCACACATTGGTGCGCCAAAGCACCACGCAACTGGTTAGTCCATCAGACGTGGTTCCTCAAGGTTTAGGACCGTTTTACCCTAAGCAGAAACACGGCTTAGTGTACCAGTGTCTGCTCACTGATCTGTACACCGTGTTAGTTCCGTTCAGCCACAGACACTGTGCCTGGTGATGACCATGGTGAAGACATCCCATGAACTGTCATCGCCAACAGCTTATCATGATGAGGCGACCAACCTGATCATAGCTGCGAACTTATTTAGATTATATGGGACCAATCCCCTCAGTCTTCAACTCAGTGGACTACCATATAACCATGGCTCTCTGTTCTTAAAAGAACACGTAACTATGTTACGCACCTATATGCATCTCATATATTAATAACTATCAATCTTTATTAGACCAAAACATAAAGTTTTACAAGCTTAGAACACATCAATCCTAACACGAAGCTGAAGACCCCCTAGCCGAGGAAGCGCGAAGCACGGAAGGGACCAAAGCAACGGCGGATATTCCTTAGCCTGTCCAAAACCCTGACCCTGTAAAGACTTCTATCCGGGGCAACACCTTCAGAGCTCTCACATGAATACCACGTGGAGACGCGGATCAACAGGACCCTCCAGAGGATCTCTCCCACAAATCTCCTGTTCAACACTCACCGCACCTGGACTCGTCACCCCCGAGCCCCCGGTCCCGGGCACCCTTGTAATCTCGTGTGTTCGCAATAAAGACGACCCCCATCTTTTTTTTGCGCATACACACTCGACCACATGCGACGACGTTCGGCGGGACCCGCATGTAATGTTATGGATGCCTACCCTTAATTTCTGTATCAATATTATTAATTATTAAAGAAAGCATGCTGTGTCACCTAGTCGACGTGCACGGACTCCTGTCTCTGGCCTCTACTCCGTCCACAGCTGGATCGTCCCAGTATGAACTGGTAATTCTAATCATATGAGCATGTATTAAAATCTAAAGTCGATGGGTCTCTACAAGGGTAAGAAAGCCAAGTCGAGACTCAGTTCGTCTTTCGCCCGAGACGACCTCGGGCTAGGGTTTTGGGTTTGGAAAAATAATATACAGATGAACTCATGAATCTTACCGAGTCTAAACTCGGATTGGAGGTAACTAACTAGTCTCGTTGGGTCGAATCTAGGAACGAGGGTTGCTTAGGTATGATCTGGTTTGGCTTGGCGAATCCGCCATCGGGCCAACCGTCAACAACAATACCACGAAAAGAGTGTAGCAATTCCACCCAAGGTTTTCGGCTTCGGGTGCTCGGCCAAAAACCGGCAGGTCAGAGGTCATACTAAGCCAAGGGTCAACTGGGTTTGTTCGGCTATCAGGCTCAAGGCATTCAAACACCGCAGTGAAGGGATAGACGATGTCGATGGCTGATGATCGGGTCAATAGACACTCAGGATGGTCGGGGGGCCACATGCTGTCAGGTTGCCGATAGCAAGTCGTTGGCAACCACGATGGCAAGGTGAAAGGGGGGCAGAACCATGTTGTGTATTGGATGGTCCGTGGGGCCTGGCCTGGCTACGTCGGGCCTCGCCAGCTGCACGGTTGCCGGTTACAAATCCAGCGGCCATGGCTGTGTCGAAGGGGAACGACAACCAAGGTTTCTCATGGTTGATCTCAACAGAAAAACAGGAAAAGAAAAGAAAAAATAGGGAAAAGAGGGGAGGCGGCTGACCTGATGCAGGGGAACTCGGCTCCGACTGCTCCTCTCGGATTCCAGCTGCTCTCCGGCGCCGCGCACGCAAAGCCCCACCGCGAGAGAGAAAAGAGAGAGATCGGGGAGATGATGAGGGAGATCGGAGAGAGGTGATAAGGGATCAGCTAGGTTCAGGGCTTTGTTTTACAGGGGAGAGGGGGCTGCGGGGATCGGGATCGGGGGAAAAGGGTTATGGTTGACTGGATAGAGATAAGGGGGGAAATCGTCGGGATTTCGGGAGGGGATCGGGGCTGATGGGGAGAGGATCGGGGTGATGGGGGCTGCGGGATAGGGGGGGATCGGTTGAGAGATAGAGGGGGGAAGAGAGAGATCGGGTTTGAGAGATAGAGGGGGTGGCTGAGAGGTGAGATGGGAGAGAAAGATAGAGAGAGAGAGAGAGATCGGTTTTGAGAGGGGGAGAGATGGGATCGGGTTGAGGGAAACGGGTTGTGATGGGTTTGGGTTTAGGATTTGAGGAAAGAGAGAAAGAGAGATAGAGAGAGAAAGGGTCGGTTGGGTTGGGTGGGTATGAGATTGGGTTTGGGTTAAATTTTTTTTTTCTTACCAAAGAATCATTGCTTGCAATTAAGCAAGGCTCACACTCGAGCTCGCATCGCACCGGGATGAGCCAGTGCGCAAACCTTACGAGTCCGACAAACTCGCCTTAAAACCTGATATTTTAATTAATTTATATTATTATCAGTAACATTCATGCCATGCCTTGTTACACATGCTCGCATGCTCATGTAATGATCACCATGCCACCAGTGTCGCCTAGCGACCCGGACCCGGGGCCCACTGCCCGGTCCAACTCATGTTCAAGCACACACCATCGTCGATCATAAATGCAAAAACAAATCAATCAATTTAGCAACAATAAAATAATAAAAAAACTGGGCTGCCCTGAAATCAAACGTACCGGGTATTACAACTTATCTATTTGATTATTGCCGATGTGGTGAGGTTCTTCGTGGTCTGTATGAGTTCTGGTTTATTTTTGGGTTTGATATGATTCCTTGAATTGAAGGGATAGACAAATCATTCTAACAACAAATTATGATTTAGTTTGAACAGCGTAGCTTCCAATCTTCGGATTTGAACCATTGTAATCTTCGTTGGTTCCTCCTCTTGCCCCCATTAGTTTCTGCCCGAACAATATATGGTTCGGTAGATGTTTCCATAGTTGGTGATAATTTGTAAATCGTAATGTTCTTCGTTGTCTGTATGATGCTTACTTATCTATTTGATTATTGCCGATGTGGTAAGGTTCTTCGTGGTTTGTATGAGTTCTAGTTCATTTTTGGGTTTGATATGATTCCTTGAATCGAATGGATAGACGAATCATTCTAACATCAAATTGTGATTTAGTTTGAACAACGTAGTTTCCAATCTTCGGATTTGAACCATTGTAATCTTCGTTAGTTCCTCCTCCTGCCCCCATTAGTTTCTGCCCTATTTTTTTCGTTTTCATCCCCTTCGAGACTTTGGCAGAACTTTGAACTCTCTGATCTCTCTGCAAATCATCGGCATCGGAAAGGTGAGATTCGTTCTACATGTTTTCCGTTTTGGATTTCTCTTATGCAATCTAGAACCATTTATGGTTCAATGGATGTTTCCATAGTTGATGATAATTTATGATTCGGTGGATGTTTCCATAGTTGGTGATAATTCGTAAATCGTAATGTTCTTCGTTGGCTGTATGATGCTTACTTATCTATTTGATTATTGCCGATGTGGTGAGGTTCTTCGTGGTTCCTCCACCGAACAATTGTAATCTTCGGATTTAAAGATTACGATTCTACATTTGGACTTCTATAGCTCTTGCAATCTTCGGATTTGACCGTACGATCAACATCCCATGATAAAATGTCCAGTAGTGTATAAGGGCTTCTCCTTAATATTTACGTGGTGTATTTTTAGGGGCTTTTATGCGAAGCTATATTTTTTTATGTGGCCGATTTCTAGGGTTTCTATAAAGTCTCGTGTTGACGAACAATTTATGGTTCGGTGGATATTTCCATAATTGGTGATAATTCATAAATCGTAATGTTCTTCGTTGTCTGTATGATGTTTACTTATCTATTTGACTATTGCCGATGTGGTGAGGTTCTTCGTGGTCTGTATGAGTTCTGTTTCATTTTTGGGTTTGATTTGATTCCTTGAATTGAAGGGATAGACGAATCATTGTAACATAAAATTGTGATTTAGTTTGAACAGCGTAGCTTCCAATCTTCGGATTTGAACCATTGTAATCTTCATTGGTTCCTCCTCCTGCCCCCATTAGTTTTTGCCCTATTTTTCCCGTCTCCATCCCCTCGAGACTTTGGCAGAACTTTGAACTCTCTGATCTCTCTGCAAATCATCGGCATCGGAAAGGTGAGATTCATTCTACATGTTTTTTACTTTGGATCTCTCTTATGCAATCTAGAACTATTGTAATATTCGGATTTGAACATTACGATTCTACATTTGGACTTCTATAGCTCTTGCAATCTTCGGACTTGACCGTACGATCAATATCCCATGATCAAATATCCAGCAGTGTATAAGGGCTTCTCCTTAATATTTACGTGGCGTATCTTTAGGGGCTTTTATGCAAAGCTATATTTTCTTTTGTGGCCGATTTCTAGAGTTTCTATAAAGTCTCGTATTGACGAATAATTTATGGTTTGGTGGATGTTTCCATAGTTAGTGATAATTCGTAAATTGTAATGTTCTTCGTTGTCTGTATGATGCTTACTTATTTTTTTGATTATTGCCGATGTGGTGAGGTTCTTCGTGGTCTGTATGAGTTCCAGTTTATTTTTGGGTTTGATATGATTCCTTAAATTGAAGGGATAGACGAATCATTCTAACATCAAATTGTGATTTCGTTTGAACAGCGTAGTTTCCAATCTTCGGATTTGAACCATTGTAATCTTCGTTGGTTCCTCCTTCTGCCCCAATTAGTTTCTGCTTTATTTTTCCCATCTCCATCCCCTTTGAGACTTTGGCAGAACTTTGAACTCTCTGATCTCTCTGCAAATCATCGGTATCGGAAAGGTGAGATTCGTTCTACATGTTTCCCGCATTGGATCTCTCTTATGCAATCTAGTACCGTTTCAATTCTTGCTTTGGATCTCTCTTATGCAATCTAGAACTGATGCAGACGAGTCACTACGTGCAGTTTTTCTACATCTGATGGCGTATTTTCATCCGCGCCGGAGATCCAGGAACCCGATCGTCGATCCGTCTGCATCAGTGGAAAGCTTAATCGAAGCCCCACAGTTTTGGTTTTTACTTTATTTCGATCCGACCAGCGGATCGTTAGTTATTTCAGTTTTTATTTCTGGTTTGGGTAGGTGCGAGCCATGTTCGCATCCGGTTCGAGCCACAGATGCCGAACTGACTCGTTTCTGTGTTTACTTTTTAGCCGTAGGATGTTAGGTTAGAATAGATCTCAATGGATGAGATTCGAAGGGGAATTAAAAACCCAAAAACCCTAACCTAAGCCCCACCCGACCGGCCTCCTCTCTCTCTCCCGCGGACACCCCCGACTCCCCCTCTCTCATCCGTGCGACCCTCTCTCTCTCTCTACCCGATCGGCCTCTCTCTCTCTTCTTTCCTTTTTTTGTTTTCTTTAGTTGTTCCCCTATTTATTCTAAAAACCCTAATTGCAAAGGGGAGATGAATTGAAATTAAAACCCTAGATTGAAGAAGCGTGTGCGCTTGTTCGGTTATCCCTCCCGAAGAAATCCTCTCTGCTTCTTGTCTACCTCTTCCTTCCGCACGCTTCTACCCCGTCGCCTCGCTATTCATCCTCGGCTTCACGGAAGATCGACGTGGAGTTTCTTCTTCTTCAAGATCATCGTCTCGGCTTCTTCACCCCGTCTTCAGGACCACACCTCCCCCTTCCGCGCCATTCCTCTGCAACATTGGAGCATCGGAAAGCTGCCGGCATTGACCAAAGCACGGTGAGATCGATCCTCGATAATTTTCATGTGATAACCTGCTTTCTTACAACCGGCCTTATTGCTGATTCCATTGTAGGAACCCTAAAATTCTGTTTCCCCGAGAGTCTCATCCATTAGGTTTATTCGTTTAGATTTTTACTTGTTCTTGAGACGTTGGCTTATTCTATTTGAGACTGTGATCATTGGTATTGCTGGACTGGTTTATTATAATATGAAATTAGATCTTATTATGTCCGTTTTATCATTTTGTCATATTAAACATGCTTGGGTATTGAATGAATGATGAATCGGGTTTATCGGCTTTGCTGAAATTTGTCTTTGATATGCTGAAATCTGATTTTACTGCTTAAAAATCCAGCACTTGGCTTTGTTTAGCATTCACATCCCATCAAGAACCATTGTAATCTTTAGATTTGAACATTATGATTCTACAATTGGATTTATGTAGCTCTTGCAATCTTCGGATTTGACCGTACGATCAATATCCCATGATTAAATGTCCAGCAGTGTATAAGGGCTTCTCCTTAATATTTACGTGGCGTATCTTTAGGGGATTTTATGTGAAACTATATCCTCTAAGGTTCCTCCTCCTGCCCCCATTAGTTTCTGCCCTATTTTTTCCGTCTTTATCCCTTTCGAGACTTTGGCAGAACTTTGAACTCTCTGATCTTTCTGCAAATCATCGGCATCGGAAAGATGAGATTCGTTCTACATATTTCCCGCTTTGGATCTCTCTTATGCAATCTAGTACCGTTTTAATTCTTGTTTTTTTTTTTTCTTTGGTCGATTTCTAGGGTTTCTATAAAGTCTCGTGTTGACGAACAATTTATGGTTCGGTGGATATTTCCATAGTTTGTGATAATTCGTAAATCATAATGTTCTTCGTTATCTGTAGGATGCTTACTTATCTATTTGATTATTACCGATGTGGTGAGGTTCTTCGTGATCTGTATGAGTTCTGGTTCATTTTTGGGTTTGATATGATTCCTTGAATTGAAGGAATAGACGAATCATTCTAACATCAAATTGTGATTTAGTTTGAAATGCCAATGATTTCGGCATTCCGGTTAGCATAGAAATGGATGGAGTAATAAATTATCATTCCTAAGTTCTTCATTCCACCAGAACAAATAGTATCCGTTGAGTTTGAAATATGAAACATCGGATAGAAACTGATGGGTCCATAACGATGCCAAACACCCCCTAAGTTGAACATGATGATGCTTGCAAGCTAAAGAAGTTTCAGTTGTGATTTTATTCAAAGGTGCAAAAGATGTTCATGAGTCTCGAGATCCTTTAAATCTGGACAGCGTAGCTTTCAATCTTCGGATTTGACCGTACGATCAATATCCCTTGATCAAATGTCCAGCAGTGTATAAGGGCTTCTCCTTAACATTTACGTGGCGTATCTTTAGGGGCTTTTATGTGAAACTATATCTTCTACGGTTCCTCCTCCTGCCCCCATTAGTTTCTGCCCTATTTTTCCAGTCTCCATCCCCTTCGAGACTTTGGCAGAACTTTGAACTCACTGATCTTTCTGCAAATCATTGGCATCGGAAAGGTGAGATTCGTTCTACATGTTTCCCGCTTTGGATCTCTCTTATGCAATCTAGTACCGTTTCAATTCTTGCTTTTATTTTTCTATGGCAGATTTTTAGGGTTTCTATAAAGTCTCGTGTTGACGAACAATTTATGCTTCGGTGGATATTTCCACAGTTGGTGATAATTCATAAATCGTAATGTTCTTCGTTATATGTATGATGCTTACTTATCTATTTGATTATTGCCGATGTGGTGAGGTTCTTCATAGTCTGTATGAGTTCTGGTTCATTTTTGGGTTTGATATGATTCCTTGAATTGAAGGGATAGACGAATCATTCTAACATCAAATTATGATTTAGTTTGAACAGCGTAACTTCTAATCTTTGGATTTAAACCATTATAATCTTCGTTGGTTCCTCCTCGTGCCCCTATTAGTTTCTGCCCTATTTTTCCCGCCTCCATCCCCTTCGAGACTTTGGCAGAACTTTGAACTCTCTGATCTATCTACAAATCATCGGCATCGGAAAGGTGAGATTCGTTCTACATGTTTCCCGCTTTGGATCTCTCTTATGCAATCTAGTACCGTTTCAATTCTTGCTTTGGATCTCTCTTATGCAATCTAGAACCATTGTAATCTTCGGATTTAAACATTACGATTCTATATTTGGACTTCTATATCTCTTGCAATCTTTGGATTTGACCGTACGATGAATATCCCATGATCAAATGTCCATCAGTGTATAAGGGCTTCTCCTTAATATTTACGTGGTGTATCTTTAGGGGTTTTTATGCAAAGCTATATTTTATACGGTTCCTCCTCCTGCCCCCATTAGTTTCTGCCCATTTTTTTCCCGTCTCCATCCCCTTTGAGACTTTGGCAGAACTTTGAACTCTCTGATCTCTCTGCAAATCATCAGTATCGGAAAGGTGAGATTTTTTCTACATGTTTCCCGCTTTGGATCTCTCTTATGGTTCGGTGGATGTTTTCATAGTTGGTAATAATTTGTAAATCGTAATGTTCTTCGTTGTTTGTATGATGCTTACTTATCTATTTGATTATTACCGAAGTGGTGAGGTTCTTCGTGGTCTGTAGGAGTTCTTGTTCATTTTTGGGTTTGATATGATTCCTTAAATTGAAGTGATAGACGAATCATTCTAATATCAAATTGTGATTTAGTTTGAACAACGTAACTTCCAATCTTCGGATTTTAACCATTGTAATCTTCGTTGTTTCCTCCTCCTGCCCCCATTAGTTTCTGCCCGAACAATTTATGGTTCGATGGATGTTTCCATAGTTGGTGATAATTCGTAAATCGTAATGTTCTTCGTTGTCTGTATGATGCTTACTTATCTATTTGATTATTACCGATGTGGTGAGGTTCTTCGTGGTCTGTATGAGTTCTGATTCATTTTTGGGTTTGATATTATTCCTTGAATTGAAGGGATAGACGAATCATTCTAACATCAAATTGTGATTTAGTTTGAACAGCGTAGCTTTCAATCTTCGGATTTAAACCATTGTAATCTTCGTTGGTTCCTCCTCCTGCCCCCATTAGTTTCTTCCCTATTTTTTCCGTCTCCATCCCCTTCGAGACTTTGGCAGAACTTTGAACTCTATGATCTCTTTGTAAATCATCGGTATCGGAAAGGTGAGATTCGTTCTATATGTTTCTCGCTTTGGATCTCTCTTATGCAATCTAGAACCATTTATGGTTCGGTGGATATTTCCATAATTGGTGATAATTAATGGTTCGGTGTATGTTTCCATAGTTAGTGATAATTCATAAATCGTAATATTCTACGTTGTCTGTATGATGCTTACTTATCTATTTAATTATTGCTGATGTGGTGAGGTTCTTCGTGGTTCCTCCATCGAACAATTGTAATCTTCGGATTTGAACATTACGATTCTACATTTGGACTTCTATTGCTCTTGCAATCTTTTGATTTGACCGTATGATCAACATCACATGATCAAATGTCCAGCAGTGTATAAGGGCTTCTCCTTAATATTTACGTGGTGTATCTTTAGGGGCTTTTATGCGAAGCTATATTTTTTTCTATGGCAGATTTCTAGGGTTTCTATAAAGTCTCGTGTTGACGAATAATTTATGGTTCGGTGGATGTTTTCATAGTTGGTGATAATTCGTAAATCGTAATGTTCTTTGTTGTCAGTATGATGCTTATTTATCTATTTGATTATTGCCGATGTGGTGAGTTTCTTCGTGGTCTATATGAGTTCTGGTTCATTTTTGGGTTTGATATGATTACTTGAATTGAAGGGATAGACAAATCATTCGAACATCAAATTGTGATTTAGTTTGAACAGCGTAGCTTCCAATCTTTGGATTTGAACCATTGTAATCTTCGTTGGTTCCTCCTCCTGCCCCCATTAGTTTCTGCCCTATTTTTCCCATCTCCATCCCCTTCGAGACTTTGGCAGAACTTTGAACTCTCTGATCTCTCTGCAAATCATCGGCATCGAAAAGGTGAGATTCGTTCTACATGTTTCCTGCTTTGGATCTCTCTTATGCAATCTAGAACCATTGTAATCTTCGGATTTGAACATTACGATTCTACATTTGGACTTCTATAACTCTTGTAATCTTCGGATTTGACCGTACGATCAACATCCTATGATCAAATGTCCAATAGTGTATAAGGGCTTCTCCTTAATATTTACATGGCGTATCTTTAGGGGCTTTTATGCGAAGCTATATTTTCTTCTGTGGCCGATTTCTAGGGTGTCAATGAAGTCTCGTGTTGATGAACAATTTATGGTTCGGGGGATGTTTTCATAGCTGGTGATAATTCATAAATCGTAATGTTCTTCGTTGTCTGTATGATGCTTACTTATCTATTTGATTATTGCCGATGTAGTGAGGTTCTTCGTGGTCTGTATGAGTTCTGGTTCATTTTTGGGTTTGATATGATTCCTTGAATTGAAGGGATATACGAATCATTCTAACATCAAATTGTGATTTAGTACGAACAGCGTAGCTTCCAATCTTCGGATTTAAACCATTGTAATCTTTGTTGGTTCCTCCTTTTGCCCCTATTAGTTTCTGCCCTATTTTTTCCGTCTCCATCCCCTTCGAGACTTTGGCAGAACTTTGAACTCTCTGATCTCTCTGCAAATCATCGGCATCGGAGAGGTGAGATTCGTTCTACATGTTTCCCGCTTTCGATCTCTCTTATGCAATCTAGTACCGTTTCAATTCTTGCTTTGGATCTCTCTTATGCAATCTAGAACAATTGTAATCTTTGGATTTGAACATGATGATTCTACATTTGGACTTCTATAGCTCTTGCAATCTTCGGATTTGACCGTACGATCAATATCCCATGATCAAATGTCCAACAGTGTATAAGGGCTTCTCCTTAATATTTACGTGGTGTATCTTTAAGGGCTTTTATGCGAAGCTATATCTTCTACGGTTCCTCCTCCTGCCCCCATTAGTTTCTGCCCTATTTTTCCCGTCTCCATCCCCTTCGAGACTTTAACAGAACTTTGAACTCTCTGATCTCTCTGTAAATCATCAGCATCGGAAAAGTGAGATTCGTTCTACAAGTTTCCCGCATTGGATTTCTCTTATGCAATCTAGTAACCGTTTCAATTCTTGCTTCTTTTTTTTTTTTTCTGTGGCCGATTTCTAGGGTTTCTATAAAGTCCCGTGTTGACGAACAATTTATGGTTCGGTGGATGTTTCCATAGTTGGTGATAATTCGTAAATCGTAATGTTCTTCGTTATCTGTATGATGCTTACTTATCTATTTGATTATTGCCGATGTGGTGAGGTTCTTCGTGGTCTGTATGAGTTCTGGTTTATTTTTGGGTTTGATATGATTCCTTGAATTGAAGGGATAGACGAATCATTCAAACATCAAATTGTGATTTAGTTTGAAATGCCAATGATTTCGGCATTCCGGTTAGCATAGAAATGCACGGAGTGATAAATTATCATTCCTAAGTTCTTCATTCCGCCAGAAAAAAATTATCTGTTGAGTTTGAAATATGGAACATCAGATAGAAACAGATGGGTCCATAACGATTCCAAACACCCCCTAAGTTAAACAGGATGATGCTCGCAAGCTAAAGAAGTTTCAGTTGTGATTTTATTCAAAGGTGCAAAAGATGTTCATGAGTCTCGAGATCCTTTAAATCTGGATAACGTAGCTTCCAATCCTCGGATTTGACTGTAATGTCAACATCCCATGATCAAATGTCCAGCAGTGTATAAGGGCTTCTCCTTAATATTTACGTGGTGTATCTTTAGGGGCTTTTATGCGAAGCTATATCTTCTACGGTTCCTCCTTCTGCCCCCATTAGTTTCTGCCCTATTTTTCCCGTCTCCATCCCCTTCGAGAATTTGGCAGAACTTTGAACTCTCTGATCTCTTTGCAAATCATCGGCATTGGAAAGGTGAGATTCGTTCTACATGTTTTCCGCTTTGGATCTCTCTTATATAATCTAGTACGGTTTCAATTCTTGCTTCTTCTTTTTTTCTATGGCCGATTTCTAGGGTTTCTATAAAGTCTCGTGTTGACGAACAATTTATGGTTCGGTGGATGTTTCCATAGTTGGTGATAATTCGTAAATCATAATGTTCTTCGTTGTCTGTATGATGCTTACTTATCTATTTGATTATAGCTGATGCTGTGAGGTTCTTCGTGGTCTGTATGAGTTCTGGTTCATTTTTGGGTTGGATATGATTCCTTGAATTGAAGGGATAGACGAATCATTCTAACATCAAATTGTGATTTAGTTTGAACAGCGTAGCTTCCAATCTTCGGATTTGAACCGTTGTAATCTTCGTTGGTTCCTCCTCCTGCCCCCATTAGTTTCTGCCCTATTTTTCCCGTCTCCATCCCCTTTGAGACTTTGGCAGAACTTTGAACTCTCTGATCTCTCTGCAAATCATCGGCATCGAAAATGTGAGATTCGTTCTATATGTTTCCCGCTTTGGATCTCTCTTATGCAATCTAGTACCGTTTTAATTCTTGCTTTGGATCTCATTTAAGCAATCTAGAACCATTGTAATCTTGGATTTGAACATTACGATTCTATATTTGGACTTCTATAGCTCTTACAATCTTCGGATTTGACCATACGATCAACATCCCATGATCAAATGTCCAGCAGTGTATAAGGGCTTCTCCTTAATATTTACGTGTCGTATCTTTAGGGGCTTTTATTCGAAGCTATATCTTTTACGGTTCCTCCTCCTGCCCCCATTAGTTTCTGCCCTATTTTTCCCGTCTCTATCCCCTTCGAGACTTTGGCAGAACTTTGAACTCTCTGATCTCTCTGCAAATCATCGATATCGGAAAGGTGAGATTCATTCTATATGTTACCCGCTTTGGATCTCTCTTATGGTTCGGTGGATGTTTCCATAGTTGGTGATAATTCGTAAATCGTAATGTTCTTCGTTGTCTGTATGATGCTTACTTATCTATTTGATTATTGCCGATGTGGTGAGGTTCTTCGTGGTCTGTATGAGTTCTGGTTCATTTTTGGATTTGATATGATTCCTTGAATTGAAGGGATAGACAAATCATTCTAACATCAAATTGTGATTTAGTTTGAACAACGTAGCTTCCAATCTTCGGATTTGAACTATTGTAATCTTCGTTGGTTCCTCCTCTTGCCCCCATTAGTTTCTGCCCGAACAATTTATGGTTCTCTCTTATGCAATCTAGAACTATTGTAATCTTCGGATTTGAACATTATGATTCTACATTTCTATGCTAACCGGAATGCCTAAATCATCGACATTTCAAACTAAATCACAATTTGATGTTAGAATGATTCATCTATCCCTTCAATTCAAGGAATCATATCAAACCCAAAAATGAACCAGAACTCATACAGACCACGAAGAACCTTACCACATCGGTAATAATCAAATAGATAAGTAAGCACCATACAGACAACGAAGAACATTACGATTTACGAATTATCACCAACTATGGAAACATCCACTGAATCATAAATTGTTTGTCAACACGAGACTTTATAGAAACCCTAGAAATCGGCCACAGAAAAAAAGTGCAAGAATTGAAACGGTAATAGATTGCATAAGAGAGATCCAAAGTGGGAAACATGTAGAACGAATCTCACCTTTTCGATGCCGATGATTTGCAGAGAGATCAGAGAGTTCAAAGTTCTGCCAAAGTCTCGAAGGGGATGGAGACGGGAAAAATAGGGCAGAAACTAATAGGGGCAGGAGGAGGAACCGTAGAAGATATAGCTTCACATAAAAGCCCCTAAAGATACGTCACATAAATATTAAGGAGAAGCCCTTATACACTGCTGGATATTTAATCATGGGATGTTGATCGTACGGTCAAATCCGAAGATTGGAAGCTACGATGGTACAGCCCAGCTCCTCGAGTAGGATTTTGTTCTAACCTCCTTAAAGAGGTTGGAGCATCCCGCTCTCTCTCATTGGTCCATCCCAAGGTATGTTTGTCATTTCATACTATTTATCATGGTGAAATGACTAAAAGCCCTTGAGATGGACCAATGAGAGAGAGCGGGATGCTCCAACCTCTTTAAGGAGGTTGGAACAAAATCATTCTCCAGCGCCTCTACGCATGTCCAACGTGACTTCATCATGATATTATAACTACATTAATTTATTATTATTTATTTTTTAAAAATTAAAATATAGGTTGACTATTCGACTGGTGGGTCGGCGGTTTTGCCGGGTTTATGATAATTCCGGTTCTTGTGTTTCTCAGACCCAAAATCTAGACCGGTTCATGGGTCCAACACTTGAATTGTCCGATCTGGTTGGGGTTTTGAAACATTGGTCCATATACGAAAAACCTTGGAATATTAAGAAGAAATAAAACCCACAAAAATAAACCAGAAAAAAATATACCATCATATCAAAATTAATTAGGGTCCATTCTTTATTTCTTTTGGGGAGTAAATTAGGTTGAATATTGATTTATCGGAGTAATCTCATTTTGTGTCATATTCTTTTGTCCAATGTTTCGGGTAAATAGATTTTCAAGATACCTTTTTTTTCTAGTATAGTGGCACATTAAAACTGTCGGGGGAAAAATCTCGCTGGCTCAGCTGCATGACTTGCAAGGCAAAAAAAACGTGAGAACGGCTAGCTCCGTGAGAAGCGCAGACCTCCGACGCTCAAGTCAGTGATGGCTCAAAAGGGAGAAGGCTTAGAAGCAGGAAAATGTCTGGGTTTTTGTGTTTTCAACCTGTACTTTGGAGCTGGGGATCGCACCTTTATAGACTCTTGCAGACCGCCAGAGATTGACACATCACCGCATATTCCTGCACCTTCTACATCTTCACGTATCAGCAAACATGGGTCCTTAATGACCTTTGTAGTATATTCTGCCAGGCGGTGGTGAGAGGGGGGCACCGGTCTTGTCCGTGCCAGGTGGAGATTCCGAAAGGCTCCAATCTGAGGTGTTCTAAACAGACTCTGGCTAGCTTATGTGGCTCGCAGCTGTCCACGTAGTTCCACGGGGGTGATGATATCTGTCGGCCTGTTATCGCCTCACTGTAGTCGACCCCCATGAGAAAAAATAGGTGAACTCCTCCACGAGCAAGCTAGTCACTGAGTAACTAGGCGAGCTCATGGTGGATCTCACCCCAAATAGTGAAGCAAAAGACGAGATCCCTTCGCGAGTGAGCCGATCGCGGGCAGATTGTGAGTTGACTAGGCATATGCTAGGAGCAACCTCTTCCACGTGCGAGCCGATCATGTATGGTCAGAGCGATCTCCCTGGCTAGCTGGAGGTGTTGAATCTTTGAAAGTGTTCTTTGAGTTTTACCAAGAACGATCTCTTCCGCGGGTGAGCCGATCGCGTGCGGACAGATCGAGCTCCCTGACAAGCTGTTGGATACTAGTGATGCCCGGGGTATTCTTTCCAGCTAGCGAGCTGCGTTGAGAGTTTTGACTCGCAGTACCTCATGAATGAGGCCTTGGTGAAGATGTTGCTTTGTCCACGGGGCACAGCGATCACTACTGCAAGAGGGAGCTAGCCGGCGGGCGACCTCTTCTGTGTGCGAATTAATTGTATGCGGTTAGGGTGATCTCTATGTGAACGAGCTATTAGGCAGCTCGGTCGCGGGCGAAAAGGTTAGCATGGCAGCTCGGTGAGCCCACTGGTGCCGTTGCTCCGCCTTCTTCTTCCTATTGTCAATAGGCAAACTCTCCCGCGGGCGGGCTGATCACGCACGGGCTATCCTCTATTTAAGCCGCTTGCGAGCTAACTATGCGCGAGCTGTTCTCTATTCAGGCCGCATGCGAGCTATTACCTGGGTGCCGATTTTCAAGACTTCCTTTGGTCGCAATGCTGCTTACCCAAAAGTCGGGGTCACCCAAGGTGTGCCTAAAGACAAGGGCGATCTCCCTGAGGACTCCTGTAGTTTCGTCGTCATGTCCTTCTTTGCTGCTACCACGTGGACGATGAGCATGTGACATTTTATGGCACCATCAAAAGCCACACCAAAATTGATACGACATTATTTACCCACCACAAGCAAGCCATTTATTTGTGCTTTTGTGTGGTAATATTACAGATGAAAGATAAGGTTCGAACCTTGATCTATCCCGTGCTGTAAGCACTAAAAGATGGTATACTCACCACAAGAACACTCAAAGATAAAATAAAAAATCTCGCAAGCATTGATCAAATTTGAGACAATCGTGTTGTTCCATTACATGTAAATCTGTAAGGCTTGTTGGACCCTTCTTTAAAAGGACACAAACTATACTAACACCTTTACTAATACCGGCCACCAAGGTTGGCATAGCAACTGGGGCTTGGGTCAGGAGGTTGTGGGCTCCAATTGGGTTTTCGTACTCCATCGCCTGCCCTAATAACACAATTTGGTTTGCTGGGGGCGGGGCAAAGAATGCTACAGGGAATTAGCATAGAGTTTTGGATTACGAGTCCAAATTTACTGCCCCATTTATATGTTCCATCGTCTGCACCCTAAGTCATCGTTGTCCGTTGCAGTCGCACACGACATGTGAATCGCACACATCCCCAACCCACCCAACAAGATTGGCTCATGCTTGGAATCTTATCGAAGCTGTCCCTTTACCTGCCAGCTGAGGTTGGGTGCAATTCACGGGTCGAGAAGGGATGCAGCGGACGGCAGTTACACAAGGTGCAGACGAAACAATGAGTATCATTTTTCATGGATCAGTTGCCATGTCAAGATTGCTCGATCTAGGTGGAAAACTAGTATCGACTATTCCGAAATCCACTCTCCGGTGGTCAAGATGACAACTATCAGATTAGTACTAAGCTTTGTGGCAATGGAGGATCTTCACATAGAGCAGCTAGATGTGTGAATACATTATTTCTACATGGAGATCTCGATAATGAGATCTATATGCAGCAACCACAGGGGTAAACTGAGCAAGGCGGCAAGAACCTGGTTTATAGACTCGGGAAGAGCTTGTATGGTTTGAAGCAAGCACCAAGACAATGGTATTTAGGACTGTTAATCGGGTCGGACTAACCCGATACCCGTCTGCCCACCCGGCTCAAAAAAAACGGACTGGGTCTTATTTGAACATGGGTTGGGCTTGGTTCAGACAGAATTTGAGGCCTGAACCTGAATTGCTTACCATTATAAGTAGTTCCGGTTTATATTAGTTGGTCCGAACCTTGGTCCTGTTCACCAGTACTCTATAGCCACTGACCAACTAGCAATTATGAGTTACTAATGCGAATTGATTCACAATAACACAGTGGTCAGGACTCCAATTCAATACTCAAGGTCCAGTTCAGGAATCACAAA
The DNA here is from genome assembly GCA_947650365.1 of Chamaelirium japonicum. NCBI lineage: Eukaryota > Viridiplantae > Streptophyta > Magnoliopsida > Liliales > Melanthiaceae > Chamaelirium > Chamaelirium japonicum. The sequence goes on along the minus strand of OX393558.1, from coordinate 66,670,050 downwards.
AGCCTCGAAATAGAAGAGACTCCTCACTGTTTTGTTTCTATTCATCTTTTCTCTGGAGTTTAAACCTGTGACGACCAAGATCTAATAGCCAAGAGCCAAGACTCCTGAAGTTGTGATGCCACGATGGATGAGGTGAGGTGTTCAAGGCCATCGAGTTAGTCCCACATGGCCTGGAGAGAAGGAGACCATAAGCCACTTATATAATTTCTCCTCCCAAATATAGAAGACATGTTTTAAAATTATGCGCCGCTACTGATTTCGTAAGAACTCCGTAGTTAAGCATGCTCGGGCGAGAGTAGTACTAGGATGGGTAATCTCCTAGGAAGTCCTCGTGCAGGCACGGGCAAAGCTGATAATATCTTGTGTATTTGGGGCGGATGTTACAAAATGGTATCGGAGCTGGTTCTACTCTCAATAGGGGGTCTAATCCTATACGTGGACGTGTAGACCTTAAGGGGGGTGGATTGTGACGACCAAGATCTAATAGCCAAGAGCGAAGACTCCTAAAGCTGTGATGCCAAAATGAATGAGGTGAGGTGTCCAAGGCCATCGAGTTAGTCCCACATGTCCTGGAGAGAATGAGATCATAAGCTACTTATATAATTTCCTTTTCCAAACATAAAAGACACATTTTAAAACCGTGCGCCGCTACAGATTTTGTAAGAATTCTGTAGTTAAGCGTGCTCGAGCAAGAGTAGTACTAGGATGAGTGACCCCCTGGGAAGTCCTCGTGCGGGCACGGGCAAAGCGGACAATATCTTGTGTGTTTGGGGCAGATATTACAAAACCACCACCTCCCCTTTAGATTTTGCCTTAGATTCACAATAGCACTCCCGTTGACCTTGGCCCTCTCTCTCTCTCTCTCTCTCTCTGACCTCGACGCCCTAGACGCCGTCGCTGGCAATGATCTCTCAAATCCCTATTTCCTTATTATTTTTATTTCATAAGGCTTAATCTTTTTAAGTTTTATAAATAGAAGGAAATGTTTTCTTTCTGCTACTTAAGCTTGCAATCGTTTTTCCCTTGGCCCCTTTCAAAGGTCACCTAATTTCTACAAGGGTGTTTGATCATTAGTGGTGCATCATAAGGTATGTATACTAATCTCTCTCTCTCTCTCTCTCTCTCTCTCTCTCTCTCTCTCTCTCTCCCTCTCTCTCTCTCTCACACACACACACACACAACTTAATCTCTCGACTCCCTACTCAACAAGGTCAAAATGGTGGTGGAGTACTCTAGCATGCATATTACAATATGCAACAAAAACATCATTTTGAAATTTAAGCTCGTGAATCTGCATCAATTTTTTTGATTCGGCGCGCGACTCTCAATCTAAAGATCCCCATCAAGTTTTTTTAGAGTATCTACCGAGAAAATTCAAAAACATCATTGCCCTACTACGACGGAGGAGCACCTGTGGACGATGCAACCGAGCTGTCTGCTGGAGGAGCACATATGGACGATGCAGCGGAGCTATCCGCTAGAGGAGCATCTGTGGATGATGCAGTGGAGCCGTTCGCTGGAGAAGATTGGAGAAACACATATAGGGTTTTGTCAGCCTTTTTTTTCTTCTTGTCCATTTCTTTGGTTTCTTGATTTGCTGTATTCGTTTCAGGATTCATGATGTAGTGACAAAGGAGAAGATGAGAAAAACACATGTAGGGTTTTGTCACCTTAATTCTTCTTTTTATTGTCCATTTCTTTGGTTTCTTGATTTGTTGTATTCTTTTCAGGATTCATGATGTAGTGACAGAGGAGATTGCCCTACTCCGTCATCCAGTCCTTGCTCCTTACCCCGGAGGAGCACCTGTGGACGATGCGGGGGAGCCGTACGTCCGCTGGAGGAGCACCTTTGGACGATGCAACAAAGCCGTCCGCTGGAGGAGATAGGAAGAACGCATATAGGGTTTTGTCACCTTTCTTCGATCTTCTTCTTGTCCATTTTTTTGGTTTCTTGATTTCCTCTATTCTTTCCAAGATTCATGACGTATTAACAAAGGAAATTGCCCTACTCCGCCACCTGGTCCTTGCCCTTACAGTACTGGAGGAGTACCTGTGGACGGTGCAGCGGAGCCGTCCGCTGGAGGAGCACATGTGGACGATGTAGCGGAGCCATCGGCTGAAGGATCGAGATGGGAAGAAACACATGTAGGGTTTTTCCGCCTTATTCTTCTTGTCCATTTCTTTGGTTTCTTGATTTGTTGTAGCTAGGCATTTCTGGATTCATGATGTACATAGTGACAGAGGAAATTAATTACCCGGCTCCGCTACCCGGACCTTGCTCTTTACGCCAGATCGAGGAGCACCTGTTGACGATGCAGCAGAGCCGTTCGCTAGAGGAGCATTTTGTGGGCGATGCAGTAGAGCCGTCCGCTAGAGTAGATGGGAAAAAACACATGTAGGCTAGGGTTTTGTCGCCTTATTCTTCTTCTTGTTCATTTCTTTAGTTTCTTGATCAGTTGTATTAATTCTGAAGACCGATCCCTGGGGTGTGAGGTGGGAAAAAGAAGAGGGTTTTGAGTCTGGTTACTTAACTATACCAATTTGGATTCTCACAGGGCTTCTACGCTCTCTAATATGAAAAACAAGAAGGAGGGAGAACAAGAAGGGGATCTTTTCAATTTGATTTTTCAAAAAAACCATTTTTATTAAAAAGCAAAGAAAGAGAAATTATCAACAGAGAGAAGATATTATCTAGTCAAGCTCAACCTTCAAAAGTCATATCCTCTCAGTATGAGTGACCTGTCGCTGCCACTACATACTGACAGGAGTCTATCTGAGGGAGCACGAGACTCAAGCCTCCTACGGCTAGCCAAGTGGTCTCATCCACGTCCTAACACTCAGGTGCACCAGTATAGGGTTCCTATCTACAGGGTTAATCAATTTAGTCATTTATATATACTTATATTTTCATCATGATCTATCCTATGCTTAGGGCCTTGAGGAGAGGCCTACCCAAAAGAATTCAGCTGGAACCATTGCAACTACAACCATAGAATACTAACTAACTAATAAGAACTCTTATTCCAATACAATTACAATGTCTGAAGAGAAAAGACTACAAGATTGACATACTAAACCGAAAGGTAACACTGCACCTCTAACTCCGCCTCTGGGCTCCTACTGCTACTCCTGAGCCTCCAGACCTGCAACTGAGCCTACTCGTGGGAAAGAGTAGCCCCCAATAGGAAATTGGGAGATTAGCCAAATTAATGGCTAGTGACATCCTAATAGTCTTTAATAATATGAGATAACTAATCTTAATAAATTAAGATAAGATCAATCAGTTCTAGTAGGATCAATGTTTGCAGAATGATACCTAAACCTATCAGTTGTCTATATTCACATGCAATTCCTACTGTCACTAGGTTATCTAACATAAAGTCCATTCAATGTTCTACAGCATTAAAGAACAAATTAAATAAGACGTTCATATAAAGTCACGAAGTCATCATATAAACAGTCACACAATTCTAAATTCATATATAGATAAAACACACACTATCAAAATGTGAGCCCCGGATATTTTGTTCATCCTGCCCCCGGTTGGGCATTACTATAGGGCCTTTTATTTCGATGTAGAGGGCCAACTCTCTCGCCGTGCATCCACCAACACCATGCACTAGTCACCCAGATGATCATAAGGGGTTTCCTGTCTTTCACGGTGGAGCTCTACCGCCCAACTTGCTTTACTATGGGGACTTCAACTCCCCGGGACAGGGTTGCTAGGCCAATCCCTACTCGAGGGCACCTCCTATTGGCTTTACCACAACCCTTGCCCGTGACCCCTAACCTACTTAACTTCGGCTGTACGCGCAGGGTGGTTCACGGCCCTTGCGCGCACGGGGTCCCTACCCTCTAACCAGGTAGATTCTCATATAACATCTTTCAACATATATACTGAAGCTACAAAAGGTATATTTAATGCTTAACAATTTCCAACAATTTACCCCTGGTCTCGTGCTGCTCTCGCAACCCATGCGACATAATAAATAAATAAAGTAAGACACTCATCCCGATGACCCGTGTGCTAGGGTTGCCATACTCCTCTCAGGAGGGTGGGCTCCGATAATTACTAATTATTCAATTTATTGTTTAATTTAAGGGAATCCTAATTACGGTGTCCATACAATCAAAAGCAATCATTATTATTATTCTATTAATATTTTAAGCATGTGTCGCCAGACTCGTGACTCCGCATGCAAGGCGGGGTCCACTTGACCACATACGACGATGCCCGGCGGGGCCCGCATGCAATGTCCTGGACACCTACCCTTAGTCATTCTCATTTCCCACCATTAAAGACCACGCAAGGGTAGTAGATGTCACCTGGTTGTCGATCGCACACGACTCTAGCTAGTTGTCTCTGATCCGCCTCCGTTGGATCACCACAATCACAGTCTGATAACAAACACAGATCCAAATCACAACTCTATTAATTAAAACAGAAGAATCAACGACGAGGGTTCTATGCCAAGGATAGTCGGGCACCCTCGATAGAGGACCAATATTGAGTCGACAGCACGCAAATCCGTGCGACTGAAGAACTCGAACCTAAACAATACTAGGTCAATCAAGTAAATAGAAGCTAAACCTACTCATCGAATTGGGCTCGAAGAACCCTTTCCGATGGTTCCAGTTTCGCTGGAATCCGACTTCGGTCGGATGGTTTCGGGTCAACCCACGTAGAACCGATAAAATCGATCGCATGGCTGGATTGCTAGGGTAGAAGGGGTTCTAGGGTTATATTCTAGGTTTAATAGGTAGGGCTCAACGTTCTGAGCACAATGCCGCTAGTTTCGTCCGAATCCGAGTTCGGACGATGAAACGACGGTCAAACCACGGTACCGCGATAAGATTCGGTCCAAGGATAAAACAGGGTATTAAACAGTACAATTACTATTCTAGACTATGACCATCAGGTAGGAATTTCCGAGCCGGTCGAAATGGCGCTAGTTTCGTCCAATTCCGAGTTCAGACGGAGCAATAGCAGTCGAACCAAAATCGTCTGGTTCACGGGTCTGGTTCAGGTGAACTAGACCGGTTCACTATGTGGATCGGGTCTGTAGTAGGTCTTGTTGGGTCGGGTCGGGTTCAGGGTTAAACGGTTCGGGTCTGGGTTAATTAAAACATGGGAAAATACAAAACTACCCCCCCCCCTCCTTCTTCTCCACGAGACCAGCCCGAGGGGCTGGTTCCTGCACGTCGGCGGCCGGCGGGAGGGGCGGCCTGGAGCGCCGACGAGCGCTCGGCCGGCCTCTCCCGCACCACCCCCACGGAGGAGGCGCGGTGGGAGGTGGCCGGAGCAGCCGTCGGAGCCCGAAGCTCGACCGGAGGGGGCTCGCATGGGGTTGCAGCCGGTGGTGGTGCGCCGGGGATCGTCGGGAGGGGCTCGGTTGCGGCGGCGGTGTCCGCCCGTGCGGGCCGCGACAAGAGAGGAGGAAAGGGGTCGCGGAGGAGATGGGAGGAGGAGGGGCTGACCTGGGGGTGTCGGCGTGCTCGCCGGTGCTCCGGTGAGGGCGGGTCGGGATGCGCCCATCTTCTCCCTCGATCTATTCTCCTTCCCTCTCTCTGCCTCTCGTTCTCTCTCTCTCTCCGTCCTGTTCTATCTCTCTCTCTTTCTCTCACGTTCTCTCTCTCTTCCTCTCATTCTCTCTCTCTATTTTGTTCTCTCACGTTCTCTCTCTCTCTCTCTATTTATATACACGGGAATAAGGGAGGAAGGCTGTTGTTTTGTGGTGAGATAGGCTGGGCGGATAGGGTCGGTTAAGACCTTAGCGGGAGGGGATAAAGATATGAAGATATGGGTTTATCATCCCCAAATCTTACCCGATCATTCCCATCCGAATTTCGGATTTTAAATCACTGGGGAGGGAGGTCAAGAGAGCCTAAATTATGCTAGGAGACCGGGAGGCAGGCTCTAGGGCTGGTCGGGCTCGGTCCCGAGCCTTGAACCGGGCTCGGTTGGAATCCGGATGCGATTCGTCCATCAACCGGGCTGAAAATAATAATAAGCCGTAACTATCAAACCGGAAGTCGGAATAGGGCCCGAGAGGATTTGTTGGAAAGGTCTCGTCAACGCAAACGCGTCAGCCCTTGGTGCATAATTTTCTGACTTCTCGATCTCCCGAAAAGAAGGAAAGACTCCAAAACTCAAAATAGCAATAACTATTCACTCGGATGTCGGATCGACCCTAACTCAGGCTTATTGGAAGGCTCTATCAGATCCTCATCTAACGTATCCTGTTTCGTTACGATCCGATCACCCGATATCTTGCAAGAAACAAAACAGCTACAACTATTGAGCAATTATCGTTTTTCTATGGTTTACCTACCGGGCTGCCGAAACTGGCTGCGCATACACATGATCGTTGTACGGAACGCACCATCGTGACATGCTCAAAGTTACGGAGAATGTGAACGTAAAACATCTCATAGGTTTACGATCCATTTATTGGGAAAAAGCCCAAAAAAAAAGTCTGGCTGTAAAAAGACGAAACTGGCCATGGAGGATTTCTATTATCCTCAAATCTAACACCACAGGTGTTACACTGCTGGAGCCCGTTACTCCAACAGCTGTTGGAGCCAAGTATTGTTCAAATCCCACAAATGAAGTATAAGGAGGGAAGCGAATGCGTCCCCTCGGCGATCGGGGCTCAAGTGGGATATCCTACCGAGTACCGACCTCCTCTGTGTCGGGCTCCACCAGATCGATCCCCACCGCCGTAACTACTGCCCACGTCGACGACCACGCATATGCCTCTCTCCGCTCCGGGAACACTCGACGCCCCCCTCCTCATTCCAACTCCGATTGTTGCGCTACGAGCGCACCACACTCCCCCCAAGGGAGATATTAGCTAAAGTGTTAGAATTCTTGAGGTCTACAGCTCGTAAAACCTATAGTTTAGCTATGTATGGTTGATAGTATAGGATTGCATATTAGTACGTACCTTAGTACGTGTTTCGATTACAGAACAGAGAGCCATGGCTACATGATAATCTATTTGAGTGGGAGACTCAAGGGACTGGTTTCATGTAACCTAAATACGTCCGCATCTCTGATTAGGGTTGGTCGCCCTATTAGGATAAGCTGTTGGGATGACAGAGCATGGGTGTCTCCACCACGGTCATTACCAGGCACAGTGTCTGTGGCCGAAGGAACCAACACGGTGCATAGATCGGTGAGCAGACACTGGTGCACTAAACCGTATTTCTGCTAAGGGTAAAACGGTCCTAAACCCTGAGGAACCATGTCTGGTGGACTAACCAGTTGTGTGGTGCTTTGGCGCACCAATGTGTGAGGATCCGGATGCAGTGATCCAAAACCACGGTGTACTGGGTTACCTGGCTGGCGTTACATCAGCATGTCACTCCTGCAGGCTATCCACACCCCTAACGGGAGGTGCGTTCCTTGGTTTGACCTACGTCGTATTAAACCCTGGCCAGGTGGTCATCAGTTGGACTAGTGACGGATCCGGTTGCTTGGAAGAGTAATCGGAGGTATGATGTATATGGTCAACCTAAAAGGAACCGAGTCATATGAGCACTCGAGTCTGACGGTATTCTCCACTGCTCGAGTTGCATCATGGCACCAGATGGAGGGACAACGAGTTTACCATACTAAGCGGAGAGTAGGGGTATGAGGGATAACATAGTAAGTCCGGGGGAATTGGAGTGCAGCCTGCGTCGCACTCTGGGTGGCTACGCAGGTTAACTTGGACTCAGAGGATCGATGGTACACTCGGGTAGTGTGTCGATCAAGTCTAAGTTGGAAGCCATGAACCCTGGTCCCTGAAGGTTCTACCTTATCAACATTATATACGGTTCTTATACCATCTCCTCGAAATACAGAACGTAGTTAGATGAAGTGAGAAGTCCAAGCATACGCTCCGTGAGTGCTTCGCACTAGTGCACGGTAGATGCGTAGCTACGTGTGTGCACTAAGGGGAAACCCTAGCTTAGTGCAGAGACGCATGTAGCAATTCCTTGACATAAGTGGACTTTTCCATATGGGTGCAAAGCACCGGGACATGTTACGAGTGGACTATTTGACTTCACTAGGGGCACCCTACAGGAACCTCAGAGAATAGTGAAATCACTGGTGCACTTCACTTATGTGTGCCTTGCATAGTCTCGTACACGAGGAACGACCAACTAGTGACATAAGGGCGTTTTGGTTATACCATGCGCCACTATGTACTAAGGGGGCCGGCCCTAAGTGTTAAGAGACTGGTCAAGGCCAGCCCTATTGGTTTCAAAAGGTTGTTGCCTTCGATGAAAGGGCCGGTCATGAGGCACAGAAAATGAGCTAGTTTTGACTATTTTCAAAACTAAGGAAAAGATAGAGATAAAGAAGAGATATATAGGGAGAAAGTTTGAATCAGTCAATCCTATCCGTACTGGGCTTTATCTAAAGGATAAGGCCGACCCTATATATGGGAATGGGGAGAGGGGGGGCCGGCCATGCATGGATGCAAGCCCTAGGGCTGGCCCAAGGCATGGGGAAACCCTAGCCGGCCCCTCTCCTCTCTTCTCTTCTCCTCTCTCGTCTCTCTCTCCCTCGCTTGCGCCATTGGATGGCGACTCATCTTCCTCGTGTGGTGTTTCGTAGAAGGAGAAGGTTTGTTGTATAGAGGCACTCAGAGATCCATTGACGAGGTACCGTGCATCGTGTGAGATCGGGTGAACTAGAAGGCATCTCCCGTAATCTTTTGCTGTCCAGAATCTGCACATAAAATTAGTATTATTTCTGTGATTCCGGGAGCTACCGAAGTCCAAACAAGGTGACACTTATTGCAAAAGTTGTGTCTCGAAGTTGGATACCTGCAATCCAAATTTCAGCCCAATCCGAGTTCAGAACAGAAAGTTATGGCCATCGCACCGAAGCTATATCGAGCAGATCCGAGCCCGTCACCATCGACAAAAAAGAAACTTGTCGCGGTGAAAGAATCCGCACGCAGGTATGATCTCTAACATGTAGATCTAGCATAGATAGAACATGCATACATGCTAGATTGTTCTTTCGCGTTAGATTGTCGTTAGGGGTTCGCGTAGTTGCCATGCTAGATTCATACACGCATATGTCGATCGTTTCGATAAAATTTTTGATATGTAACGCACACTGCTCACGGTCTTCGGACCTTCACTTTGCTTCCACTGCGGGCCTCTACCATGGATTTATCTCCAACAATTGGTATCAGAGCACGCTAGTGGTGTGCGTTTCATGTTTTTCATGAAACCGTCATGTGCGCGCATGAATTGTATGTGCCGCCATCGGGGTTCTACGAGTAGATCATGCATAGTATATTTTGTGTGTTCTATGAATTGTTCTTGCAGGGCGCTGCTTCTAAATTAATCTGGATATGTGAATGCTTGTTACCGGAGGTCGGACCCCGTGTTAGCGAATATTGTCTGGATGTTTTTTCTTGTGTGTGTGGATAGGTTTTAGAGCCTTAGTCGGGCAAGTGGTGGAAGTTGACCACCCTTGATTCCCAGGCTTTTTTATTAGGTTTGTTTTTCCTTTTCGATCTAGGAAATTGTGTACGAGCGAGAACTTGCTCGAAGCGTACTAGAGCTTTTTCGGTTACAGATTGAAGAGGAGGACCTACCGTGGAGATCCACCACTGGAAGGACGAGCGGAACCTTGGAGGATGATGGTGATCCGGCAAAGCATACACGATGACGATAAAGGGCAGAAAGCGTCAGGAGATCGTATACAGAGGCTTGCACCGGATCGAGAAGCCTTGCGAAGAAGACAGAGAGCCTGCGCTGTGCCAGTCAGGTTTAGGGGTCGGACCCTGAACTTGATTCAGTTGTGTGCTTGTTTCTTTCAGTAGTTCTTTATATTTCTGTAGAGAACCCCGATGCGATAATTTAATTATATGTGGTAGAGGGATGCCCTTTCCCCTCGGGTCCTAGCAACTTTATTAGGATAAGATTCCACTAGTGATGCCTATTATTTAATTGATCCTTGATGATAGCATGAATTTCTCACATTTGGTTATGCCACCATTAGGTCAACACCCGATTAGTCGGGTTCGCCTATTTGGCCAGCATCGAAACCTAGAATAAGTTGGAATTCTACTATGACATCAATCGTCAAATTTATAAGCGATGCGCCATGGTAGTGGAAGACCTTTCTTGTCAGTTTGACCTTAGGCTAGGTTTCAGAGCATTAGCATGATAGCTAGGTTTGCAAAGCATCGATGTTCTTGGGATATGTAATGTGACCCTTGAGTAGAGAAATTCACTCGAGGCAGGGACTATGATATTCCGAGATCGATTAATGCTTCGAGAAATGCTTGAATGCTAGTGGGAGCGCGGTATGACCAGGGTCTAATGTATAGGTTTTCGTGACCTTAGTGTGCACTCATACTTGCATTAAATAGCCCTCAACTATAATAAGGGATGTGTAAGAGGACTCGTCGACATCCTTTGGCCTCCACAACCAACTACTTTGTGTCTGGGTGGAAGGGCGTAGCTCGACACCCCCTAGGGTGAGGGTTATATTTTTCCATGCCAGATAACTTAGCGGTCTCCTTCAGGATATAGCAGTTATGGGGTCAGGAGAGAAGGGTCTTTTTCCCACCCTAGTGGGGGCCGCATGAACTCCCGTGCCGTAATTGCTTAGGCTTGTGGGTAAGCATCCGAAGTGGACGTGAGACATTCGTTTCTCAGACAATGGGGATCATGTGACACTGGCCAAAAGAACAACCATGGTCCATCAAAGCCCTTAGTTGGCAGATTTGGATTGGGTCAAGAAAAGGCCCGTGTAAGTGGATTGACGCTGCATGATGCCCCTTAGGGCAGGTGTAGTCGATTATGAGATCTTACATACATGGTTAATTAATCCATAGAGATGTCTTCGCTGTGAGGGTAGCGCTGACATTTGGATATAATTAGCTTGTTTTAAAAATTCATAAAATAAGTTTTTTCTGTATTCTTTTTCATTCAACCGTATAGTTCCCCTATCCGCTATCCCATAAGAGAACCAGCTATTGGGTCTCTAACTACGTAGAGCGGAAGCGATGTCTTTAGCTTATGCTTAGGGTAGTAAACGTACATTGGCTAGCAATCTAAATATCCCTGTACTAGACCTAACGGATCCAGATATCACTAAGGCACTAACTAGGGTATATGATGACTAGCGAGAGTCTGAGGAGATGTGCAAGTTCTGTGTCATAGCAGACTTGCAGACAACTCATTTGAAGCAAGTCAAAGATATGCCGGATGTTCTCTAATAAAGTTTTACTTGCATAAGATGTCTGGAAGGCGAAGTCGGTAGACTCACCGCCTTTCCACCAAGATACTTATCGGTACCGAGATGTCTAAGGGTATGTTTGTTCGGGAACACATACTTGAGTTCCAGATCGAACTAGACTCCAAAGACATGATGCCAGATGACGAGGTGGTGGAAGACGTCTGTCCTGCATCCTTGTCTGGAACCTTCGAAGACGTTGTCAGAGACTTTAGCTTTAACAAGCTAGAGATGACAAACGCAGAACTTCTAAGGAGATTTCTAAGAGACAAATGATAAGATCAAGATTAAAGGCAAAGCCTTTAGTGCTTAACTTAGGTCTTCTTTAGAAGAACCAAAGAGAGTAACTTATAAGAGATCGAAAACTATTCTAGTGCAGAAACTGGTGTGGACTCCTAAGTCTAGTAACGCTAAGGACGAAAGTGTTTCTGTTTTGGTGAGTATAGGGGGTATTTGAAGATTGAGTATGGCCTCAGGATGTTAGGAGTTGAGTCGCTATCTAGTAGCAGTTCTTATACTTCTTGGAATGTAGACTTCGGGTCTACAGAGATTCAAGGAAGGCAGAAGGCTCCTTTATAGTGAAGTAATCCTAATATAGGTACTGATGCCATAAGCTGCTGCGGAAGCTGTTAGATATGATTGTCTTAGTTTTTCCGAAACACGGATTTTGATTTTTAGAGATGTAGTTCTGTTTCCTCCTTAGTAAATGAAGTTTTTAGTTTTAGACAGCACCATAGGTGTGTATCTTAAACTGAAAAGATAGTCTAATTACTAGAGGAATAAATCAGAATAATCCCTTTGTATTTAATCCTAAATCAGAAATAGATTTTATGACAGCTGCAACGTCTAATTTAAATTCATCTAAATCCTTCAAAGAATCTATCCCATTTGTGATCCCTCTGATTTAGATATTTTGCCTCAGATAAATTCAGAGGTGACAGAAGGTCGAGTTTCTATTCACAGATTCATCGGAGATCCTTCTAACCTATGAGTGTAATCTGGAAGGCAGAATAACTAAAAGAGCCACGAAGGTATGGGAGTTAATTAATTTTGATGTCTATGGTTCTAAGAGCGTCTAGACGATATAAGACTCTTCGATTTAATCGAAGGAATAAGTCACTATCGAACGAGTTCCATAGGATCCTGAAGGAGCATGGGATTATCTCTCAGCTAAATGCTCCAAGGATGACACGTCAGAATAAAATCTCCGAGAGAAGGAATCGGACTCTGTTTGACATGATCCGTAGTATGATGAATATTGCCAAGTGTACTACCCACCTTTTGGTGGGGTTATACCTTAAAACAGTAGCTTATATCTGAAACTATCTCTCATCTGGATCAGTACCTCAGACCTATAGAGAGCTATGGTCTAAGCGAAAGCTGACACTATAGTGTCTCGAGGTATAGGGTTGTCCTGCACTTGTGCAAAAGGACAAGAGAGATGAGATGAAGATGTAGTTCGAGGTATATCTGTTTGTAGGTTACCCTTAGGAGGCATAAGGTGGACTATTCTATGATCTTGAGGTTTGGAAGGTAATCGTTTCTACAAATATCATCTACCTAGACCAGGATTATATTATAGACCATAAGTTTACCGGTAAGGTAGTTCTGGGTGAACTATTGGGTACTGGTAGAGAGTGTGCATATGAAAACGTAGTGGGAGTAGATGATACAAAAACTAGTATACCAGGTACTGTAGAAATGATTCACTTTTGTACCACCACCACCTCGTCGTTGTGGGACCATCAGAGCTCCTGAAAGATACTAGGGAGAAACTTTGATAGTTAATCCAGAGTTTCAGGAGGATGATCCCTAGAGCTACGAAGAAGTAGTGGGAGCTTCCGACAGCTCTGATTGACAAAAGACTATGGAGGCAAATCAGCATCAATGTCCCTTGGAACAGTCTTGACACTTATAACACTATCACCCTTCAGGGTGTAGGAGGTGTATAAGAAGAGCACCCGGTTAAGACTTAAGTAGCTAGATTAGTTGCCAAAGGAGAAGGGATTGACTATGTCAAAACCATCTCACTGGTAGCTATGCCTAAGTCTATAACGGATCCTCTTAATCCATCACAGTTCATTATAGTTGGGAGATCTGGTTGATGGATGTCAAGATAGTTATTCCCTAACGGGAATTTGGAAAGGACATATGGATGATGTAGCCTCAGGCTTTGTGTCAGTAGGTCAGAAAGATATGGAATGCAAGTTGCAACGATCCATTTATGGACTGATGCAAGCGTCCAGATTGGAATATCTATTTTGATCAAGGGAATCCGCTCACACGGATTTGATCAGAATGAGGATAAACCAAGTTGGTACAAGAAAGATGAAATAGCTACAAGGGTGTATTTAGTACTTTACGTTAACGATATTCTACTGATTGAAAATGACGTAGGAATATTGTTTACGGTAAAGGTTTGTAGTCATCACAATTCGATGTGAAAGACCCTAGTGAGGCGAGTTATGTTCTGGGAATCAAGGTAACTCGAGATTACCAGAGCAAGGTTCTCTTGCTGTCACAGGCTATGCATGAAGATAAGATTCTAGCCAGATTCATTTTATGAGGCTAGATATCTATTACGTAACAGGATTCATGGGTCAGTTTCAGTCGAACCCGGGTCCAGATCACTGGACTAAAGTGAAGGGTATACTCAGAAGTCCTCATCCAGTGAGGATTGGGAGTTAGCTTGTACTTCACAGGTCCTGATATCGATTGGACACACAGGGTCTGACTTTGCTGTCAGATGTGCGTTCCAGAGAATCGATTTTAGGAATTGTTTTTATCTTGGGATTAGAAGCGGTAGTTGGTAGAGTGTGAAGCAAGAGTGCATCACAGACTCCACCACAAAGGCTTAGCACGTTTTTGCGTGCGAGGTAGTATATCAGGTGGTAAGGCTTAGGAAGTTCTTAGAGAACCTGGGACGCATACCAGAGGCTTAAGTATCAGTTGTTGCAACAGAAGAGCGGTAAGCAAGGTCCAAGGAGACTAGGCACCATAATGAAGGGAAACCTATCAAGTACAAACTCCACTTGATTTGACAATTATAGGAGAAAATACAAGTAGCGGTACTGAGATGGAATCTATAGACAATGTTGCCAATTCCTTTAGAGAATTCCTGCAAAGACTTTTGGGCAGCATGTAGAAGCTACAGAGCTTAACACCGTTATTCCTCGTAAGACCTAGTGGGAGATTGTTAGAATTGGTGAGGTCTACAGCTCGTAAAACCTATAGTTTAGCTATGTATGGTTGATAGTATAGGATTGCATATTGGTACGTACCTTAGTACGTGTTCCGATTACAGAATAGAGAGCCATGGCTACTTGGTAATCCACTTGAGTGGGAGACTCAAGGGATTAGTCCCATGTAACCTAAATACGTTCGCAGCTCTGATTAGGGTTGGTTGCCTATCAGGATAAGCTGTTGGGATGACAGAGCGTGGGTGTCTCCACCACGGTCATTACCAGGCACAGTGTCTGTGGCCGAACAGAACCAATACGGTGCATAGATCGGTGAGCAGACACCGATGCACTAAATCGTGTTTCTGCTTAGGGTAAAATAGTCCTAAACCCTGAGAAACCATGTCTAGTGGATTAACCAGTTGTGTGGTGCTTTGGCGCACCAATGTGTGAGGATCCGGATACAGTGATCCAAAACCACGGTGTACTGGGTTACCCGGCTGGTGTTGCATCAGCATGTTACTCCTGCAGGCTATCCACACCCCTAATGGGAGGTGCGTTCCTTGGTTTGACCTACGTCGTACTAAACCCTGGCCAGGTGGTCATCAGTTGGACTGGTGACGGATCCGGTTGCTCGGAAGAGTAATCGGAGGTACGATGTATATGGTCAACCTGGAAGGAACCGAGTCATATAAGCACTCGAGTCTAATAGTATTCTCCACTGCTCGAGTTGCATCATGGCACCAGATGGAGGGACAATGAGTTTACCATACTAAGTGGAGAGCAGGGGTATGAGAGAGAACATAGTAAGTCCGAAGGAATTAGAGTGCAGCCTGCGTCGCACTCTGGGTGGCTACGCAGGTTAACTTGGACTCAGAGGATCGATGGTACACTCGGGTAGTGTGTCGATCGAGTCTAAGTTGGAAGCCATGAACCCTGGTCCCTGAAGGTTCCACCTTATCGATATTATATACGGTTCTTATACCATCTCCTTGAAACACAGAACGTAGTTAGATGAAGCAAGAAGTCCAAGCATACGCTCCGTGAGTGCTTCGCACTAGTGCACGGTAGATGCGTAGCTACGTTTGTGCACTAAGGGGAAACCCTAGGTTAGTGCAGAGACGCATGTAGTAATTCCTTGCCATAAGTGGACTTTGCCACATGGGTGCGAAGCACCGGGACATGTTACGAGTTGACTAGTTGACTTCACTAGGGGCACCCTATGGGAACCTCAGAGAATAGTGAAATCACTGGTGCACTTCACTTATGTGTGCCTTGCATAGTCTCATACACAAGGAACGACCAACTAGTGACATAAGGGCATTTTGGTCATACCATGCGCCACTATGTACTAAGGGGGTCGGCCCTAAGTGTTGAGAGACTGGTCAAGGCCGGCCCCATTGGTTTTAGGAAGTTATTGCCTCCGATGAAAGGGCCGGTCAAGAGGCACAGAAAATGGGCTAGTTTTGACCGTTTTCAAAACCAAGGAAAAGATAGAGATAAAGAAGATATATATAGGGAGAAGGTTTGAATCAGTCAATCCTATCCGTACTGGGCTTTATCCAAAGGATAAGGCCGACCCTATATAAGGGAATAGGGAGAGGGGGGGCCGGCCATGCATGGATGCAAGCCCAAGGGCCGGCCCAAGGCATGGGGAAACCCTAGCCGCCCCCTCTCCTCTCTTCTCTTCTCCTCTCTCGCCTCTCTCTCCCTCGCTTGCGCCATTGGATGGCGACTCATCTTCCTCGCGTGGTGTTTCGTAGAAGGAGAAGGCTCGTCGTATAGAGGCACTCAGAGATCCATCGACGAGGTGCCGTGCATCGTGTGAGATCGGGTGAACTAGAAGGCATCTCCCGCAACCTTTTGCTGTCCAGAATCTGCACAGAAAATTAGTGTTGTTTCTGCGATTCCGGAAGCTACCGAAGTCTAAACAAGATGAAACATGTTGCAAAAGTTGCGTCTCGAAGTTGGCTACCTGTAGTCCAAATTTCAGCCCAATCCGAGTTCGGACCAGAAAGTTATGGCCATCGCACCAAAGCTATGTCGAGCAGATCCGAGCCCGTCACCATCGACAAAGAAGAAACTTGTCGCGGTGAAAGAATCCACACGCAGGTATGATCTCTAACATGTAGATCTAGCATAGATAGAACATGCATACATGCTAGATTGTTCTTTCGCGTTAGATCGTCGTTAGGGGTTCGCGTAGTTGCCATGCTAGATTCATACATGCATAGATAGATCGTTTCGATAAATTTTTTGATATGTAACGCACACTGCTCACGGTCTTCGGACCTTCACTTTGCTTCCGCTGCGGGCCTCTACCATGGATTTATCTCCAACATAAAGCTAGTCCCTCCTGAAAGACATATTTGTACAACAAATCCCTAAATGAAAATATTGGCCGTTCAACCCTTGAAATGACCAAACTGCTTCTCTAGCTAGAGTATCCATTCGTCTTCCGCAAGAATATCCATTCGCCTATTGACACTATGCATGTAGCGGTTGCTACATTGAAATCATTATAGCAAGAATATCCATTCGTCTCAAACAAAAGTATCCATTCATCGTCAGCAAGAGTATTCTTTCGCCGATTGATACAATGATTTTACTATAGCCGCTATAGTGAAATCACTGTAGCAAGAGTATCCATTCGGCTAATCGATACTCTTATCAAACCAAATTGATACTCTTGCTAAAGTGAAATCACTGTAATAGCAGATCAATTCGCAAAACTGATACTCTTATCAAACCAAATTGATACTCTTGCTACAGTGAAATCACTGTAGCAGCAATAGTGAAATCACTACAGCAACCACTACATGCACAGTGTCAACCGACGAATGAATACTCTTGCTGGAGACTAATGGATACTCTTGCTGGAGGGGCAGTTTTGTTATTTGAGTGGGTAAAAGAAGTGTGAGGGACTTTCTATATCACGTGCTGTTCAGGAGGGACTTGGTGCAATATTGCAACATTGCATGTCCATTATCTAATATAGCATCTGCTAAAATGACTCAAGGCTAAGTCTCCCAAATTATTTACCACCACATCTAATTATAACGTGACAATATATAGTTTCCTCTAAGTATTTACCATTATTAATCCCAATATCCTCTTCTTTTGGAGAAAAACTTTAGTATAACCGTGATACCATCTTAGTTGGCATCACAGATCAATCAGAAATGTCGGAGCCAACACCTTTCTTCACAATAGTCGTTTAAATCAGAGAAACCGATAGGTGCAATTGGGGCTGAGTGCGATGCATCTGTCACAGTGGCTGCCATCGTGTGGCTATGATGCATCCTGAGAGATGCTCAGGCGTTTGTGATTGATCGATGATACCAACTAAGCGATATCACGGTTATATGAAAGATTTTTTTCTTCTTTTACGGCCAGGCTCCCCATTTGCCAGCTATTTCGACTGCCATGTGTGTCAGTCACATTTGAAATTTGAAACGGTACTAAATAGGGGGGCAATATTTGCAATTTGAAACGGTCAAATATGCTTGGCCGTGGCATTAGCATTTCACTAATATGGCGGTTACGTTTTAACCGTCGCATTAGAGAGCTAATACGCCGGGAATGCCACCTATTAATAATTTTTCTTTTTTATATAAAAAGCATGGGATAATAGGCCGGTTAAACGTTGGCCATCGATTATATCTTCGCAAAAGAGTGCTCTATTATCGTTGGAGGGGTGCTGGTGTGGCCAGCGCCCGGGCAAACTCCAGGATAGTAGACAGGTACATGCTAGAGTTATCAGCGCTTGGGCAAACCAATTCAGTGCCCGGACGAACCCTACAATCCGTATGTGTTTGGGCCACATGATTAGGGTTCTCGGTTGGGCTATTTAAGGACTTTGAATTGTTATATGTATCATGAATTGTGAGGGTTTTCTGTAGAGGGAAATTCTGCACCGCCATTCTTGTGAATTGGAGATTAGCTTGGGAGATTGTAGCGTTGCTAGATCGGAGGGATTGAAAATGGATTCGGTTAAGAAATAGCGTTGCTTTAAGATTAGTGCACCTTATCCATCCCATGGTACTCTATGCATACACGACGTGTATGCATAGCATCACTCTAAAACTACTACTATATATAAAGGGGAGGGATACTCTTACTTATGGCCTCTTACTCATATAGTTACCTATGATCCGGGCCGTCCATTAGATCCCGACGTACGGTTCGGATTAGATTGGGAGTTAAAGCAATGGTGTCCGCATTAAATGCGAACTTTTAATACGGGCATTTAATGCGGACACCATTGTTTTAACTCCCCATCTAATCCGAACAGTATGTCGGGATCTAATGGATCATAGGTAACTATATGAGTAAGAGGCCATGAGCAAGAGTATCACTCCCCATATATAAATTCATAAGGCAAACTATACAATCATTCCATGAACTATACATCTAATTTTGCATTGATCCCTCAAATATTTTTGAGAACAACTTGACCCCTTGAACTATACTCTGTTTGCATGTTTACATCCTTTGTCAACGGTCAGCTGTCAAACTTAACACTTATCTCAAAAATGTTATTCTTAATATGGTTAAATATTTTTTTTTCTAAATATTACGATTGTTGACTAGGACGAGGGTAGCTTGGTCTAAAAATTAAGTTTCACAACTGAAATTTGACAGAAAGGGGAGAACATGCAGACATAGCATAGTTTAGTGGTCAAGCTGTTCAAAAACATACTTGAGGGACCAATATCAAATTAGGTCTATAGTTCAGGGACTGGGGTAGTTTGCATTTTGCCCCTAAAAATTTTAAGGATATTTTAGTCTTTGTTAGTGAGCGGTCCCTGACAAGAGATCACTTAAATGTACATGACAAATAAATGCTATGGACAAAAACACCCTCCACAACATTTTAAATTTTCTTTAAATGTTATTTTCTCTGAACCAACCAAACCTTTGCCATTAGAGCTGCCCGCCGCTGCCAAAGCTGTTTGCCGTCACCGATGAACTGAACCTAAACCAAACCCTAAACCAAGGATCTATAGGCCATGGGATGAACCCTAGACCTATGAATTCTAAATCTAATCGAACCCCCCCATTCCTTCTCGCAGCAACGGCAAGCAGCATAGACTCGAGTTCACGCAAGCCGCCGCCACCTTTGCTAATCGTGCCGGAGGTCGCATGGCTACTTGTGATGAAGGAAATGGAATTCGTGGGTTTTTTCGGGTTTCTGAAAAAAGCCAAGGACCTAACGTTAACAGAAATGTCACGCTATCATGTGCCTTCGAGATTTGTTTTGTCAGATATTAATCACAAATTAACTTTTTTAAAGACGCTTAATTTTGAACATCACGAGATTATACGAGATGCTCTTTTTCATGATCTTATTTTAATAGAAATAGATTTTCCACGAGAAAAAATTACATTTTTTATTTTAATTTGGGTGCCTAATAACCCGGGTTCAATTCTCTTAAACTTATCACATACCATAAACCTCGGGGAAAATGCTATCATGCCAACCCTTTTGCCAATTTGGCATGACACGATCTCTGGACGCAAAAAGATGGTTAGTCTTTATTGTTTCTCACGAGATTACAGTCACTCCCAGATCTCGGGGGTTGTGAGTCGGGGTGGTGAAGATGTTATCAAGAGATTGTGGGAGAGATCCTCTGGAGACTCCCTTTAATCCGCGTCTCTACAGTTTTTCGTGCGAGACTCTGGAGGGGTTGCCCATGACAGATGTTTTTATAAGGTGTTGGGCTTCGTGAGAAACTAAGGAGTCTTTGTCGTTGCTTTTATCCCTTCTGTGCTTCGAGTTTTTGTCAGCTATGGGGCTTTTGGTGTCATTCCTTGACTCATGCTAGACCTCGGCGTCCTCGATCGTCAGTTCGTGATGTTGATTTTGGTTTTGGATTAGGCTTTGGCTTTGACTTTTGTTTTTTGCTTTGGATTTGGTTTGGTTTTGGCGTTTGCGCTTGAACATAGATGGCGATGCTTGTTTTGCTCGTAAACCATCGTAGTTTGTCGGCTTTGGCACGTGTGTTACTTTAGCTCGGGCATTGCTTTTGCTTTGTTTTGGCTTCAGCGTCAACTTTTACTTTTGACTTGATCTTCACTTCAAGCGATAATGGCAGTGTTTCCGAATTCATTTGTTTCTTTGGTCTCCTCCTTTTGGAGATGAAACTTTGGCAACGATAGTTGTGGTGATAGTTTTAATCTTCTTCTCCGGGCTGCTTTAGTGTTTGGCGGAGTTGAAGGCTTCTTCTCCGAGCTTTCTTCTTCGTGCACGAAGTCGAAACTTTGATCTTCTTATGCAAGGGTTTTCATGTTGATGAGGGCTTTCTGTGAACTAAATCATTCCCATAGGATGAGCCTGCACATGCCTCGTGAAGCATTGGATCATCAACCATGAGCCTCCTTTGTAGAACCTCCACATCCCTTTGTCTTCATCTTCAACTTCTCTTTTGAGCCTCCCCCTGCCTATCTATTTATAGTCGAATGGAGGTGAGAGAGATATGTGAAGATTTATTTGAATCCTTTGAATATCCCCGACCCCCCTTCATAATTACCCGGTATTTATCTCTTCCTTTATTGGGGGAATTGATCATTATCTCTTTCCTTTTTTGTTTCAGGTAGTTATGAACTAAATTGAGCTCTATCTTGCGGATGGGCCCATCCGGCTCCTAGATTTTTGGTTGGTCCAATGGACCCCACGTGCATGATGTGGGCCCACTTGGGCCCTGTCGAGTTGGGTTCAGGTTTTGGGCTTTCATGTGTGGGTTGGGACTTTGTGTAACCAATTTTCAATGTCTACAATGGTCAAAGCCGTCCGTTGCACCCAACCCCGGTGAATCTCACCCAGACTACATGTCAGGCTAACAGACCGCAGTGATGGGTGCCAGGTCAAGTTGGCAACCAAAAGTTGGCAGAACAACATTCTGATCAAAACTCGGAGGATGGGATTCATTTTCATTAAAATTTCTTTTTAGGGTATGTTCTTTTGGCGAGTAAATTAGGTTGGATATGGATTTACCTATGTAATCTCATTTTGTGTCACGTTCTTTTGTCTAATGTCTCGGGTAAATAGTTTTTTAAGATTATTTCTTTCTTAGTTTGGTGGCATATTAGAATTCTATCAAAATTGGTCGGGAATTGATTGCCCAGTGTGAGCAAGACAATAAATGCCGAGATTTATTTGATCCATCAAAAGTTAGATAAATTTATCCAACCGACAAGAATAGGAGATATTTACTTTTTCGAGACATCATTCTCCTTGCGGCCTTGCCCATTTATGTTTCATCAAAAGAATGGACCAGTCCCATTCTCAAAGAGAATGGGAAATGGAGAGAAGTAAATCTACCGTTTATTCCCCTTAACGGCGGCCTTCGGAATTCACCGTCATATATGTGACAACGTTCACGGTTTCACCGTTTCCTTGGAATTCTAGAGAGAGAGAGAGCGAGATGGGAGAAGCATCAGAGACCCAACTTATACACCAAGGTGATGACCCCCTCTACGTCTCGGCACCCTCCATCGACGGCGAGGAGGATCTTCTCATCCCAATCTCCGACATCGACGAGAAGTACGCCGGAAAGCTGCAGCTCCAGGAGGTGCTCATGTCCTCCGCCCTCTCGATGAAGGCCTACAACGAGACGCACGCTACAGAATCCGAGTTGGTGATCCAGAGCCGGCGGAACGCCCCCCAAGGCGGAGTAGTGATTCAAACCGAAGCTGATCGGATCGGCACCATCTTTACAGGATTCGTGCACGACCCGGATGATCGAAAGGGGAAGCGAGTCGTCGGAGCACCCGAGTTTTCGCCTCCGGCCGCCGGTCAATCTTCGAGATCGAAGGAGGCCTACTGCGGCATCTGCATGGAGTCGAAGGACCCCCTCGAGTTCTTCGGCATGAAGCTCTGCCCCCACGAGTTCTGCAAGAGCTGCGTCAGCCAGTACGTGGCGGCGAAGGTCGAAGAGAATGTCACCGTCATCGGGTGCCCTGACCCGGGATGCGGAGATGGGTCGTTGGAGCCGGAGATGTGCCGTTCGATCCTCGCGCAGAGCTTGTTCGATCGGTGGGGCAGCGCGCTGTGCGAGGCGGCGATCGAGAGCAGGTTCTACTGTCCGTACAAGGACTGCTCGGCGCTGATGATCGATGGTGGGGGGGAGGCGGTGATCAGGGAGTCGGAGTGCCCGCATTGCTTCAGGCTGTTCTGCGCGCAGTGCAGGGTGCCGTGGCACGGTGAGATGGGTTGCGAGGAGTTTCAGGGGATAGAGGAGGGGGAGAGGGAGAGGGAGGATCTGATGCTGAGGAAGATGGCGAGGAGCTGCTGCTGGCAGAGGTGCACCAAGTGCAGATTCTATGTGGAGAGGATTGATGGGTGCATGTTTATGCAGTGCAGGTAATTCTTTTCATGTTTCCTTTCTTTCTTTCTTTCCCTGTTAGATTTTACTATATTTTTCGTGAAATTCAATATATTATATCTTTGAAGATTTTCTATCCCATCTATTTGTGTACATTTTTCTTTTTTTACAATAAAATGTATATATAATTTTAAGGGCAGCCTTGCGGTTTAAAATCAAAAACCACAGTAAACCACCTTGCATGCATGGTGCAGTTTTGGTTTGCCAAAATATAACACCACGCGGTGCGGTTTTCGTGTAGCGGTGCAAATTCAGTTTTAACCAAAATCGCATAAAGCCGCATCGTTAGATCATTATAATGATAAACCGTGGTGCACCGCACCACTTGGTGTGATTTTGGTTTAACAACGGCCCAAATCTGAAAACCGTTTACTTAACAAATCAGATTTGGATTTAGGTCAATCTGATCCCTTAAGAAATCGATCCGACAAACTTAACATAGTATTTTATACTTGTAAATGCTCATGTCCGATGGCACTCGGATGGCCTTCAGGTTATGATTCACTTGTTATATATATATATATATATATATATATATATATATATATATATATATATATATATATATATATATATATATATATATATATATATATATATATATATATATATATATATATATATATATAGAATAAGGGGTATGAGCTGACAGCCTATTTATCAATTTGAGCTGTCAGCTCCTATCCATCCGATTCAAATGATTCCAACCGTCCGTTTTATTTTAGCATTAAAACCATCTCAAAAAAAAATAAAAAGGCAGCTGTATTACCCCGTCCTCATCCTCTCTCTCTCTCTCTCTCATCGGAGCTGAAACCCCGCGCCCTCATCCTCTCTCTCTCTCATCGAAGGCGGAGGAGGCACATGCAGTGGTGCTCCCTCCGGGCCACGTACACACTCAGCCCCCTTTCCGGCAGCCACCCCCCCTGACTCCGGTCCCCTTCCACTCCGGCAGGCCATCCCCGAAGGGGTCGATTCGGTCTCTCTCTCTCTCTCTCTCTCTCTCTCTCTCTCTCTCTCACTCTCGCGATGGCCCCGACCCCGGCGACCCCCTCCAACGGTGACCCTCATCCCCTCCGGCGGCCACCCAGACTCCGGCGACCCTCTCCGGCAGCCCCCTCCAGGCCTCCGACCCGAGCGCTGAAACCCCGACCCCGGCGGCCCCACCCTCATCCCCTCCGGCCGCTGAAACTCCGACGCCGACGGTGGCGATCTCCTCTCCCGACCTACCAGTGACGGTCAGCAGCCCCGACCACCGGTGTTCCAGCAGCCTTGCCCCCCTTCGGTGTCGATCGCAGGTTCGCAGCCCCCTTCCTCTCCAGCGCCGATCACAGCCTCGATCTCTCCCCCTCCGGCGCCGGAGGGGGAGAGATCGGAGCTGCAATCGGCGCCGGAGGGGAAGGGGGCTGCCGGAGGTGAGGGGGTGGTGGTCGGGCTCCTGCGATAACTGGGATCGGGCCGGAGGTGAAGGGTGGTGGTCGGGGCTGCTGCGGTGCATCGTCGGCAACTGATCTGGGCTGCGATCGGCGTCGGTGGTCGGGGCACCGACGATCTATCGTTGGTGCTCTGGGTTTCAGCAAGAGAGAGAGAGAGAGAGAGAGAGAGAGAGAGAGAGAGAGAGAGAGAGAGAGAGAGAAAGAGAGAGAGGGGAGGGGTGCGGGTCGATTACAGATGTATTACAGCTTTTTTTTTTTTTTAATAATGGACGGCTGTTGATTTGAATCGGATGGTTAAGAGCTGACAGCTCAAATTGTCAAATAGGCTGGCAGCTCATACCCCGTATCCTCTCTCTCTCTCTCTCTATATATATATATATATATATATATATATATATATATATATATATATATATATATATATATATATATATATATATAGAGAGAGAGAGAGAGAGAGAGAGAGAGAGAGAGAGAGAAGAAACGAAAAATGAGCTGATTTTTTGTGAGCATAAGCACCTTATCTTAGATAGAATACCCACAAAAGTTCAGTAGATTCTGAAACTCCTAGCGTCATCAAATGTTAGAAGTTTTATTGAACGTCCGTTGTAACCGTTAATCTGACATATAACATTTGATGTGTCTAAAAGTTTTAGAATATGTTGATTTTTTGTGGGTGTTCTATCTAAGATAAAGTGTTTATGCTCACAAAAAAATCAGAACATTCTAAAACTCCTAGCTAGGGGCATCAAATGGGCAGTTGCCCATTTCGTCGAAATAGACCACCACGCATTTGATGACCATTAAATGCAATTGAATAGATATTTATCATCTTTATAATAAGTTTTTAATATCTATATAGTAGTTTTTTAATAGTATTTATCTCTCTCTCTCTCTCTCTCTCTCTCTCTCTCTTTTAGATCTTGATCGACGGCTAGATACCTAGATCTATCATGTACCATTTTGTCCTAGTCAACTTGTGAACCGTCGTAACATGTTATATAGTTATATTATATGTTCTTTATTATTTGATTAGATTGCTTAATTTAGATCTAAGGCCCTAAAAATTAATATAATTCTCATGGTCCTCGATCGAGGTTCAGATTTTATCATGGCCCTTCCGAGTCCCAAGTTCGGAATCGACTGTTCTTCGGTGGATTCGACACTTAACGATACCACAGCCGCCCGATGTACGATCATGTCCATGATCTGGATTCCGATCTGTATTTAAATATATATTAATTGGGTTTTTTGATCCGTTGATCCAATAACAGTTTGAATCCAATAAGTCATTTACTTAACGGTTCGGATTTGGATATAGCATAATCCGATCCGTTGACATATCTAGTTGTACTTATTTGTCTGTTTCTTTCATTTTTATATATTGGTGCATATCTTTATGTTTGCACTTGTTTATCTTTTCTAACATGCACTTCTAATTGTATATGAATCATGTGGATCGTCTTTGATACATATGATTATTTTCAAACTTTGCATACCATCTATCTAAGGCATGTTAACAATTTCAACTGCTTAATTAGATTATCATTTACACGAGCATCATATAGACCATCCATTTTATAATACCTTATATAGCCGCTTTAGCATGACAAATTACTTTCAAAATTTTCATATCGTCCCTCAACTGCATGATTAGCAATTTCAATAGCTTTGATTACCATTTGAATGAGAATCATATGGATTGTCCATTGTATAATGGTTCATATAGTCATTTCAATAATCTAAATTATTGTCAAACTTTGCATATGTACTGTTGATCCAACGCATGATTAACCATTACAATGAGTTTAATTATATTTCTTATCGTCCCATACATAAAATTAAATACATATAGATTGTCTCTTCACCAAAATGTTCTACAAACTAAATTCAGACATTGTAGTCCAAACACCAAAATAGAAGTATTACAAGCCAACTTGAAAAAAGTAGGTGCCAATGTCTGGCAATATTCTTTTTAGTTCACTATCAACAACAAAAAAACATGCAAAATTAATGAGACTATCAAATTAACCCTTGATAATCAACCCATAAGTCCTCTGCTAGATGATCATGAAAATGTACACTACCCATGCCGGCCTCGATCTGCAACAAAACTCGATGCCCATGAATGTGTCACCATCTTGTTCATCGCATTCTTCTCGGAATTGTCTTGTGTTTCTATTGGTCGTATTATAAAGTCATGTAGCACACAACATGTCGTTGCAATCTTCACATGTCTCGGGGAAATCAAAGATTCACGGAGGAGATGGTTGAGGGAGATTGTGTTTTTTTTTCGCATGGTATCTCATAGGGGAAGGGGGGCGGCCATGTTTTTCTTGGGGAAAAGAGGAGCCGCATGGTTTTTCACGGGAAGGGAAGATGCAGGCAGGGGGAGGAGGGTTCCCGCGAGGAGGTTTCATGAGAAGGGCCGGGGGAGCACGCAGGGTGTTTCCCGTGTGGATTTTTTACCGTAAGAGGAGTCGTGCAGGATGTTTTCAGAAAAAGAACCAATAGTACGTGTTTGTACGTGATTGCTACAATGACTTCATTGTAGCAGATTCCAATCAGTTGCTATAATGATTTAATAGTAGTGAAATCACTGTAGCAACCGAATCGATACTCTGCTAACCCAAATTGATACTCCAAAATTTTTGATTTGCTGTAGTGATTCTGGAGTATCCATTTGGGCAGTAGAGTAAAAATTCGGTTGCACAGCTAGTGATTTCACTGTAGCAACCGAATTGTTACTCTACTGCTCGAATTGATACTCTAGAATCAACTATAACTACTATAGTGATTCTAGAGTATCATTTAGAACAGTAGAGTAACAATTCGGTTGCTACAGTGAAATAATTGTAGCGCTACGGTTAAATCCTGTAGCAACACTCAATAGGCACTATAACTGAAATCCTGTAGCGGGTCCTATATAGCAATATAACTAGAGGGATAAAAGTGGATAATTAAAAAAATATAAAATCATTTGGAGCTTAAGGTTAAATGATCTAGAGCCTTGGGTGTATCATACTACAGGGGTAGTTAGAAGGGTCTTAGGCTAATAACCCCATCTCTCTCTCTCTCTCTCTCTCTCTCTCTCTCTCTCTCTCTCTCTCTCTCTCTCTCTCTCTCTCTCTCTCTCTCTCTCTCTCTCTCTCTCTCTCTCTCTCTCTCTCTTGTGTGTGTGTGTGTGTGTGTAAGGAAGGAAATCATTGTCATGTTCTCCATGGCTATGATCCCACTATTTTTTTTTTTTTTGAGAAATCCCTCTCAGAGAATGAGGGGGGGTTCGGCCAGGACCCCTACGTGTTTATTAAAGAAGAAGAGGAAAATGTTACACTTCAAGGGTTACAGAGGCTCAAAAGAAGAGGAAAATGTTACAGAGGCTCAAAAGAAAACTCCTGGCACCTGTCGAAGCACAGGACGCCCAGAGGTGGATCAACGACATAGTCGTGTAGATAACCCTCTTCGACGTCAAAGCCTTGCTCTAGAAGATCCTCGGGTTCCCTCTAGCCAGATTGATCACGAGATCCTTATGGCCAGCATATCCCAGCCGCGACGATCTGGACCCTTGAAGTGCCTACATTGCCAATGCCCCTACAGCTTAGCGATGCTATCTGGAGTAGATCTACAACCTAGGAGGTGAGTGAAATGTGCCCACACCGACTTCGAGAAGTCGCAACCCAGTAGCAGATGGTCGGTTGTCTCCTCCGTCCTGCCACACAAGCCACAAGCTGGGTCAGACACCCCCGGGTGGTTCCTTCTCAACAGATTGACCTTCGTGAGGATCTTATTCCGGAAAGCGAGAAGTATGAAGAACTGGTAGAAGCATCTAACCCGCCAGATCGCCTTGGCCGGTGGGCAGGAAATCCCTCCGAAGTTGAGGAACTGGTAGAAGCTCGATCCGAACGGAAAAGGCACCTGAGTTGGTCCATCGCCGGTCCGCCACCCCGCTCTGTCGGGAGCCTCCAAGAGAGAAACCCCCGCCAAAACCTCAAATAGGTGGCCCAGCTCCTGAAGGTGCTCCGAAGGGAACGGGATGGTGAACTTTGGTCTCCAAGTTGTAATCCCCCCTCGGACTGAGGCCTGCGACAGAACTGACGCCCCCTTGAACGGGGCCAGGGCGTAGAGGTTGTAGAACAACGTCTGGAGCGGAAGTTCGCCGATTCAAAGGTCCTCCCAGAATCTCACCTTCGTACCGCTCCTCGCGACAAGCCTGGAGCCGCAGCGATATATCTGTGAGACCCTGGTAACCCCTTTCCAGAAGGACGAGATCGGACCCGAAGTCCTCGATCTGGAATGAAGGGGGGAGAATCGCCTGAAGTACTTCATCCTGATGACGTTCCGCCAGACGTCTCCGACTCCAGACTGAAGTATCCACCACCACTTCCCCAGCATCGCCTGGTTAAAGTCCTGTAAGTTCAGGACCCTCAGGCCCCACTGTTCCTTGGACTTGCAGACACTGCCCCAGGCTAGGAGAGGGTACGAACCAGAGTCACCTGCTGCCCCCCGCCACAGGAATCTGCGATGCAACCTGTCAATCCGATTGATAACCCACACCGGGAGCTATGATCCCACTATCTTTGGGATATATATACTGACAAAGGATTTCTTTCCTTGTATGCTCAAGACTGGCATGGCTTGTAGTTCAGATCTCCACAATATTAGGTGGAGCTCTTGATCAAAACTGCTATAAAATTAAATCAACAATTCTCAAGTGCTCAATTTGTACTCTATTTTTAAAGATTTTACGAGCAAGGTTTATTATCATGGTATTGGTTGTGATATTGGTCACCACTCGACCGATACATATCGTTTGATGACTTTTTTTTTTTATTTAATTTCCTTCACTTCTACAATGATGCCCGTAAGATATTTGTGCTCAGTTGAACTTGTACATTGATGCCCTGTGGTGTTAAATTTTAAGTTGATGCACTTGCTTACTAGAATTGATTTATTGATTCAAATCAATTTTGTAAGGGAAAAAAACAAGTCAGATAACGATACCGAGGGCAATACAAGTACTGATCAGGCTTAAACTGGCTATGCTTACGAGTTCCTATTTGTTCACTTTCTTGTTAGTCTTCATATCGCATCCATTAAGAAAGAAACCAAGATGAGTAAAAATCTTAATATTGCATTTTTTTTTCATAATTATGCTTATTGTTTTCCTTAAAATTTATTTTAATATGTTTTTTACTTGAAGGTGTGGCTACCGCTTTTGCTACGGATGTGCGTCTCCGATGACGGAGCATTACTGTCCTACATGCAAACGTTAATTGCAATCCGAAAGGCCGTGAGGAGGAGCAACAAAGCTTTCTGTAAATTTCTTTCTGCTAATGTTTACATCTTGGAAGATAAATTTGGTAGTCCCTATGCTTCCAAGAGTCGTGGTAAGTTTTTTTTTATCTCCTAGCTTAAAATGAAGACAATGTATTCAAGAATGACCCTTTGGCAAAGAGGAGAGGATCTCCGGTTCCGTAGAATCAGTGGGAGCACCTTAGATCTCTTGCTTGAACGGAAGACCTTGGGGCCTGTTTGGATACGCTTCAGATCCGGGATTCTGGGAGCCCAGAATCCCTACAAAAGACGGAGAGCTTATTCAGATTCAGTCGGATCCCAAAGAGTGTTTCTTCGGAGAGCCCAAAACATGCTCCCGAGAGTCATTTTTGTGGAGCTCAAAATCGAGACTCGGAACTCTGGAGCCGTATTTCGGATTCCAGGATTCAAGAATCCCATAATCTGAATCCTATCCAAACATGACCTTGGTCTTCGAAGCGTGTGGCTCTGCGAGAAGATTTTTTTGGTCTCATTGGTCCATCTCGAGTACTTTTGGTCATTTCACCATGATAAACAGTATGAAATGACAAACATACCATTGGAATGGACCAATGAGAGAGCGGGATACTCCAACCTCTTTAAAGAGGTTGGAACAAAATCGTACTCTATTGCCGGGTGTTTGGCGCGTTTACAAGCCGACAGCCCAATCTAGTCGGGCCTATATTTCAGCCAAGCCTGGCCCACATCACTGCCTAGTCCAGCTGCAGTCTTCATTAACACAGTTGGCAATCCAAGTCTCATGATTTGGTCGTTGGGCCATGATCCAACAATCCCTAGAAGCATTTACCTTCGGTCTGACTTTAATTGATTGATGAATTTAAATAGGGATAATTAGGTGTAGGTCCAGTAGAATAGTATGTACTTATATTAAATTCAGTAAAAAGTTTTGGTTTACATCTAGACCTTCTAGTCCACGGAATGGATTTAGTTTAAGAGATGACCCTGTACAATTGTTTTCATGAGTAAGACGTGCTCATCCAATCGCTTTTGATGTTATTTTTTTTTTTAAAAAAAATCAAATATGTCCTTGAGAATCTCTTCCACATGAACTAAATATTGTGCTATAGTTAATGGAGAGGTTAGGCGGCGACAGGGTTCGGTTAGGTCCAACGGTGGTGGCGGGGGGTTCGGATTGGTCCGGCGGTCGTGGCAGCAGTGGAGGGTTCGGTTAGATCCGACGGCGGCGAGGGTTCGGTTTAAAGGAGCTCCGCCGATGGCGAGATAATGACAACAAACATAAATTTGAAATGGGATGAGGGATATTTTCGTCCATAGAGGTTTAAGCTCAAATGAAAATGTTGTCGGGATTGTAGCTCGAAACCATCTCCTAAGATGGGTTTCTTGCTAATTCCCCCAAAAATCATCTATAATTATTATTATAAAGTTTTCAAAAGCAGTTTTTATTATAGAACCAGCAAATTTGCACTTTAAACCTAATTTTCTCCCGGTTTCGGTCCAATCCGGTTCAACCGACGAGGCCCTCCTCTAGTCGTGGGGCGCCATTAGATCGATGCTCTCACCCCTCGTCATTGACGGGCTGGATGCAGTCCACTTTATGAGAGTGAGTCCATCCGACGGCTCCCCAATGGAGAGAGTCGGAACTCGATCGAACCAATCTTAACATTCACACCAAGAGGAGCCCTCAAAGGCAGTCAAAGCTGATGGGCCCATTAAATGTGCGCACACCGTAAACATAATGGGCCCATACAACGTGCGCACACCAGAAACATAATACCACTTGCACTGCATATAATGTATAACAACTTGTACACGGGCTGTGAACCTGTGAACGAGACAAAAGAAGGAAGGTCAAGTTGGTTGTACCAAAGCCTAGCAATCAAACAAGAACAGCTACTTCTTGCCCTCTTGATGGTGTGGTTGGTTGTACCAGGGTGTACACCTCAATGGTTGAACCTCTGCAACAACTTTATCGGCTTGATTCCCGGGTTGGGTTGGGTACGGCTTTCTAGTGTGCTTGTGTGTGTCGCCTCCTTCGTGGATCAAGTGGGACCCTTCTGTGGTGGTGGTGGCGACTTCGTTGTGTGCTCGTGTGTGGCACCAACCAGCTAAGCCCCCTTTGCAATCCAGTAAAAAAAATAAAAAATACTCCCTGTATCATGTGTTTGAGCACCCCAAGTCTCAAAAAGGCTAAGGGGGGGGGGGGGGGGGGGGGGGGGTTTAAAGCACAATAAATATATCAAGCGGCCTATAGATATCCCCCTTACCGATGTGGGACTATTCGCCAACACTCCCCCTAACACAAGGCACACATGGTAAGTCACAATTGGTGAGGGTGTAACCAGAACACGAGCAGATTACAGACCCATGATACCATGTTAGAACACCCCCCGTGTCTCGAAAAGACTTTGTCAACACCATGTTTGTAGCTTTTTGAAGTAATTCAAATCCAACTCAGAGACATCAATCATAGAGGCCAAGGTACTACAAGCATTTTTGGCAGACAATGAAAATACATCATAACCACCAGAACTTAAATCAGTTTCATAGGGAGGGACCCACCCAAGTTCTTAAACAGAAACACTACTTCACAAAGGTAGCAGAATAGAACTAGGACTACAAGTACCTATTCAATTATTGCATTAAACATAGTTTGATCAAACTTAACCACTGATGAATCTCGTCTTCTCCACCTCCTCCCCATCAACATTGATCCCTGCAACAGCCAAGAAGAGCTGTTTCTCAAGAGAAAAGATAACAAGAAGGAAAATTATTCAGAAAACCCAACAAAACTAAGAGTGCTTACATTTTATTTTTATGCACAGAACAACAGTTGGAGGATCCTTCAGTAAATGCCGCCCATCATGGGCAGGTCATCGAAGCTCCAAAGGTCGATCTCAGCGATGGCACTCGCCCCGCCGTCTTGAGTCACATCATTGCTAAGGAGAAGGCTTCCAACCGACTCATCCGACCTCCCCTCGAGGTAAGGGATCTGCATAAACTTCATATAAGATTCGAAGGCAGATAGCTCCTCGGAGAGCTCCATTGCTGTATTCTCTTCTGCCGGGGGGGCACCGTTTTGAAGGAATCCCGATTCTTCAACTTCGACTATGGTTGGCGTAAGAACTGAAGTGATCTCAGGAGTCTTTGCCTCATGTTCCCAACCAATGTCTGTACAGCCAAAAGAGTTGCTTCCTTGATCAGAAGGTGGGAAAGGTTTCACCATGGGGTACGAACTCAAGGAATCAGATTTCTTAATGGGCTCCTTCTCTTCTATGAGCTCAAAAGTAGAGTAGAAATCACGGTCTGGGTCATTCAGGTAATAAGTGAAGGACTCGTTGGGCTTGAGTTCCTCGGGTGTTGCTGGATTGGGTGAATTTTTGGCTGTTGGCTTTGGGAGGCGCTTTTGAGCGGACGGGGGTGCCTCTTCAGGGAAGTTCACCTTGGCTTTCTTGCCACGGATCCTACGGGCTTCTGCATCATAGGCTCTCGCAGCTTCTTCAGCCGTGTTGAAAGTTCCGAGCCAGACACGGACTCCTTTCCGAGGGTCCCGGATTTCAGCTGCCCACTTGCCCCATGGTCGCTGCCGGATTCCCCGATATTGATTCTTTTTCTTCCTTTTAGCCGACCTATCCACAGCTCCATCAATTTCTTCACGTTTCAGAGTGGCTGATCCCTCTGCAGTTCAAACAGAACAAAACTAAGCATACAAATAAAATTTCGGTATAACAAAATATACATCTGCTACTATCTCCAAAATTCTTATCTGTTATAATACAGGGATCTTTTCTAATTCTATAGCCCACGATGGAAATTATGTGAAGTACACAATTTACTTGAATATCACAGAGATTGTTCTTTGTAATTTTTTTTTCTTAATAAAAGTTGACAGCGCCAATCAAAAGATCCGAAACGCTGAGTAAGTGATTCTTCCTAGAGAAACAACTCCCATTGTGGCATGCTCATGACCACAATGTATGTAAAAGAAGACAAGCAGACACTGAATAAATCGTTACATAATATTGTATAGCAACTAAATATAAAACAATCCACACATATGCAAGTACTTCTTTCCTTTCCTAAGGTTTCGACAACAACAAAAGCCTAAAACAACTAATCTATAAATCAACAAATCATTCAGGATTTATTTTCACCTCTGCTTCATCAATTGGTGAAAGCGAGGTGGTCTTTAATAATCAATGACATATGAAGTGTGTATTTCTGTTTTCCCCCACACAAAGAATTTGCTCTGCAATGTTCACAAATTTAAGGGTGTTTATATGTTCGGTCATGCCATACACGGATACCAGCATCCGGGGAGTCCATTTTAAATAGAAAATCACCTAGTAGAGTGTAGATGGATTAGTCAATCTAGCTGGATAGGGACTCTCCAACATGTTCCAGATATGTGGATCATATTTGCAATAAGAAAGACTACCTGTTTTATCCCAAATGTCTAGGGAGTAGACGGCTATTTTCATGGAAACCATCTCCAAGTGTTAACACCATCACCTCATGCCTAGACTAGAAATATATATATTTCAGAAAATTACAAAATATAATATTTTTTTCTTCCCACCGAAACAAAATCACTCCTCCGAGACAGGATGGTTTTCCCCTCATGTAACGCATGTACCAAGAAGGGTTCAGGTTCGGATTTGGATCGAGTAAAAACAAACTAGTTTGGATTCGGATTTGGTCTGCTTTGGCTGTTTCAGACAATAATATAGAAGCAGCAGGAAAAGAAATCAGAAATTATGGCATGATTCATCTAGTTTGAGCCCGAAATCAGTCATTTAAGAATAATTCTTGTGATATAGGAATCTCTGCTAAGTACATAAATATCCTTCAACTAATAAAACGATGAAACACGATTCAGGGGGCATAAAGCTGGTTCGGGGGTTCGGATTGGCCAAAATCCAAACCGGTTCAGATTCGGACGAACCTTCAAACCATGATTGCGATATTTTGTGATACAGGGCATGAAATAGCTCATATTCTGGGGTTTCGAAATATATGACGAAATCATTATTTTGATCTTTTGCTCATGCCAACAATTTTACGGTTCAAATTGGAAAGGCCCAATATGCTAGCATGCCCGAGAATCCCAACACCTCCTCTATCTGAGGATGAAGTTGTCCATTAATCAATGAAAATGTTGGCTTTGGCCTATAATTACTAGTTTACTACTGAGGAGAACACATGGTTTGCTTTCATATACGACTCTACTATGCCAACATAATACTTGGAGTGTCACTCTTACAAAAAACCTTAGATTCTGATATCCTAACATTAGTTATGAGTGCAAAACCTTACAAAAGGTAGCCAAAACCTATATCATCACTTTTTCATTGCAGAGCTCAGGTTATGCATTAGAACTTCTCCGAATGTACTTCCAGGGGCGACCTACGTTGGGCCCAAGAGAGTTGCCCTCCCCCCCCCCCCCCGCGCCCGACTTTCTTTTGGTAAATTTTATACATACCCAAAAATGTGTAAATAGGCCCCATTAGCACTCGATTCTGATTCACTTACCAAATTCTTTGTAAATGACATTTGAACCCCTTTTTTACACCCTACATCCCAATTCAAGCCCAAATTAAAAATAGGATTGAAGTTGAAAGACATGAAGCTTGATCGAAGCTTGGGAGCATGGAGCCTGTAGCTGCCTGATTGTCCCCGGGCCCCCAACTTCCCCAACCATTTTCACGGCACGGACGAGCTGCTCAGCTGCCCCCATTTTCCCTTTTCACGGCATGGACGAGCTATCCATCAGCCCCATCAAGAGTCCTCACCCTAATCATAAAATAATTTGGAGGAATCTATTCAAGGGCTTTCCCTTTCTCGATACCCTAGCCGCTAGTGTGCAACTTCCTTCGGACTCTCGAATCGACATTCCTTTTGTGAACTTGATTTGATTAAGGTATAATTTTTCTTCATCTATTCCTCTTGGTTTCTTTGAAATCTATCGTTTTTTTTTAATGGTTGATTGATGGTATCTTGGGATGGGCTTCCGGTTAACAAACCCTTTATCTTATGATTTCATCCATGATCCAGATCGGATTCAAATCAAAGTCTCGAACCAGATGAAAGGGGAGCAATATCTTGTTTAGTTTACTTTCCTTCATTTAGTTTTATAATGAATTTAGTAGTTTGTTGGAGTATAGTAGTACTAGTATCATCTCTGATTCTCATCTCTTCTTTTCTGCCCTAAATTTTCAATTTAATCTTGGTTTGGTGAGATTACTCTAACTCTATGCATCAATAAATTGTTTAAATTAATGGATTTTGAGCTTCTATTGTTTTACATATGATGCATACTAAATGTTTGATAAAATATATATGAGAATCAGATTGTAATTATTGTTGTAGCTTTCTTCCCTCTCTTTTCTTTAGCAGAAAAGCAGTTTCTCTCAAATAAACTAAAATATGAACATTTTTTTCTAAACAGTTATGCAGAAATATTTCTAAAGAAAGTCAAGTTTAGAATTCTCATCTCCTACAGAAAAAGATCAAGTCTTCAAAAAATTATCGCCTCGACAACTTGGCAGATCTACCTGCAAAGACAGGCCTACGACCTCGGATAATGGATTACTATCCTAATCTCCGAGATGAAATTCGCATAACATATCTGCTCCTTGTCAACCTAGTCTACCTAGAAACCATACTTTTCCACAAAGAAAATTGATAAAACATTATGGTGATTCAAATATGCCTGGTTTAGTGAATACGGTGGTTGGTTGCAGTATAGTGTGGCAAGAAATGTTGCATTTTGCTTATGTTACTATCTTTTTAAAGAAGATATCGGAAACCAAGCGGACGGTGACTCTTTTATCAGCAAAGGATTTTCAAATTAGACGAAGAAAGAGATGATTCAAATTCATGTAGGAGGCCTCAATAGTATATAGGAGTCCCCAATAGCTCTCACAACTAAGCTTGGAATAAGTGTCAATCAATTGAACCAAAAGCAACATATCCAAACAATTTTCTCCCAGCATTCAGATCAAACTCGATGAATATTGAATCTGCTTAAATGCTTCAATCAATTGTATTCGTTTTCTCCTATGACCTTTCGTTTAGTGACCATGGTAAATCTAAGGAATGAAGCAATCAAGAAAATTTTGTTAAGCTTTTGCATTTACTTGCTAATCATAATGAAGGCACTTGAAAATGCTCATGAAAATCTCAAATTAATGTCATCTCATATTCAGAAGGACATTGTAAATGCTATTGCACTTGAAACCATCAATGTTATTATATAGATATTATGGATGCATTATTTTTTGTTCTTGTTGATGAAGCTCGTGATGTATCCACAAATGAGTAAATGATGGTTGCGTTACAATGCACTACAGTTGACATGCTCTCTGGACGTGAGTTTTAAGGATTGACAAGGAATTATGGTCTTTCTTAAAAAATTATTGAGACAGGAAGAAATTTAGTATATCCATTAATTTACATGCTTGTAAAATGGGTTTGATTTTACCAATTGCGACTGCAACTGTAGAAATGACATTTTCAATTATGAAGATTATGAAGAGTCAGTTACGTAACCGAATGGGGGATCAATGGATAAATGATAGTTTGATTATATATATTGGCAAGGACATACTTAATGATATTGATAATGAGGTTATCATGAAACGCTTTCAAACTATTAAGAATTGTCGGGGACAATTGTAATGTGTGAATAGATATATCATCAATTAAGATCAAGGATCAAAATACCGGTCGGTTCAAACCGGAAACCGAACCAAACCACACCGGTATCCAGTCGATACCGGTCGCGAGGCTTAAATCGCCTAAATATCGGCCGGTACCGGTTCGAACCGGTTCGAACCGGCCAGTTTGAACCGGTATTGGGTAAGAAGTATGATTTTGGATGGTTTTTTAATTCCGATTTCATTTTTTGGGGTATCTTTCATCTTTCCCACATGAAGTGAACCTCCATACTAGCTGGATTTGCAAGATTTGAAGCTAAAAACTTGGATTTGCAAGATCAAAATCACATTTGAAGGTATGTTTTCATAATTTTTTTCATTTTTCTTTTATTTTGTTGCATTTTTTTGAAAAAAATCAAATAATTATGGTGAAAATATTGAAATGGGCTAGATCTATGCCATCAAAGCTTAGATCTATAGATCTATAAGCATCGTCTCCAAATTTGCATGATCGATTCAGGCAAATTTGGAGGTTTTCAATTTTCTTTTATTTTTTTGTATTTTTTTAAAAAATAAACCAAATAATTGTGATGACAACCTTATTATGGACATGGATATCCTCCACCACACTACCCACCACCATATTATCCTCAGACGGAACCAGAATCATCGATGGGTAGCATTGGGACTCCCCGTACAAACTCCCAATTTGGGAGTTCGTACGGGGAGCCTCAATATTAGTCATTTGTGTATGATTTCTTCCAATATCCGACATTGTCGCCATCCGGTCATCCACGAGGCAATGATGATGATGATGATGATGATGATGATGATGAAATACAGTCTGCCCGAAGTTCCATGTGATACTAAGTTACTCAGTCTAAGTAGGTAAAAATATCTAATTCTCTACTCTTGTAAGTTATGGATATGCATTTTATTTGCTAAACATGTTAGGAGTCTTAGGATTATGTATTTGTGTTTATTATCATATTATGTGAAATTGTAAAATATGACTCATGTACTCGTATTAGTTGTGTAATTCATGCTTATGCAATGGTCATGAATTGTGTTTTGTAATCCCTAAGCATAATACTAGGCTAATCTAATACAAACAATTTAATAACTATATCAAATTCCATAATTTAGAATCATACAGTGAAAACAGTGACTTTATAACTTAAAAAGACCGGTTCATACCTATAACTAGTTTACTAATGAAAAAAAACATCACAAACCAGTATTTTAGATTATTCTTGATTTTTTGGTTATTTTTTTAAATTTTTTTGAAACCAAAAATCAATTCACACCGGTATGGACCGGTTCAGACCGATACCGGTTCGTACCGCCTGGTTCGAACCGTTTTTTCGGCCGGCCGATAATTTGTCCGCGACCGGTATTTTTATCCATGATTAAGATACTTTTTGGTGGTTTGGTAGTTCTTTCTTTCTAACTTTTGATTTATATTCCCTATGCACCGGCCTTTGGCCCCTCTTTTTTAATGAAAATATTTGCCTTTTGTAGTTAATTGAATTCCTTTGTTGGTAGAAATTGGAGAAAACGCTTAGAACCAACCAAAGGCCGCCCGACTAGAGTGAATTCCCGGCTCACCCACTGTACACTTCTGTTCAATATATAGAGAAAGCATTGAACAGGAGCCTAGAACTAAATTTAAGGCAGCAAATTATCACAGAGGAGAAACAGAAATATCGGTATAGTTCAAGGAGTTAAATCTTATTTCCAAAAAAAAGGAGTTAAATCTTGTTTATCCAAAAAACATTATTTAATCATGTACTACAAAGATCAGATCAAACAACATAGCCCTACAAACGCTCTGCGAAGATTCATAACAAGATATGCACAGTGACAACAAAATCCAATTAATGGAGAAAATAGAAAGCATGGCAAGAAGAATAAGGAAAATTCAGATGCTCTTGAGATCCAGAAGGTAAATAGAAGATGCATGTTAAGGAAGGAAACCCACAAGAATCTGAATATAAAAATCTGTTTAAACTCTAAAAAAACCAGAGCTTTGGGGGGGTTTTCTTTTTTCTTTTTTACTCCACCAGGAGCCCAAAGACCAAAAAAATCCCATTTCCCAGAAATCGCTTTAACGGGGGGGAGGGGGGGGGGGAATCAGAAAATTTTCGAACACGCAGACTAAATCAACCAATCAATTTGTAAAAAAAAAACGCTTTTTTTTTCATGTGGGTACCTCGGGAGTAAGGGGTTTTGGAGGCGAAAGAGAGAGGCTTGACGTCCACCGCTTCCTCCGCCTCAGAGTCCACCTGCGGCTCGTCGTTGAACTCTTGGAAATCGGCCTCGAAGTCGTCGTCCTCGATCTCCACCAGCTCGTGGAGCTGCCCCCTCCCCTTCTTCGACCCGTACGCGCGCCCCTTCCTCAGATCCGGCCAGAGGTAGTCGGCGGTCACCCGCCGAGACCTCGCCGCCGGTATGGAGCCGGAGATGATCGCTCCTCCGCACATTCTCGAATCCCTCGCTAAAGACCTCAAAACTCTCTTGCTTCTCAGAACTATCAGGAACGAAAGACAACACACGCCTTCTTATAAAACAAGAGAGAGAGAGTACGGTAGGTGCGTGGGTACCGATTGAACTCAAAAATGAAAAATACCATTCAACCAGACAAAAAAAATAAACTTTACAGACTCGATCACAACCGTCCGTTGCACCCAGGGCCGACAGGTGTATCCCGACCGGTGCAGCGGACAGCTGTGATAGGGTACGTAAAGAGTACAAACTTTTGTCTGGTTGAATAGCATCGCTACGAATCCTGTAATTTACCAAATAGCAATGGCTATTATGAAGTGAACCTTTGATAAATAAATGAGCAAATTTATATTTTTGATGTTGATAAATATTTACTGACTAAATCGATGATAACATCTTTTGGTTAGGATTACTAGAATGCCCTGGAGCAAGAGTGCATAATTACATCAATTGCCAATGTGATATTATGGTTTTTTTTTTTTTTTTTCAAGGGACCATTATAGTGGTCAATACATCACCTGTTAATAAGCCTTGAGACAAAATCATCCAAGGATTGAAACTCACCATAGGTACAAAAAAAATGCAATGAATTTTAATAACCCCATAAGTAGAAAAGCTTGCTACTAAGACGAGAGACAGACCTATCACCACAAAGCCGGAGGAAATGTGATGTTAGGGTTAGATTTGGGATTAACACCATCATTTGTGGCCTTTTTATGACTGATTAGATTAG
The DNA here is from genome assembly GCA_947650365.1 of Chamaelirium japonicum. NCBI lineage: Eukaryota > Viridiplantae > Streptophyta > Magnoliopsida > Liliales > Melanthiaceae > Chamaelirium > Chamaelirium japonicum. The sequence goes on along the minus strand of OX393558.1, from coordinate 66,629,609 downwards.
ATTAGTGAGTGACCATGCAGGTTCCAAGCTAATACTATTGGGATGATCACATTCATTAAAGGCTTTGATGAACTTGCATTGTTTTGTTAGGCTTATTATGTTTCTTCTGGATGGCCCATGGTGAACAAGGAATAGTGTTTATATTTATAAAATATGCTTTAGTCATCAACATACCCCAATGTAGTCCAAATACTTGATAGTCTGACTCACCTAACTCAAGAAGGTATGGTTGGCCACTCATGAGATTGACCATAATGTAAGTCCAATGAATTTCAAGCCTTGGGTTCATTATCATGGGACCTACATAGATGGAAAGTAATAAATTCCTCACTAAAATCCTTCACCACTAACCAATGAAACCACCAACAAGCTAGATGGCATGTTTTTATTGAGCTCATGCTCTAGTTGGAAAGTTAAAGTGGTCTCAAGAATAGCTATGCTACTAGTATCTACCAAAATTAGCTATTTTATTAAAATAAGGAAAAGACAATTTTGGGTTTAGTGTAACTCACGAATTGCATCGCTTTCATCCTGCTAAGCCTGGCCTCATGCATGCCAAGCGTCTTATTTGCTTCGTTTTCACCGTGACAGGTGGCCTCAGAAGCGCAATTCAGTTGCAGGAAAGGAATCTGATTTCAGTAACGGATGTAATCTCCAGCTCAAACCGTGTCACCATAGCATGCTACGCACATTGCACATAAAAGTTTAGCGAGCAAGCTTTGGTACTGCTCGAGTGCGCTAAAAAAAAAACTGACACCTAGCTTCTACGTGACAACTTCTTTTCCAATCATCCTCACCTACGTGCCCGACTGGCAAAGACGAATTGTGTCTTCCCGTAACCGTCATCGTTGTGTCTTTAGTCTCATTTGCCCTAATAAGATACTCAATATTTGGTTTGAGGCCTTAATAATGATAATCCCTTTTATTTGGTAAAAAAATCACATTTTGCTTAAGGTTCAATTATGAAACTTGTATCTTTGATTACTTCAACCAATATATCCACACACAATCCTCTTGCATTATCTTTAATGTCCAACCTTTTTTTTTTTGTAGGAATCTTTAATACCGAACTAAAAACATGACAACCCACTTTCTAGAGCCGTCTCTTCTGAAGAAAGAAAGGTGTGGCAGCTTTGTAAATAAGAAAAGATATGTTGGGCATTTGAGTACGAGAGCCGAGAGGAGGAGCTATTTGAACATGGCCCCGCATTAGCATTGTGTCCGAGTGTATGTCCCCCACATGTGCTCAAATGGCTATTTTTTTTGGGTTATTTTGACTTTACCCCCCAAATTTTATCTTGAATTGACTTTGCCCCCAATCTTTTTATTAATTAGACTTTACCCCCAAAAACTAACTGTTCTGTCAGCTCACCCCCCAAAACTTTATTTCTTTTCCGTCAGCTCACCCTTTCTCTTAGATGGTGAACTGACGGAACAGTTAGTTTTGGGGGGTAAAGTCTAATTAATGTAATATGGAGGGTAAAGTCTAATTCAAAGCAAAATTTGGGGGGCAAAGTCAAAATAACCCTTTTTTTTTTTTGTGTTCAAATGGCATTTTTCTGGTTAGAAAAGGAGGTGCATGAACCGAATCTGGCGGAAACCCGGGAGCATGACGAGAGGGGGTGCAAATCGACAAGGGGAGTGGGCCCCATAGTTTCCGGAGTGGGCTCATGGGGTCAAATTTTCTTGGTGGCCCGAAACAGTACTATTTTCGTGATGACGTATGATCGGTCAGATACGGCCTGGAATAAGGTAGTGGGCTTCGATGATGGGCCTAGAGGCCCGTTTCTTTTGTAGAATTAAGCTAAGACAAGAAGACAACAGTCCAACTAAAACATGTACATGAACACAAGTCTGACTAAATCTCTCCCACCTCGACAATAACACAAAGGGAACTTTTATTTACAGCCCAAACTTGATGACTTTACCCCGTTCCTTATTGGCCCCATGACTTTCCACCCCTTTTATTGGTAAGTTTGTCCTACCTCATACCACACTTCTTCCCCTCCTTCTTACCCGACCTGCTTCCCTCCTCCTTCCTTCTCTGGCATCCGTCTTCTCGCCACTCAATCCCCAGCCTCATGCCTACCCGCCACTGATGACAGCCACCCCCATGCGGGCCTCATATGCCCTAACCCTAGTCATCAAAACTATAACCCTAGCCGTTGTGACCCCAGTATTGACCAATGTCTCCTAACAATGATGGTTCTACCATTGAAGGCATTAGACTTTAAGTTCACCTTGGTCATTGATTGGTCGGATTGGTCGATCTCCATCAAAACTGATCTCGTCTATCACGATCTTCGATGTCACATCACCGGCAAGGATCCCCTCTAACAAATCAGGCTATTGATGATGCCTTCTCCTCAACCATCACGGCTGCCGCCACTCTCGCTCTAACACTTACTTCGGCTTGTGAGATACTCTTGTAGCTATCTGGCATCTCCAAGGCCAGTCTATCCGAGCTTGCATACTCCACTCTCTCTCGTACACTGTTGACTTCTCTCGACCGGTGCTCACTTCACATGCTTAGTGGGAGTACCTTCGGGACTCTTTTGTTCAGTAGGGTGGTGCCCATCACTACCAACTTCTCTGTGATGCTTAAACTACACGTCAGGGTGATTGCTCGATCCAGGACTTCTTCAGTCCCTGTGCTATGTGGTTGTCCTCAGTCACCAACATTCCAGAGCGACCTTTAGATGAGTCATCTTTATCGGTTCTTGGCCGCCCTCCACTCTGAGCTTGCAACTTTGGTGGCCCAGTTCCTGCACTGTGTGCCTACACTTTGTTTGGATGATTCTCTGATCTCTCTGATTGATGAGGAGACTATGTTGAGCACTAGAGGGTGTTCTTTCCCTGTCTCCTACTCTTGCTCCGGACAATGCGCTTGTCATCGACTTCCATGACACCTCCTTCAGTTATGTGATTTGTCAATACTGTAAGGAGGTTTGCCATATGCAGTTTAACTATCTAAAGTGCCCTGATCGTGATCCCCGCTAG